>VZRN01005523.1:183911-362554 GCA_013397935.1 Dasyornis broadbenti
GAGGTGAGCGAGCGGCTGGGCCCGAGGCTGCGCCTCGGCGCCCCTGTTACCTAACCGGGACTGGGGCGGGGGGCGGCCGCCGGTCGTGCCCCGTCGTCCCAGCCGCTCAGCACCACTGCAGCGGGGAAGGGGGCTCTGGCGGGGAAGGGGTTGGGGGGGAAGAGGGCGAATGTCCCCGTTGCCAGGGAGACGGGTCAAGCGGCAGCTCCGGCCGCCGGGGCGTCCCCGGGCACCGGGCTGCGCTCCCGCCGGCCTTCGGCTCCGCTTAGGAGGCGGCGGGGGGAGGATGAGCCGGAGCCTGGGGTGGCTTCGGGACGCCGTGAGTGCCGCTCCCCACAGGGTTATGCAGGGACGTGCTCCAGGTGCTCAGCTGGCGGCGGCTCCGTGGAATATGGCTCTGCCGCCGCGACACGGGCGCTAGAAGGCGGCTCGGTACTTACTGCGAGCTGGGCTCTCGTGTACCGGGACTTGAGCTACTCGTTTGAGGGACAAAACCCAGCTTTTTCTCCTCTCCGGCGTTTAAATATCAGAGAGCTCAGAACTGCAAATGCTCTAGGCGCCCTGATTGCTGGGACATTATATCTGCAGCCCTCGCAATTGAAAAGGTGCTGCTCAGGTGGTTGTAGCTGATGGTGGGGAAAGATTTGGTTCCCGGAACGAAATTTCCTGTTTGGTCGATCTGGAGCAATTGCGCCGAAGAAGCGCGGGTCCCTGCCATGCCGCAGGTTGCAGATGGCTCATTGCTGCCGCTCTCCCAGGCCGTCGATGGAGTGTGGATTCCACCCGTGGAATGAACCCGGCTTGTCTGTGCGGGAGTGACAGCTGATCCATAGCTGCCACACCAAACACTGGGAAGCAGCGTGCTTAGCACCAGACACCACAATAAAATGTGAGAAAAAAACCGGAGTGACACTTTAAATCTTAGCACGGGGAAATAAACTGCGGATGTTGATTATTGCAAATAGTGTGACTACAGATTTTAAAGCTTGTCATGAATTTTTCCAATTTTGCAGGGCAAGGAAAACATCTTACAAACGTTTCAGAAGCAAGTCGGGGTTAGTCTTATTTGCGTAAATGTTCATGGCAGCGTTTGTTCAGTCATAAAAAGATCAGGAGCAGACCCAGAGGCCACAATCCTGTTAACTGTAGTGCATAGGGTAAAGGATTACTGTAGCCTTGCCAATTCCTGTTGATTCTGGGATCTGCCTGCGTGAAGCAGTTGGCAGGGGCAAGACCGCTGAGGCATGTTCAATCCTTTAGAGTTTTTATCTGAAAACTGTGTTTGCTGTTTATGTAGATCCTACAGAAATCCAGTGATGTGCTGAATAAGTAATACCACAGATGCTTAAAAAGCCACCCATATATAGCTACTCAGTCACATCTCTTTGTGTTGTTCAAGTTTGCAGATGATTACAGAGAAATTTTTTCTTTACTTTGAAAGGATTCCAGAAAAACTCCTTTAATCTTTTGTCTGCTTTTCAGACTGTGAATAATTTGACAGCATCTGTAAAGCACTTTGCAGTTATTATGTACGAAGTACTACACTAGGTATGGGTATTCGGAGAAACTCCTAGAGAATAGTAAGCTCTTGATTTAGTAGGACACTAAAAATAATGCAGTTGTACCAATTAACACCTCTTAAGCACAAGATTTTTATTTTTTTGGTGCCTACAGTGTTTCTAAAAAATACTGTGTTTTACTGTGTGTACAAGCAACAAAAGGCCCTGTTAATTTTTGTATAAGTGTGCAAAAATGGACATGTATAAGTGGGGGAAAAATGCACATTTGGGCAGCTATTGAATTGGCAGATAGGGTGAAAATTGTACTCCTAATATTTCAAGAGGGGAAGAAATTGCTGTGGGGTTTCTTTGAAAATGGTCCAGTTAGCTTGGCAGGTATAACTTTCATTCTATTCCAATGTGCTGTTAGGGAAGGGAATTTTAATATGGAAATTGAAGTGTTGTTTATTTAACACTTTGTAGCTCAGCATGAATGACACATAAGGTGAAATTAAGCACTGTTTTTACTGTCAGAAAACAATGTGATATTTTTAAAGTAAAGATGACTATGCAGAAATTTAATTTATGGATATATATTTATGAAAGTGAACTTGGAAGTGAATGAGCTTCAAATTGGCCCTGAACAAATAGTGTACAATCTTGCCTTGGACAAGAAATGTGAGATTCCCAGGGATCTTCTAGTGGAGTTGTAATCTTTCTTCAGTCTTGTCTTCTCTGTGAGACAGGACATGAACAATTGTGTGTAAGATGGAAACTCCTGTTAAAAAGTCTGGGTATTGCTAAACATGTCAGTGAACTTTACTCAGTATTTGAATTTTAACATACAGAGAAATTTGAGTAGCATCAAGGGAGGTCGTTTTGTTTTGTTTTTTTCCTCTATTAAGGGGAGCAATAAATTTTGAGTTTACAGTAAGGAGAACTATGGTTAGAAGATCAGTAGCAGATGGAAGTTTATGCTTACATGGGTCATTTCTTCAGTGTGCGCTTACAAAGCAAAGTGAATGTGATTTGAACAGAGAAAATCCTGTGTTCATTAAAAAAAATTACTTTTTTGTTGTCTCTATTTTTTATTCAGAATGTGTTTCTTTTGCCTGAAAAGCCAGAAATTGATGTAATGTAGCTTCTGACACTAGTGATCAGCTTCTACAAAGCAGCAAAAAAGAATGTGTTTAATAAGAAATTCATAACACTGCTGTGCTGTTTTTGATCAATTCTGCTGACTGGAATATGATGAACTTAATGGCCAAGAATGACAGTAATTTACTGCCACACTGGCATGGGGAACTGATGATTATAAATTGAACTACAAACAGGAATTGGATGAAGTGAAAAATGAAATTAATTTAATCACTTGTGTGAGAACAAATGACAGAGTTACTGGGAAAAACTAGCCAAACAAAAATATCATCCAGTGTAATTACACTTACCTAGAGTAACCATATATTTCTCTCATTTTAATTCTTTTATGGAAAAAAAAAGTTATCCTTCGTATTTCTTATGCATCTAAGATTTTCATATGATGGTTGCCATTGTGTTCTCTGCTCTGGGGACTTCAGTTATTCTGATTACCCTGATTGCAGGGAGTGGAGGGGAATCTTGTGTTTGTATCTCTCTTCTTCGGAGATAGAGGAACAGTGCCAAAAGGTTAAAAATTACAAGATTTTCCTAAGAAATTATTAAATTTTTAGAAACCTGGGTTTTAATTTTTTAACAGTTTATTCCTCACACAAAAAACGCCAAAACCACCCTGGTACTACTAACTGATAGTAATAGTATATCCCCTCAAATTTCTTGAACTATGTGACGCTTATACTTAGTAGTGAAAGACAGATGATCCTTGACATAGTGATTTCTAAACCATCACTTCTTTGTGTTCTGAGTTAGATGGCCTTTGGACTGCTTAGGAGATCAAATGAGGTCTGTTGCTCTGGCATTTTGTGTGCATATGATACTGCATGGGTGTGTGCTTGTGGATGGGATGTTTTTCTTTCCAAGAGATTTTTGAAATTTTGCTATCAAATTCTGATTACTGAAAATAACTAAGGAGTAGAAACTTTTCACAATGTCTTGTAAACAATTGTTTTAATTAATGATTAAAAAAAAAAAAAATTGTCTCCTGTGTGGGTTTTACCCCGACTGAATTTTGGACTTTGAACAGTTAAAACCTTCAATTTGAAAAGATGCATACTTAGGAGACCATTTTTTGAGGGGCATTCCTGTTAAGCCTGCAGAAATTTCAGGGACTAGAAGCAACTCTGGGAGGTAGTTTTGATACAAGATAAATAATTATTAGAAACTGTTATTAGAATTAATATAGAGTAAGTAATGAATACTGGGAACTGATTATTAGAACAATGACTATAGATTGCTTAGCATATTTTTGCGCTTACCAAACAGAAAAGGAGGATGTAAAGGAAGGTCTGGACCATTGTGAGAAGAGATTAAGCCAGGATGTAATGATGTTGGAGTTTGACAGTTTAAACTGGAAGACCAGGAGAGCTTTCAAACTCCTGCTTCTGGGTGTTCCCAGCCACCCTGAGTCTACCTGACCTTTATAGAAAGGGAAATGTCTAATGTAGACCAGAAAGGAGCTGCAGTAGGTTCTGGGCAGGTGCTAGTCTGTGTTCTAGATTCTAGAAAAACGTTTTGACAAGATTTTATCAGACTTGTGTTTTAATGATGCTTTTAACTATGGAAAAATTTGGATGTAGCTAAGATTCAACACTGAAGTCTGGTACCGGACTTGCTGTGGACCTGCAATGTTTCTCTTCCTTTCTGGGGAAGATAGAAAACCGTTTGTGCCCCTTTCTGTCAGTGGCAGTAAAGTCACTCACAGGGCAGATGGCTTGTGGGAACTGGGGCAGTACTAAGGGGTCTTTATGCACCTACATACATGGCTAGATCTTTTAAATAAGCGTCTTCTTCGGCTTAGAAAGAGTCAAGAAAGATGCTGTTTCAAAAAGTGAATGCTGTACAAATTCCAGTCACACTTGTGCCATTTGGAAGCAATTGACCTTGATATTAGTAGTTGGATATATTCTCTGTGATGAGAAAGCAATAAAATATTTAAACAATTATGAGTAAAATAAATCAGAGGCTTCAGAACATCAATAATACTTGAGAATGCATGATTTTTTTTCCAGTGAGTTAGGTGACTACTCTGAACAGTTATGTAAATTAAGAATTTGTTCTGCCAAAATTTCTGTAGCAATATGCTGTGGCAGTTTAGAAGAGCATTAATTATAGGGAGTGAGCTCTGTAGGGAGATAAATATTGTAAATATTTTGATTCATCAGTACTTGAAGATTAAGGTTGTTCTGAAGAGTGTCTTTTTCTGCAACCATCTGTCTTTGTTTTTCCTGACAAGAGTGATACATATAGTGGTGGTATTTGACAGTATAGATGTTGTAGTGTTGGAGCCTGTTTTACTGTTGTATTTTTCCTCAATGCTGTGATTATTTAGGATGGATCTTAAGATCGTGGTTTTTTTCCCTTCAGTAGTCTAAACTCTTTAATTTTTCTAACCGCTTGTACCTCCATAATAGCCTTTCATTCTAGTCTTTAGTAAGAAACCACTTGAAAAAGATTCTCAGTATCACTAGTTTGGATAACAGGGGAGTTTTGTTTTGCAAGTATCGAATTTCAGAGTGATTGAGGTCCATTTCTGCAATGTTGATAAGGCTCAATTTCTGTCCTCTATGTTTTGGTTTCTTTTAAGTGATTGCTTAAGTGAAAACAGCATTTCTTAGATTAATAACAAATTTTGAAGAAGATGTGAGCAAGCTTATGGCCTTATTATGTCTGAAACATTTTCCATCAGGTTTCATTTCAGGTTAAATAAAGTAAAAGGGCTACTGCCCTTTATAAGCTAAACCGTGCCTCTACTTGGCTTATCAAGACAAAACAGATAAAAACCTTTGGTTGAAGAAATGTCATCAGGAAATGTGGAATGTATTTTTTTTTCAGATTTATTTTTGAAATTTTCTGAAATTGGTATTAATGTTTTTTCCCCTAACAGCTACATTTATAAGAGAGTGTTTTGAATAATACTTCTTTCCTGATCTAATACAGATTTTAATATTATGTCTTTAAAGCAAATTAGAAGGTTCCTCCTTTGAGGGGATACATCATCTGTGGTTTTGCCTTTTCTCTGTTAGTTTTGAAAGCCCCATTTCAGTCAGTGACCTATATTTTAGTTGCGTAAAACAACAAAAAGAAGAAAGGACTGAGGTGATGTTTTCAGAACAGAACTGGGACTTTGACTTTAGTCAACTGTGGATATCAAAGTTGAGGTCTCAAGAGCCAGGCTGAACTAAAGTGCTATCTTCTTGTGGGGATAACAGTACCTGTTTTGTGAGTTTAGTGTATTCCTTAGTTGAATTGCCTTTTTTTTACTTTTTGTTTTTCTGTTTCAGTAGAAAACTCAGGCAAACAAACAGGAAGGGAGCAGAACTCCTTTCTGGCAAGGCCTTAGTGCATCTACATTGCAGAGTGCACTGGAGAGTGTGCCATCCCCCTGCTGCACTGAGCTTCCCACCCTCAGTGAGGTTACATTAAAGTACACTTGGGATTCCTTGTGGTCTGTGGTGACTTTTGCGTACAAATGCAGCTGCTGTATTTTCTTGTAGGGAAAGCGTGTAGGAAATTGAGTGATGGCAATGCAACTGTGAAGTCTTGTCCGTTTCCGTTTCTTGCATGTGGCTCCATCTTCCAAACACACAGAATTGCAAAAACATAAGTGTTGCTGAAATGTAAATAGGAGGACTAAATAGGAGGACTATATGTGCTTTGCTTCCTTACTTGGGGAGAATAACCATGAATGGAGGTGAAACAGAAGTAGGAACTCGGCGTCAGAGAGTAAGCCAAACTCCAAAATTTTTCTGTAGCCAGGGCTGTCCATCTAATACAGGAGGAAACTCTCTTGGACCAGTATGACTGGATCCTAAAGTATATATTCAGTTTAAATCGTGCCACTTAATTTTTTTTTTTTCATTTTTTTCTTTTATTAGATTTGTTCAATTTCTTTAAGACCTTTTGATCAGGTCCATCATGCATAATGAAGTCAGATTCCATGCTTCACATCTTTGGACGTGAATGACAGCAGATGAGAACAAGTCATGCACAAAATTAGTGGGGTTTATATTCCTTGCAGCTGTTCACATTTCCCCGGGATTCCCAATCCACTGTAGTGCAACTCTCCCTTAAAGTCTGGAAAGCTGCTAGACAGGCTGGTTCAATGTACTGTCTTTGCTAATTAGAACTAACTCTTGCACTATGGACTTGCATTGATTTTTAGTGTTGTTGCTGGGTAGGTGAAGAGAATTAAGGCTCTAGTAACAGAACCTTGTCAGTTGTAATTTATGGGATGCCTGATGCCTGCATTTTGTCTGGTTGTAGGCACTGTTGTGGGATGTCAGTATGGGTTTGTACTATGACACCAGTGGCACCACAAGTGTCACCTGTACTCTGTGGCAATAATATGTGGCAGAGCATAGGGCATACAGGGCAAGGGGAGTCACAGCATCTTCAGTGGCATAGGTTGATTCTGTGAATCACACATTATGTTTCTACATTTTGTCCTGTCACTGGCCTGTGTACTGTGAGTGTTGAAAATTGTTGGAAACCCAAGGAGTGAATTTTCGTAGGCTGTGTCTTTAGTTCCTGATGCATTTATTCTTTGGCTCAGATGGTGAGGGAGGTTACTGTGTGTTCACCAAGTATCCCATAGCAAATCAGATCAAACCCTTAACACATAAAAGGAGAAGGAAAAAAGAAGGTGGTAATATAGATATGGTGATCTAAAAATATAAGAGAGAAGGGTGGGGTTTTGTTTGGTTGGTTTTTTTAAATTTTGTTGTTGCTGTTTTTTGTTTTGCTTTGCTTTTTTACTGAACTAGTTGGTATAGTCTGACAGAAGGAAAAAGTGCAAACAGAAGTATTTCTTTTGCTTAGACCTGAAGAAGGTGCAGAAATCTAAACACTTGTCAGTTCTTTTTCTAATTCAACTTCTGCTCCTAATTAAACCTCAGCGATTAAAAATTATTTAAGATCTCAATTTTAGGAATTTTTCCTTGAAACAGCAGTTTTTCTCCAAGTAAAGAAAAATTGTGTCTCAGACTAAGGAGAGCTAGGGAAGGGTTGAAGAAAATCTCAAGCTGTAAATTCAGAACCTTCTATTTGAAGGGGGAAAAAAGCTCCTCTTTCTGTTGGAAATACTATTTTCCATCCGTTTATCTCTGTTACACACGTTTGAAAACTGTCAGGAGAACCACCCCTTATCAGAAAATTCCATCTAATGGGTTTATGACACCTTATGCATCTTGCTTCGACACAAGATGTTCTGCAGCAATACTGGCTTGAGGTATTCCTGATCTTTCTACCCTCCTTCTGCAGCTTGTTGCTCATGTGTTTTGCTGGCATCACTGTTTGTGGAGGGGTATTGTGGATTGGATCACCAACATGTCTATTAAAGCTTTACGAAAAAATAAACCATCCTCACCCTAAAAATTAAAAAGCAACCCCACAGACGTCTCTCTTACCCTCTTAAACCAGGTCAGGCAAAAGAAGGAAGTATAGAAGCCAGCACTGCTGCTGAACTCGTACCCATTCTATCTTGAAAGGAGAGATAATTGCTTTGACCTGTAATGAATATACGCAGACTAGAGAAAGGCATGTGGACGGTAAGTGCTTAGTTTTCTTCCATACAGTAGGGGGTAAGAGGTGTTAAAACAGTGGGTTTATTTAGCAATTTCTGGCACTGATTTGTAGCAAGCAAATGTTTACACTGCAGCTTGCCATAAATAAACAGAAGGATGTTTGGAAACCCTGACCAGCTTTTGTGTAGGAGAGAGCAGTCATAACAAACTGGTTCTGTGAGAAACTGAAAACAAATAAAAGATGGGCTGTTATTCATGGTTTGCAAAGGCGGAAGAGACTGTGAACAAAAGAAGCAAGTAATTTTCAAATACTGAAAAACATTGTGAACCTGGGATAAATTTCAGTAGCGTTTCATGTTCCCCTGTTTTCAGTCTTTAGAAAATCTAAAGAAAAGGGCAAATGGTTTTAACCAACTCCAGCCTCAGAGAAGGGTGAAAATCTTCAGCTCCATTCAGTACTGCTGTGAGTCTTTTGTAGCTCCCCAAGGTATTTCCAAGAACATTTGCTTCCTGTTTCTGAGTGTTAACAATCTTGCAGTCATTTCAAATGTTGTAGTTAGCTATAGAATATAATTCTTTCAAAAATCCACTAACAAATTATTTCCTACAAGGAAAGCTCTTCTTTTAGTACTTAACGAGATTATTACCTACTACAAGGAAGTTATTTTCCTTATTGTTTTGTGTTCTTGGGATTTTTTCAGTCTAACATTACTGTAAAAAGCGATAGGTAAACAATAATCAGATAAATAGAGCATTTCCAGTTGTGTACCTAAAGGAGGGATTTATGATTTTTTTTAAAGTAGTTGTTAAATGGTGCCAAACCTCAAAATCAATATTCCGTTTTTATTATATACTGGCATGTATTTTTTGTGATTGAGTAAGGTCCAAGTACCTTAGTAGCTGATAATGAATATCATATTTTTGCAACATTTTTGTGGTTTTCATGCAACCACAGCAATGTCCCAAAGAATCTCTAGCCTTAAAAGATAGACTAGACTCAGACTAAAAATGGGGCTGATGAAGTGGTAATTAAAATCATGGTTAAGACTGAACTTTTTTCTTAGTTATTCCCTGTGTGGAGTGGAAATGTGTCTTCAGCAATCTTAGGGTCTTCACAGAGAATCTCTTGGTTGAAGGATTCCACTGGAACCAAGTAGGCAGGGAAATTGTATTAATAGCTCAAATGTTTTTGTGACTGTGATGGTAGGAAAAAGAAATACGTTTCAGAGAAGAGATTAAACCATATAAACTGTCATTAGGGCATACAAGTTGCTTGTGCTGTGTAGAGGTACCCACTTAGTTCTCTGAACAAAGTAGCAGAACATAGGAGCACCATATGTAGTGTAGTATGTTGTGTGAGTAACGTGTTGAGAAATTACTTGTATGGCTGCAGGTCCCTGCATTGGGCTGTGTTGAGTGCAGGTGAGGTGATGATCCTTTGGGAACTGCAGGTCAGTAAATTCCAGTCCAGATTCAGAAATTTTATTCTCTCTCTCTGTGAGGAATAGACTTCAAAGACCACACTTAGTAATAAATTGGGGAGATAGTTGAGTCCTGATAGTATTGCTGCATCAGATTTTGATTTGTATCTCAGGAGGTTTTTATTGCCAGTAGCACTTACTGAAGGAATTTCATAAATAGTTTTTAGTTCTAGTTAGTGTGCAGATAATGCTCTTTCTCTCCTGAAAATGGGTGGCAAGAGCCTTTATTTGGTTGTCTTGGAATCAGTATAAATACAGAAGTAAAAACTTGCATTTGTTTTTCAAATGTAACCAAGAGTTAGCCTGAGAGCAAGCTAGTGGTGAAGCCAATCCATGTGGTGATGCAACAGCTTCTCTATGCTCCCTGACTGGCAACACTGTCAGATCTACAAGTTAAAGTGCTTGCAAAGTAGGGAGAGATCTTTCAGACTTCATTTATTTATTTATCAATTTATTTATTTATTGGAGATCAGTTGTCTCCTGATTAGATGCGAGTGACTGCAGTGTTGCCAGGTAAATGAATAAACTTGGCCAAAGTAGTCCTGTAGTTCTTGGCTGCATTAGGCATCTTACTGTCCAGAGATGGAAAAGAATCAGTGAGTGTGTGCTTAGAGTGCTGGATCATGTACAATACAATGGCTCAGTTCATTGGCAAGGTGAGAAGCAGTCTGTCCCCGCAAATTCTCTGATTCCAATCCAGCTTCTTGTGTGTGCCATTTGGTAAAGAGAAATCAAACACAATTTAATTATCCTCTTAGTCCTTGGATGTATCTGCAGTATCCTTGGGCTTGGCCATTGGAGGGGATGCATGGGTGCTTCAGGCCGTCTTTACGCCAGTCAGCATTTTTTGGGCCAGTGTGTCTCTGTTCCTCGCTCAAGACATTGATGAATAGCTTCCAACTGTTATGTCGTTGAATGGCTTTTAATCTTAGCATTGCCATTCTCAAGCATTTGAAGTCTAAAAGTCAGTTCCCAGACATCAGTAATCACATGAATACAGACACTCCCCAGAGAAGTCATAAGCCTGGTGTTAGATTATGTTTTCAGGGTTCTCTCAGTAATCTTCAGCCCTATAAACTTTATTCTTTTTTGCAAGGTGAGAGCTTCAGGCACAGTTTTATTCCAGGAGATGCATTTGGTGACAGGAAAAGGAAACCACCATGCCTGGTTTATACTGGCTATTTTGTACCTTAAAATGTGTTTATTTTCTGTTCACAGCTTACCTGTGATTGCAACAAAACTATTCTCTAGTGTTAGAGCCTGAGTTAGCATTTTCCTTCCTAAATCAGTCTGTGTCAAATTTTGATTTAGAAATTCCATTGATTTTAGTGATCGTGCTATCCTTTTGATTCTTCCGGAGGTATATTAACAGAGATATATTTAAATTTTATTATTTGTTGTGGTCCAAGTGTAGAAGCAACCTAGGTAGCTTCCATGTGGGTTAGAGGCTGGGAATCTAAACTAATGAAAAAGTAGCTGGAGTAGAGAAACGTGAAAGTGTTGTGATACAGCATATAGGTCAGAATAATGTAGTAAAATACAGTAATTCAGATTTTTCCCAAGCAAGTTAAAATTTTTAAAATTTTAAAAATTTTACAGAGTGTCTAGTATAAAATAGTACTGTTTTGTTGGACATAGGCAGTTTAATTTTTACCACCATTCCTTTATGGATTGTCTCTTTCATGTCAGCGAATGTTGCTTTTGCTTGTTTAAAAGTCCATAGCAGCTGGAATCAAGTGCTTTACCCTTAAACCAGAGTGATTATTAAGAAGTTAATCTCTGATCATGCTGGTACCAGCAATATTTAATGTGTTTTAAATAATTAAAAATGCTAATGTGTGATCTTGTAGATAGATAAAGTGCACAGTTAAAGCAATTAACAGCATAAGATCTAGTCAGATGAATTGTGTGGTCTAAGTTCTTTTCCACTACCAAAAAATCCCAAATCAGCCAACACTGAAGTGAAAAAAAAAAAAAAACAAAAACCCCAAACCTGTGTAATACAAGCTTGTTAACTCTGTGCTCTGCTAGAAAGATTGTAGATCTTTCAATTTTGGGTAAAGCTTTGACTTCTCCAAGTGCTTTAACAACATTTTTAAGAATGAAGGCACTATTTTGGGTTTACTCCTGTCTATGAAGAAGAGATTTGGAGGAAGAAATCTGTTCAGGGCTCCATGTCCAGGAAAATCTTCTGGGATATGATAGTAACAGTAATAGGCCACTGTTGTCTCTTTGGTAATTCATGCTTTCCTTTTGTTTTGATTTTCTTCTCTACCTGGCAGTTTAGTTTTGATAGAGGTGTCCACTGTGACCTCTAGGAGCTGTGACTTTCCCAGACATCATAGTTAGCAGAATTATCTTTCAAGAAGGCTTGTTAGTGTGCCTCCATTCTGATATATTCTAAACTGTTGCCTTAACTTCTTAATCTCAGAAGCATTGGATTTAAAAGCAAAAATTTCAGTGATTGTTGGGAATTTATTAAAATTGCTTTTAATTGCTTGTATTTCTTCTGGTTGATGACCATCTGTTGGAAAACTTTGAAAATACCTTCACTGAAACTTAGTTAAATAAAATACTTCTGCTCCTTGTCAGGAGTAATTCAGGGCTGAACTTACTCTCTGGACCAGGGATGTCTAGTACCACTTGAGTCCCACAGAAGGGACTGTGTGTTCTATGTCATCTTTCTTGTCTCCCAGGAAGATGGCTTAGATACTCTATGGGGTCTGAAATAACATAAATTTCTGTATATTATCAACTGAATTCAAGTCTCAATTGAGTTTAATTGGAAAAAACAAAAGCAAGTGCATGCATGTGTTGCTTACAAAGTACTATTTTTGTTTATCAAGTGAAATCATCAGACTTCATATAAACAGTAGTTGCACTCACATTGATACCAACTTTTCCTATCCTAAAAACCAAAAGTACTTGCTTATGACAAAAGAAGTATTTAGTGCTACAGTACATTTGCTTTGGTTTGGTATTATTTCTAGGCAGGAGTTAAAAGGATTCCAACGGCAGTTCCAATAAATGGAAAAGACTTTAACTCATAAATGTGCCCTACTGGGACACCTAAGAGAGATGCGGAGGCATGTGCATTTGCTATGGTTTTGATAGAATTTCTTCCTTTTGCCCCTTCTGTTTGCTTTTATGAGATAAAATCTCTTCAAGGAGATTGCAATATGGAATAAATAGGTCATATGGGACTAATATGCTCTTGCATGCATGCAGTACATTCATAGCCTTCTCAGCTGTACCTCAGAGAATCACAGAATTGTCTAGGTAGGAAAGGACCTCTTGACAGAATTTAGTCAAAGCCCCCTATTTAAGCAGAGTCAGCTAGATCAGATTGTCCAGGGCAGCGTCCAGAGATGTTTTGAATATCTCTAAGAATGAAGGCTCCACAAGCTCTCTGGGCAATCTGTTCTGATGTTTAACCATCTTCACAGTAAAAATAGTTTTCTAGTGTTCAGCAGGAATTCCATGTCTGTTAATTTATGCCCATTAAGTTATAGAAGAAACAGTGTTTTAACTTGAATTATAAGTAGGTATTTGTAGTATTTAGTGATTTGTAACAAGGTGATTATTGGCCTTAAAATTTAAAAATAAATGTTATTTTAGAAACAAAGAAACAAATGCTCGTAGAGCCTTTTTTTTCTTTTCCCCCTGCTTGGCACTATTTAGCGTTCTCAAATATAGTGGGATTGTAGTGATTTGCATTCAATTCACAAACTTCAATTAGGCATGTAGGTCTGTCTCCACAAATCATCTGATGTTTGGTTCTAGGAGCAGTATTCACACACCCTAGAGACTTGCTGAGTGTACCAGTTCAGTGTCTGGGTAGTGATAGATGCTTAAGAACAAAGACTCAACAAGCTGCAAGTTGTTTGCTTGTATATAAAGGGAAGAACAAGATGTCAGTTTAACTGATAGAACAATCAAAAGTATAAAAGTTTTAAATTCTTCACTTCTGCAAGTAAGCATCTAACTAGCCTTATGCAGTCTTTCATATGTGCCTACATTCACAGTGCCCTTGGGAATTTAAACAGCAACTTGTTTCACAAAAAAAAAAAAGTTTTACTTTTCTTTCGAAATTCAGCTTCTGGTTTGTTTAGTTGGAGTTTTTTTTGTTTATTTAAATAATCCAAGAAGTATTGATGTGACATTCGCCTAAAAATGGATCTGAGTTTGTCTTTAAATCTGTATGTACCCGAAGGACTTAAAGTATTAATTTTTGCATTGTCTCTGCAAAGCACAGAATAGAGCACATTCAAATCTGATGTTTGCAAACAAGAATTCATATGTTTCTCCAGTAACATATTTGATAGAGCTTAATTGGAGTGATATTTTACTTGAGTACAAAGTATTTCCTTAAATTGAGTTTCTTAAGTCATGTTGTCAAATTTATGACTCACACTATAAATACATCCTATGCATCTTCACAGTGAGGTTTTTTAGACTGCATTTCCTGTCACCTCTCCTCTCTACCTGGTGTGTCCATTCTGCTCTGAGAGGAATTTGCTGGATTGACCCTGGGTATTAATGACAGTGATCAATATCAGAATCTTTTCTAGGTAGCTGGTCTGAAACATTGAATAAAGTCTGTGTTAGAAATGGAGCATATGTTGAGTAAAGGATGACAGTAAAAAGGAGATCTCCTGTTCCAGTAAAATACTCTAGTATGAAATTAGCTTCTGGATGAATCCTTGGAGAAGAAGAAACTGCTAACTCTGTCATCAACTTGGGCAGGGCATTCAGCTGTTTCCCGGCATAAGAGGTCAGGTGTCCTCATGTTTTCCCTTGTGTTCCCAGCAGATGATGTGAACCACAGCTTCCTCTGGTAGGGTGTGGGAACTATACCATTCCCAACTGTCCTAATGCGTCAAAAGCTCGCACTCTAGCCAGTTGCACTCACAGGGAGCAGGGAGAAGGCTGCAGTTCCCCAAGTAAATCTGTCCCTTGATATCCCTTTTGAGTTGAGAGCATTTTTCCTTCTGGAAGAGCTGTTGTGACTGCATGGAACTGCATGTTAATGGTTCCAGCAGCATGACTGGAACCATTAACACTAAGATCAAGCAAACTGTTAGGGATTATTCTCTACAGTCCATCATAGTCAGCAGAAGGTGAAGGTAAATGTTCTGCAGCTGTTTCTCCACAAAAAAAGGTGTGAAACTTGGTGATCTGGATTTCTAGTCTAAAATCTAGCTCAAATGGGCTTCAACAGACATTGATTCTTTTAATTACTTTCTTCTAGATCTGATCGTTTTGTCACATACAGGTTTTAGCCCAGGATCTTACCTGTGCTTGGCTCTTTGTCTTTCTTCTATGTGCCTTCCCAGTCTTCACTCCGGAGCATTCAGTCTTCTTGTCCAACAAATAGAATTATTCCCTGATGACCTCTGGCTTCTCTTCCTGTAATTATATTGTAGAAAAATTCATCCTTTCTCATCTATTTTCCCAGATACTCATGTGGTTGTAGTATTGTGTTCTATTCCACTGTTTCTCTTTCCCCTTTGATAAAGAGGAAAACCAAGAAAAAACTGTAGCTGATCTTCATGACCATCTTCCTCCATATTGTTTTTGGTTCCTCTTGCTACTTCTTTCCTGCTTGTCATCTCCCTCTTAGCCTCTTTGAAAGGTATTTCATCATCAAGATGAATGACACTCTGCCGAACTTGCTTAAAGCTGTTGGAAATCTTTTGATGCCCGTTTCTCTTTGCAGAAAGCTGTTTACAACTGTCTTTGTTCTCTTACACTGAGTGGAGGAATAGTCCATAAACCAATTACATCTCTAGTTCTTGGGTCCTCAACACAAGTAGTGGTTACTTGTTGGAAAGGGTCCAGATGGTCAAAGGGCTGGAGCACCTTTCCTGCAAAGACAGACTGAGACATTTGGGATTGTTCAGCCTGGAGAACAACTTGGAGCCTGGCCTCACAGTGGCCTTCCAGTACTTAAAGGGGCCTTATAAAAAGGAAGGAGACTAGCTTACATGGGCAGGTAATGATAGGACAAGGGAAACGGTTTTACAGGATTTAGGTTAGATGTCAGGAAGAAATTCTGTATTTGGAGGACAGAAAGGTACTAGAACATGTTGACCAGAGAAGCTGTGGATGCCCCACGCCTGGAAGTATTCAAGGCCAGGTTGAATGGGGCTTTGAGCAACCTGGTCAATGGACCCTGCCTATGGAAGGGGGGTTGAAACTAGATGATCTTTAACCCTCTTCCAACCCGAGTCATTCTGTGATTCTTTGATTCTGTATGGGCTAAAATTGATAGTGATTTTAGTAATCAGTTACTCTGTGACTTGAATATTTTGTCAAAATAGAAACATGGAGGTCAATAACCTATTGCAATGTTCTCATATACAGACATTTTTTTTTCCCCCTCTGATTCCTGGTGTTGAAAGCACCCACTGGACACACAGCAAGTATTTTACATTCTTGTAATTATGCTGTAAGGGGGGAAAGAAAAAAAAGACTCCTTGAAATACTCTGTCACTGTCCTGGAGGTACAGGTTGTATTGAAGTATAGTTCTGCCACCCTGTGGCTACTGAAGGCCATTCTTACAAGGTACATGTTTACTTAACTGCTGGTAGTCACAACCTTTTACTTTTAACTTCATGAATGCTATTTCATGGAGAAAGCTGAAGGGCTCTTGCAGGTCCCATAGAGATGTATAAACTCTCTATGATTTTATTGAAATACATAAGTACTTGTTGACTGGAAATGCCATGTAGACACATAACTGATCACCTCAGTTATGCAAGGCTATATGCTAGTGAGCAATCATACTTCTCTTAGAATTTTTATGTGGTTTTATGTTTCTGTCTTAGGTATGAAAAGTTCATCTGGTCCAATTGCCAGGATTGTGGACTACAGTACCATATATTCCTATCTGGTGTAAATAGTCTATATGCAGATTTGAAGTAGTTTCAAAATCATATTTTTGTCTCTTAATATTCTAGAAAAAAATAATTGTTGTGTTCAATAAGAGCATCTTGATGGTTGTGAAAGTTAAAAATCTAAGGCTTATCTAAGTTAGGCCCTGGTGAAGTTGACACCATTTCAGATCACACTCATTATTCTATGTCCCTTTCTGTGTTTCTAGAGTTATCAGGAGAAGTAATTATGAACTTTCTAGTTAAATTTCTGTTGCATTCCACTGTAAAACATTCTGACTTGATTCAGAGAAGCCTTCCACATTTTTGTACCTCTTACAACAGATCCAGAGGAGGGCCGCGAAGATGAACAGAAGGATGGAGCACCTTTCCTACGAAGACAGGCTGAGAGCTGGGGCTGTTCAGCAATAATAAGACAAATCCCCCGGGAGACCTTGCAGCTTTGCAGTACCTAAACGGGGCTTTTGTAAAGGTGGAAGAGGGACTTGTTACAAAAGCATGTAGCGACAGGACAGGGGGCAAAAGGTTTTTAACTGAGAGATAGTAGGTTTTGTTTAGATGTTAGGAAGAAGTTCTTTATTCAGAGGGTGGTAAAGCACTGGTACAGGTTGCCCAGAGAAGCTGTGGCTGCCCTATCCCTGGAAGTATTCAAGGCCAGATCGGATGGGGCCCTGAGCAACCTGGTCTAGTAAGCGGCATCCCTGTCCCTGGCAGGTGGTTCAGACCTAGATGATCTTTAAGGTCTCTTCCAACCCAAACGATTGGGTTTGATCTTGCAACAAACATGAAAAATTTTCTAGAAAAGAAAATGTTTAGATTTGAAGAACAGGGTGTTTTTTTATCAAATGAAAATGCAAATCAAATTCCAAAAGAACATGCAATTATGAACTACTAAAGTCAACCTGTCTTTTATTTCCTTTTTATGAGGTCTACAGGAAAAATCTTGAAAGCATAGTTTTGCAAAGTAACTGAAGATTTTGGTTCATACCAGCAGCAGAATGCCTTAAAACTGAAATGCCAGAGAGCTTTCAACTTATCCCTTATAATGACCGTGAACTCAATGTATGGATTAGGTACTTCATTTTGAGAGTTGTCTTGGTTTGGAAGACAGGCGTTTGCTAAGGCAGGTGGAAAACTGCCTTACAGGATATGACCCTCCCTCCGAATTGTTGTAAGGTCGAAATCAAAGGCTCTCAGGCAGAGATATGGGAAAAGGAATAACAGTTTTTACTCGTATCTATAACGAGGGAACAAGCAACAATAACAGTAGCAACAACAAATAAACCAACCAGATACCCGGTGGCAGCTTTCTCTAAGCAGCCAGACACCGCCCCTCCCCTTTGGTACAGTTACGGTCACGGCTGGCAGGGGTACTGTGACGTGAGCTCAGCTCCTCGGTGATGGCAGACGGAGCAGAGGGCGAGGCGGCCGCACGGCGAGCAGAGCTGCAGCAGGGAATCCCAGGGCAGCAAACCGGGCGGCAGAGCCCGTCCACTCGAGCGGGCGAACAAAAGGGCAGCAGAGACTTCAGCAAGGAAGAAAAAAAACCCAGCAGCGCTGAGCTCCCGCGGCAGCAGCGAAGGGAAAAGAAGAAAACAGCAGCTGTCTCCTCCAAGTCCCAGGGACAAGTGTGTCTCTGCCCACGGCCAGCCACCTTTTTCTTCTCTCGCCACACCTGGCTATGTTTTTAGTCTCTTAAGTGCGTCTTTGTCCCTTAGGTACTCAGTCGTTATCTCTTAGGTACCCAATCGTTGTCTCTTAAGTACCGTCGTTAAGGCTCATTAAAGTCTCTCTAGCCACAGGATGGAAAAATTCCCAACCTCCAACAAGAGTGCTCTACATACTTGTTGCCTAACTTTCAGAAATGTGAGAAAATAAGTTTATAGAAAAATATAATCGTTTGGGTTGGAAAAGACCCTTTAAGTCATCTAGTCCAGTCCCCTGCCATGAGCTGGGATATCTGCCGTGACATCAGGATCAAATTGTAATATTGTTCTCCCAGCCATGATAAATGGATCAGCTGTTAGTTATGTCCTGCTCCTTTCAGCAGCAGCGTAATTAGGTATCATAGCTTGAGTGATAGCAACAGTTAGTGCTCTGAAAAGCTAAGATCATAGTACACAAAGGTATGTTATTACATTTATATAAAACTGTTATCTCTTTTGAAATGAAATACATGAAACTGTATACACGTCCTGGAAGCAAACTTCGTCTTCTAAATCATCAAACTTCAACTGTGTCATTTTCAGTTGAGTTATGTGATTGTATATGGTTTTATCACTGGAATGGAACAACCTCTTTCTCAGGTGGTAGTTTAGGTAGAACATGCCTTAAGTTACACAGATGGACATGAACCTGGCTTTTTATTTTATCTGAATGTCTCTTCAGAATGCTGATGTATTGAGATATGTAGAAGATATGCCGCCATAAAGAGGATATAAAGACATAAAGATGTCGTTCTACTTGTACTGCCTTTACCCCTGTGATTTCATTTTATATTTCTGTGGTTTAAGGTCTTAATTATTCTGTGAAGACAGATGGTAATTTGGTAGTAATAGAAAATAAACCTCATTATTCTAATTGACTGTAGTTGATGGCCTGAAGATAGCAATGACCTTTCCAGTCTCATGAGAAAATAGTTTGTAATTATTCAGAAGAATTTGAATATTTTGTGGCTTTATTTTTATTATTAATTTTGCTAATATTTTTTCTTGAGGTGTTTTAACTGACTTCTGTTTTCCCAAGCAAATCCAGGTTTTTAATTTTTTAATTCCCTTAGTGTTGTAGTTTACATTAAATCTAAGCAGTTTTTTCAGTACTAGGATTGCGTTTTCTTGAAAGTCACTGTATTGAGGCACTAAATTAGATGAGCAACTTGTGTTTGAGCTGGGTGATGGTTTCACTGACAGCATTGGGTAGTGGCAGAGTTTTTCTCACACTTGACATTCTTGAACGTTTTTTATAGAATGAGAAAAATATTTCAGTTCTCAAAGATCTCAATGGAAAAGGGAAAAAGTAGTGTCTCCCAGGCATGTGGGAGAAGTCTATTAATATACTCAGAAGAGCAGGTTTGCAATCAAACTTTAAAGTTGTTTCCAAGTGTTTTCCTATTGACAAATTAATTTGACAGAGCTGTGATTTAAAGAAAAAAAAAAAAAGATAGTGTTGTCCTTTATTTTCTGTGAATAGTAAACTCATAGTTTTGTTCCTGAAGAGACTCTGAGAGAAGGTGAACCAGAGCTTGAAAGGATGATTTATTCTGACTTCTAAAACCACAGGCAAAAGAAGACGCTCCTGTGTGTAGGGATCTAAGCTAGAACAGAAAATTGCCATGGGTAAATCTTAATGGTCTGATTCTGTATCCATGACAGCCTCTGTCAGGATGTGCTGTGATGCCACTCTGAAATGAAATGAATATAGTGTGCTTCTCATAGCTTTTAAATGTTGCATTTTCTTTTTTGAAAAAGGCCAAATTTAAACCAGATATTTGAAGCTGTCAAAGTGAAAATACCGTTTTACTGTGTACAAATGCTTTATCTTCATTACTTATCCAGCTGGTTCAAAATTTTACTTTTTTTGCAAAAAAGAGCTTATGATCCCTTTGGTTTGTACGTGCATCTAACTTGAAGTAGTAGTGTGGCTTTAAGTGGAAGTGTTTTTCAATACTTAAAATACACACTTAGAAAAGGAGTGGTTTGAGGGAAAGAAGATAACTACTTGAAAATGAAAAGTATCTTTAAAATGATGTATATATTCAATATTTTTAGTCTCTTTAACCAGTTTTTGAGCACGTGAATTTTCATAAATTTCTATGTAAACTAGTTTGGCACGCTACAAATTTAATGTAAGTAATATTGAGTCACAGTTTTCTAACATAACTTAAGAGTCATAAGTAAAAATATTAATAAATATATCTAAATGAAATATTGCTATCTGGAAGAGTACATTGTACTCAGAGAAATGGAAAAAACAGCACATTTAATGTGAAGTTTTATGAATCAACAGCTTCTTATGGTTACTGACAAATGAAACAAACTCAGTTTAGGAATATAACTAAAAGTCACCTACCTACATGAAATGAGATTAAAATCTTTACTTAAGTACTCAGGGTTTGGCTAGGTGGTTTGAGTGAGTTAAAATTGATTATTTAAAATGTATTTTTGATAAGCAGTATTGTTTTAAGTAATAGATAAATGAGTGGCTTTCCCAATTCAAAGTGAAGAATTCAAGAAGTTAGAGGGTTTTCACACACTAGACGTCTTTGAAGGCAGAGCAATACCTAGCTAATGTAATGCTATTCTGTGAAGTTTAGTGGTAAACAGAAGATCAGCAACTTTGTGATGAACTAGGTGAAAGCTGCCTTAAGTGGTACCAGTGTAAAGGACTCCACGGCTCCCAAACTCTCACTTCATCCTTTAGGAGGTGAGTAACACAGATCTCCCCAGAGAGGCAAGGCAGTCTCCTGTTGCTCTGTGAGTGGCCCTGAAGCAGCAGGGGCTGTTGTGGGGAGTGAAGCAGGAGCTGCTTGAAGCCCCAAGGGTTCTTGGCAGCCTGCTCTTCTACCTCCCTCCAAACGTGGATCATCACAAGAGCAGAGATTGCATCTGGCTGCAGTGAAGATGTGTTTGTGTTGGCTGCCTGGATCTCAATGAGCTGTTTGAAAGATACTTAGCTGAAATTTTGTGTTGCAGCTTTCCACAGTTAAACTATTTTCTTTATGGGGGATAAAAGGCACCAACTGCTCTGTAACTTTCCACCCTGTCTCTTAAAGGCAGTGTTTGCAAGAGAGGCTCTCTTCTGTCTACAAAAGCTTCTTTTACTATCTCTTGAATATTGTATTAAGCTGAACTCTGTGAAGTAGTAGTTGCCTGTGTCTCACTTTGATTTTTCTCACATTGTTATTTGTCAGTCTTGCCAAATATCTGGGATAGGCAGAGTCTCACCTCTCCCACCACAGCACAGTGTATTACCTAGAACCGTGGAGGCAGTTAAGGGGGTTTTTTCTGACTCTTATGTGGGTAATAGACCCCTTGCTTTCTCCTGTACCTAGGCTGGAGCTCAGGGCGTGGGAGTGGGACAGTTTAGTAACTTCTGCCTAAGAAGTAATTGCCTTAGTAAAGAAGAGAGTACAAGCTTTTTGTCAAATACTATTTTATTTTTGTATTAAGAGCACATTTAAAATCAGGATTTTGAAATAATTTAAATTTTGACCTAACAAAAATAATGCTTATATCATGTTCTGTGGGAGAGTTCACACTGCAGTTGATTGTAACTCAGTTCTTATTTACATAGAGCAAATGTGAAAATTATTGATGAAACCACCAAGGTGGTAATTATTTTATATAAGCTTGAATTATGTAGAAAACCTGCATGTTTTCAGGCATTATTAATTGACTGTCATTTCCATTATGAATATACATCTTTTACTGGTTTGCAAGACAAAGCAAGCATCATTAGAGTGGAAAAAATGTTTCTTAGGTACCCAATATATAATATAGAGCCTATTTATGCACAGAATAAGTTCTGTGATGATTTGGACTATGATTTAAGCAACTCTGTAAAATCAGATAGGTGAACTAGAGAAAAAAGCTTATTACTTCACAGGGGAGGAAATAGTGAATTTTGTGGCTTTTAAGTTTTCAGTATAAAGTAGATTGAATATGAGTTTTGTTTTGATTTCCAACACCCTTTCCCCCTTAACCTGATGAGAAAAGGTATAACTGAAGTTCCTTCAATGCTTCTGATGCATTCTGTGTAAACTATGAACATGATGTTGGCTCCTCAAGTTTAATTTAAATGAACAAGAGCTTTTTCTGGAAAAGGGCACATTGCATTCTGCCAATAAATACTTTTGGATAATAAGCTACTTCATCTAATATTTCCAAACCAATGTTATAGCCAATTAAATTCAAGGAAGAAATACTGCCTGCTTAAATACTTTTTTTTTTTTTTAGTAATCTTTGAACAAGTAATTCCTGAACTACACTGCTAAATTAGATTAAAGAAGTGGCATAGCATAACAGTTTGCAGTGGATGCGGTAGAGTGGCCCTGTATTCCAAGATTTCCTGAGAGTGTAAAAAACCTACTATTTATTTTGCTGTGTCATAAGATTAAGATAATAATATATAGAGAAAGACTGACATTTTGTCAGGCTGCCACAGAATAAACACTGCTTTGATGTATTCATTTGTCATAATCATTTGTGTGGACAATGTGATTTCTTTTGAATTGCTTTGAAATCCTTAGATATACTGCGTTTACATAGAAAACTACTGTTGTGGGTTCTTGTTTTTCCATTTAGGAATGGTATCCCATTCCCCACCAAAATATTATGTTCTTCCAGTGCTAGCTGGATCATTGCTAGTCTTTTGTTTCGCAAATTTTTGATTTTAGCACTTTTCTAGGATGTGAAGAAACTGAAAAAGCAATACGAAAATAAATTTTAATTGTAAAAGACTATAGAATCAGAGATTAGTGTTCTTCATCACAAACTCATGAAGAGTGAAATAATGTATTACTTTAAAACAAGTTTTTTGGCAATTTTAGGATGTATCTCAAACCTAGGATGTAGTGAGCATTTTTTGTTTGGCTTATATTTTTCCTGTTAATTTCCTGCATAAAGGAGTATTTCACTGTAACAGAAGGATTTAGGTGGGTTTAAGTTTTTCATTTACCCCAAAAGTCTTATCCTTAAATTCATAAACTAATCATTTAAAGCTATTTGATTAAAGTAGTTAAATAGAAAGACAATAGTATGTCGTAAACATTCTAATGCAAAGAGTTTCCTTAGGTACCAAGCACAGTTTATATAATGGAGATGGAGCCAGCTGTCTGAAATAGAAATAAACTCTTGGTACAAATGATTTTAGAACTGTTCTGGCACAACCTATCCATGCAACAGGTGGAAGTGTCTCCTTAATTGTATTTTCATTAAGGATAAGTAATGCTTCCAAATTCCCAGTTATTAAAAATTTTGAGCTGCCTTAACTCTATATGGCTAAACAAAATCAATGCAGTATTGATTAAATGATTTACACACTGTACTCTTGTATATATGGTGTACATTTAAGTGAAGCTTGCAGTGCTGTAGCTTTGGAAGAGAAAGGAGGAATGCCTAAGTTTAGGGAAGATTGATTTGTTAGGGTAAAAACACTGAACTCAATATGGGACTGTTTGAATGTTTTGTTAAGTCTTTGATGCATATGCCTTAATTATTTTAGAAGGAATGCTTTTCCCTGCAGGTCTTCGTCCTTCCTCTGTTTGCTCTCACGGCTACTTGGGGTTTGGTTTTTTTTCTGTGTGTGGGCCAGAGAGTTTGGACTTCTTAAAGCTGAGAAAGGTTGAGTTGGTTCTCTACCAGTCTCTGGATGGTGTAGGATTTCCTAAGGGCAGCCATCAGTATTGACTTACGGGTGTATACGAGAGCAGGTACATTGATCAAGAATGTGTTTGCTTCATTAGTTGACAGTACTAAATATGCTATGTTTTTCTGTCTCTTGAAGGATAAAGTGAATTGTCCTAATAGAACTAGAATGGTGATGGTCAATGGTGAGAGTGAAATGTTCTGAAACCACCACTGGAAAGCACTGCATACCCATATGCTCAGTATCCAGCTGAATTCTCAGCCTAAGTTCTCTATGACCTCATCCCCTTTGCTCAGAATTACAGGCTTCTAGGAAAAGGAAGAAAAATATGGAAATCTTTCCATTCTTCAAATTTTGCTGAATTGTATTACTTCATTCACTGAGTTACATTAAACAATCCACATATGGTTTAAATAAGCAGGCAAAGTAGCGTACTTTTCCTTTTTGACTATTCTGTTAAAACCTATTTTTTCTTTTATACTTCATACATGAAGTTGAAACGTTTAGTCAGTTGTGCTGGCTGCTAAACCAGTTAAAAAATTGCTATATAGCCCTGTTTTTGATAACTTACATCTTTGGACACTTCAGCTGTTCTGGGTTCGTTTATATATTTAATATTTTGCCTTTTGAAAAGACAGCTGTTGTGTTTATAAAAATGATTGTACTGTACTATTTATATTTGCCAGAATGTTCATAGCATCATAGAATCATTTAGGTTGGAAAAGACCCTTGAGATCATTGAACATAAAAAATGTATATTATTGAAGGAAGTAAACAAACACTAATACATACCTTTGGCTTACTCTTCATATTGAAGAATTTTTAGTACAGTTATTTGCCTCCTCAGCTCTTGTCAGCTTTTTTGAAATTATATGTGTTCCTGGGTTTGTGGAAAGCATTCCTCAAGGGAAGAGGTGCAGGACATTCAGATGTCAGGGTGTGAATCTCTAGAAAAGACTAGAGGAAAGGCCACTTTTAGGCTACTCAAATCTAGCCAATGAAAGTTGCTTTTGAATTGCACATCCTGAAAGTATTGATCTTTAAGGCTGAGGCTGTGTGTGCTTTGAATTTTAATGTTCCTCTCCATTCTCTTTTTCTAGCTGGAAGGCTTGCAGCTTTCCCTACAGGATTATAAGCTTTGATATTCAGAAGACCAAAACTGAAGGATGCCATCTGAGAGGTGCCTGAGGTATAGTACTTAGTAGTGTGTAGGAAGTTATTAACATTTAGGATGATATTTATCAAACATTCACTTAAGAAAGTAGAAAAAAGGTAAAACTAATACTTTTCTTCATTAGATAGGAATTCATGTTATTAAATGCTTATCCAAAGTATAGTCTGCAAAATATTATCTTCTTGTTGTCACTTATCTCTAGCAAAAAAACCTGTGTGTGGGATTGATTGGAGGCCTATATTCTCTTCATACTTTATCTAGTTTATGCCTTAATCTGTACTTGGATTTTTTGGTTGTGGAAGCAGCTGGCATTTTACATTTATGCATCCAAACTGGTGGCTGGTGATAATTTTGGGTCTGTGTAGTGTTCCACTGTTTAGGACATAGAACTTTTCCAGTTATGTGAAATGTTTTCCAAGAATTCTCTCCAATTTCATCTTTCTGCCTTCCCTTCTGTCTCTTTCCCAGTGTAGCCTTTCTCATTTGTTTGTACCACCCATTGTTACAACAGACAATTTGTCATTTATAATTTATTTACTATCTGGAAGAAGAACACAGTTCTTTCAGACAGAACACTCTGCAGAATTTTTTAACTGAAATTGGTTTTCTGCAGAACTTTGCAGTAGTGGTATGCTGATGGTTCTGTTTTACTGAGTAATTAACACTCTGAACTGGAAGCTCAGAAAACTACCTAATATTACTGGGACACCTTATCATTTTAGTTCCGTTCCCCTTTCCCTGCCATGCTTTTGCAGCACAAGAGAATCAGGATTTGCCTGCTTTTATAGCTATTGAATTTATCAGCTGACAGTATCACTACAAGTGATTGGTCATGTTACATTTAATTGTTCTATGTATTTGCATTCATAAATTCCAGTTCAATTGCCTTTTGTGTGTATGCATTCTTCATGTGTTGTTAGCACAGGGGTTACAGGCAATTGATTTTTCACTTTGGTCATTGAGTTGAAAAATAGATTGTGATAGAACTCATTTTAAAATCCCAGATATGTTCTTTATTGAATGAAATAATCCTCCGTATGATGGTGAAAAAAGCAAGCGGAATGAAGGTCTTGGTTCACAACACTGAGAGAGAGGCTAATAAAAACAGAAGTAAAGAGAAGCTATCTCTTGGTATCATTAACGTATTATACTTGCACTAGTTTGATTTAGTCACTTTGCTATGGAAATTGCAGAAGAAAAATAACTGTTAAAAATAATTCCCTTATATTTTAGCAAGTTTGATTTCTTGGTAACTGTAATTTAGAATGTGAGTTGGGTTCCACAAACAGAACAAAGCTGAAGAAAAAGGAATAATTTGAATGAGTCATTTTGAAATGTATTTAGGGCATGTCCATATGTGAAATGTAAACTATGAGAGAGGGAGTAAAATTCAGATATAAGCTATTCCTGTATTCCTTTTTGGCCAGCCTTCTTCTAGAAGTAATGTTTTAGTTGTTGTCTTTCTAAAAGAGTAGGTTAGATTAGAGCAAACGGTCTGCAGTAGGTTACAGGTGCCCAAGGTGCAGGAGTAGGATAGGCAGAGAAAGGGGAGTGTAGCAGCCAAACAGCTGCTGCATGGTATGTGTATGCAGTGAATTACATACTTGTAGTGGAAAGATGGTGGGTTATTCACCTCTCAAAAAAAAAAGTCTTCGCTTTGATTTACTCTGAGATGTAAACAGTGTAAACACTGTAAACTCACCTTCTATAAACACATATATGGATTCTCTGGCAATTGGTAGTCTCACAGAGTTCAAATCAATTGCATTGTTTTGTACCAAAGAGGATTTGCTGATCTGTTTTGATATGTTTCCATTTGCATCAACAGTTATATTGTCTCTTCTTTCTGCTACACAAAAAGGAAGCTGCAATCAGACAGTCTTACACTGGATTATAAGCAAACTGTATATTCATACATGAAGATATTCAGAGGTGGAGAAGGCCTTAGCATTTTAAGACCAAGTAACCATCCTCTCCCTACCCCCAACACAAAACAGACTATCAAAAAACCTCTACAACACTTCTTTTTAGTAGAACTACTTGCATACGTACATATACTCTCCACTAGTGCTTCAGTTTGAACCACCTAAAATTTCTGGTGATCCATTGACCTAAGCCCTTTATTTTCTCATGTAATCCTAAAATGATTCTGAATTAATCCCGTGAGTTCAGGTGACTTCTGGTACAGCAAATGAAAAATCAGAACCATTGATGTTTTTAAATTTGAGTATATATTTAGCTTTCATAATACTTTGTTATATTGAGCTTGTGTTGTGACGTCCATGTTATATAAAGATCTTTGCCTCACAGGGTTCATGACTTTTTTCCCTTCCAAGAATTATCAAACAATCTTGTTTTAGAAAAAGTTGTTCTGTATTTCTGTCAGAATATGCTTGTTTCCTACTTTTTTTTTTTTTGACAGAATCTTTCCTCTTTCCCCTCTCAGTGTTCAGGAAATGCTGACAGGTCAGAGGCTTTGTCAGTCCAGCTCCCATAACGATGCTGTCCTGGCAGCTCTGAACCAACAAAGAAGTGATGGCATACTTTGTGATATTACCCTTATTGCTGAAGAGCAGAAATTCCATGCGCATAAAGCTGTCCTGGCAGCCTGCAGTGACTACTTCCGAGTAAGTCCCAACATTTTTCTTGTCTTATAATAATATTAAAAATTATCATTGTGGATGATGAGGGTGGTTACAGATATCGTATTGAACAAGATTTAAATTTGAACCTTTGGAAAATACAGGATTATTGCACATTAGGTAGAGCACACAACTTTAAATATCCATACACATGTCACAGGAAAGAAATTTTAAGAACATAATTAAGGGTTTTTTTATAATTATTTATTGTAAGTCTTCCCCTCCATTCCTCCCTCCGCCCCCAACAGAGACAGGCAGTGCACATCTTTCTATGAATATAATCCCCCAGGAAAGGCAGAAAGTGGAAGATTTGTAATTAAGTAGAAATGTTTGTAGACCATATGAGAGTTGTGATTAGAGGATGGTGAAGAGGAGACTGAGGGAAGACCTCACTGTGGTCTTCAAAACATCCTCACAAGGGGAAGCAAAGGGGCAGGGATTGATGTCCTCTCTGATGACCAGTTGCAGGACTCCAGGAAACTGCATGAAGCTGAGTTAGGGGGCATATAGGTAGGATATCAGGAAAAGGTTTTCACCCAGAGGGTGTCTGGTCACTGGAGCAGGTTTCCCAGGAAAATGGTCACAGCACCAAGCCTCACAGAGTTCAAGAAGCATTTGGACAATGCTCTAAGGTACATGGTGTGATGTGACTCCTGGAGTGTCTTGTGCAGGGCCAGGAGTTGGACTTCATGATCTTGATGGATCCTTTCCAAATCTGCATATTCTATGATTCTATGATAAGAGTATGGAAGTATGGGGAGAGGAAGTTTAAATTTAATCTTCACTGTGAGGGTGATGAGGCACCGGAACAGGTTGCCCAGGTGTGATGTGGCTGCCCCATTCCTGGAAGTGCTGAAGGCCAGGTTGAATGGAGCTCTAAGCAACCTGATCTAGTGAAAGGTGCCCATGGCAGCAGGTTTGGAACTAGGTGATCTTTAAGATCCCTTTCAACCCAAAACATTCTATGATACTATTATAGATGCAATTTAATTCAGCTTGAGAGTGGATTTTTGTAGGGTGTAAATGATTGCTCTTGAAGAAGAGCCACAGTAATCTTTAAAATATGATAAAACTTATTTTCAGTAACAAGTGTTTCCTAGATGTAAAATAAAATATTCCCTGGGAAATATATTTCAGACAATTCCAATCTAATACCAATCTAAAATTGCAGTAACTGAAAAATTGAGTTTGCTCATAGGAAAAGTATTCTTCTTAAGAAGCAATTCTACTAACCTCTGTTATAATGTACCCACTCCAAATGTTGGACTGTCTATAGCTCTGTAGTTGACTGTTATTTTTAAGTGTGAGTCATCCTGTTGTTAATCAGGGACTAAAGCTGAAATTAATTTAAAGATCTGTTTTCTCTAACAAAGTAAGTTTATTAAATATTTTGTCTACACTGTAATTGTAGTGTTATGAACTTCTTTATGGGGACCTTTTTGTCTTGTTGCAATAGTAATACAGTGTATGACAATTGCTCTATATCTTTGATTACCTGAGCAAGGTTTCATCATCCTGTCAACTCTCTTTCACTTTTGGTTAGAATTTAGACTTAATTTATTCTGTGTACTTAAGAAATGTTATTAACCTTGATGTGACTTTTGCTGTGAGGGTGTTGAGCCAATTGATTGCTCATTTTTTGAGCTTATCTGCATGCTTATGGGTTCTGCTGCAGCATACTTTTTACTGGCACAGTTGCTGATGTTGCTTCATCATGGTGCCCGGGCCCTGCTGTAACAGAGATTGCTTTGCAATTTTTTTGTTTTACCCCAGTGCACAAAGAGGGTTTCTGGACCTCTCTAGCTCTAGCAACTGCTGTGTACACTTGCCAACGGCAGACAGAACCAGGCTGTTCTGGTTTGGTTGAAATATTTTCATAAGGGTGCTGTATCATCCACACCTGTGACACTCTTTCCTGAGCTCATTGTACCCTGTGCATAGAAACATCATAGAGTGGGCACCTGTGCCCAGCATTCCAACAGTGTGGTAGGAATAGCTTCTACTTTGGTCACTTATTGATTAATGTTGAGATTTGGGGCACTGTGATTTATCCTGTTATTTCCAGTTGAGTTGCTTGGTATTGGCTGCATGGTTATAACAAATTAAAATCTTAAAGCCCTTAATTGCTACATAAATATTTTGTACTAAGAAAACATTGAGAAAATGATTTGTAATCATTTAGTAATTTGATCTGCCTCCAAGCTCTTACGGTTTCGTTGGATGTATTTTTCAGACTTTAGGTATCAGCTGTAAATATGGAATCTGTGCTTTCTGAAATCAGGCAAACAATTTTTATTATTAATAGACAAAAATCTTTGTTAGAAAATAGTGAAATAAGATCTATATTCTGTAGGAAGATGGCAAGAAAGTTACTGTACACTATGTTCCTGATTCTAGTAATTTAGAAAAAGCAAGAATTGATTAAAAAGTAATAATGTTTTAGATTTAACCTGAGATTATTGATCTTTTTATATCTAGGGGGATTTTGCCTAATTTGGGCTACTCGGGTATTCATTTTCTAAGATTTAGGAGAATGAATCAAGCTTAATTTCAGAGCTGGTGAAAAGAAACGGGCATTTTCAGAGGATGGTAAAGGAGGATAATAGATTTATTTAGAATGACATGAGTGACCATGTGGAAGTGCCAGATCTATCTCAACTGGTCATAAAGGCCAGACTCATGTGCTTCAAACTCAGCTGTTAATATTATATAAGTTTTGCCCTTATTTTTTTCCTGGAGGGGTTCTTAGATGAAACTTCCAGGTTTCCTAACCCTGAAGTCATTTATGAAGAACTCATTGCCGTGTGAAATTTGCCTTTCACAATTTTTTGTGAGAAATAACCTCAGCACTGCAATGATTGGGATACTGGGTACAGCAGATGTTGGGAGTTGCCTTGAATAAAACTGAGATGACACAACTGTACATCAATGTGACACAAAGAACTTGCTTACCATAGCTTATGGTTTCTACACCTCATAGATTTGTTTAATATCCCAGCCTGCTTTCAGCTCTGTCTGGAGAGGCAGTCATCCAGTTCTTAGGATCTCACAGGTGTATTGTGTTTGCATGGCCTTGGGAGTTGGGGGCCTGTGGATGGGGACTTCTGTGAGAAGCTGCCAGAAGCTTCCTGCATGTCCAGCAGAGCCAATGCCAGCTGTCTCCAGGATGGGCCCATTGCTGGCCAAGGGTGAACCAAACAGGTATGATAGTAGCATCTCTGTAATCTGTTAAGAAGGGGGGAAAAAAACTTATTGTGCAGGTGTAATTGTGTCCAGAGAAGAGCAGGGTGAGAGTATGTGAGAAGGACAACTGTACAGATGCCAAGGTCAGTGGAGAAGGAGGGGGAGGAGATGCTCCAAGCACTGGAGCTGAGATTCCCCTGCAGCCCGTGATGCAGACCATGGTGAAGCAGCTGTGCCCCTGCAGCCCATGGAGGTCCATGGGGATGCAGAGATCCACCTGCAGCACATAGAAGAGACCCAAGACAGAGCAGGTGGATGCCTGCAAGAGGTCTGTGAACCCCTGGGAAAACTGTGCTGGGGCTGGATCCTGGCAGGGACCTGTAGACCCGTGAAGAGAGAAGCTCGTGCCAGAGCAGGGTTTCTTGGTAGGACTTGTGACCGCGTGGGCAGCCCACACTGGAGCCATCCTGTCCTTGAAGGCCTACACCCCATTGAAGAGTGACCCGCGTTGCAGAAGTTTGTCTGTGGGATGGACTAACTTTGGAGAAGTTTGTGGAGAACTGTCTCCCCATGATGGAGCAGGGAAGGTCTCCTCTCCCTCAGCAGTGGAAGAAACCATGGGTGATGAACTGACCATAACCCCCATTACCTGTCTCCTTGCACTGCTGGGGGAGGAGGGAGATCTGAAATGGAGGGAGGGGTGCCGGAAAGGTATTTTGAAAATTTATTTCACTTTCACTGTTCTGTTCTGATTTTATTAATAGTGAATTCTATTAATATCTCCAATTTGAGTCCATTTTGCCCATGATGGTATTTGCTGACTGATCTCTTCCGGTCCTTATCTCAATCATGAACTCTTCATTATATTTTCTTGCCCCTGTCCATTTGTGGAGGGGAGTGAGAGATCATCTTTGGTGGGTACCTGGCATCCAGCCAGCATCAGCCCACTACAGTCTTTTCCAGGTCTCCAGAAATATGTTCAATTCTACATGGGTCTCTATCAGAAAGAATTATTTATTTTCCCTCTTTTTTTGCCACTGTTGTAAAACAACTTTTACAAGAGACTGGCTGTTTGCTTTCTATGGAGAACTTGTACAGTTTTCTGCAGTTTTGTTCTGTGTCTACTTTGATTCAGATGGAGCTACTTCTTAAACTGTAGTGTTTTCTTGAGCAGGATATCTTCTTTGAAATTGATGCTTATGTCTTTCTTTTACTGGAAAGAAAAGTTTGTTAATGCTTTAGAGAGATGACGAAATGTGTGTCATTTTACAGACTGGGGCAGTTGGAGCCACTGTGTCAGGAAGAGTGGATAGAGAAAGCCAGAAGTTCAACTTTTTTTTTGAGATTATAGTCTGGAGTAAAATCTTTTGCTTTTCTAAGACAAGCTGGAGATGTGAGCTTCAGCAAAATACTTAAAGGCCAGCCTTCTAGAGTAACAGCAGGCTGTCCATTCTTCCTATTGGTGTAGTTAGTCTCACAGTTCCAGTTGTGCAGAAACATTGGAGTTTAAATCCTAACCTTAGCTCCTGGTTTGGGAGTTTGTTACATTTGTACACCAAAATTTTGTGAGCTTTTTCTTTATGGAAAAAAAAATCCCTTAGGAAATTAGATACAAAGACTGCTTGTACAGAGTTAAACTGCAAGATAAGACACTTGAAGTACAAGATTAGGCTCCTGAAGTACCTCTTCTTTCAAAATGTGCTAAGGAATATACTCTGTACTCCATACTCTAAAAGACTAGTATAAAGAATAGTAAACATGTATTTTTATGGGTTCTTTTTAAAGCAACAAACAGCCTTTTAGGCAATCTTTTCCGTATTGACATGCTGTGATTTGCCATTTGTCTCAATCTATTGCACTGAGACAAGGCAGTTGAGTTAATATGTGTGCACTGTGATAACTCTAGCAAGCTAAGTCATTTCCAATTAAAAGATTCTTCTGCTTTTTTCCCCTCTGGGAGCAAAATGAAATGTTACTGCATGACTTCATTAGTAGGCATTTACAGTGTTGGCAGGTGATTATATAACCTCAAGATTTTCTTATACAAAATGCATTGGTTTTCCAGTCAGAAAAACTCATTTCTTCTTCCTTACTTTTCATTTGAGTGGGTTTTTAGTTGCAGAACTTTGATCTTTCTCAAAAAGATGCAGATTTTCCATCTAATGTAGATGAACAAAATTACATCAATTATCTGGAATAGATTTTAAAGTATCAATAATATTCTAATTCTTTTTCCACAATGAGCATGCTCATTTCTTAGAAGAATTTTTCATATCTGAAATGAGCTAGTAGATAATAATTTTGCATACAGACTTTGTATTGCTAATTGTCACGGTTGATTCTTAAACATTTTCTTCTTGGGGATTTTCTGTACTGTCTTTCCTGCCAGTTATCAGGTAGTTTCCTCCTTTGTCCACAACATTCCTGATTATTCATATTTTACAATATATTGCTTGATATATTATTTCTTGCTAAGGTTGGGGAATTAATTTTTATAAACCGATCCCTGAGGTATGAAAGATGCAAATAGCTTTCAAAGTCTTGTTATATTAATCATAAAGAGGAAAAGGCTCTCCCTGATATGTCTTAGGGATAGCTCTAAAGACTTAGTTCTGAGAAACCAGAATTACCTGCTCCTTTTGCAGTATAATGTGATTTTGTCTTGCAATATTTTACCATTGGTACGTGTCTACTAAACAAACAGCATCTTCCTTTCTCTCGTACCCTGAAAGTGATGCTACTTAGAAATTGTCTTTCCTGATAACCTTTAAAAATGTCAGCTCTTTCCATTGGACCAAATCAGCTCTATTCTTCCAAACAAACAGTAGTTCTACTTGCAGTCATTCCCAAGCCACGTATGGATAAGTATGGCTGCTTCTGAACTTCCTGAACTGCAGGTTAAGAAGCAATGGCCATACATTTAAACAAGAGAAGTACCACCTGAGCTTGACACAGAACTTTGCATTGAGGGTAGTGGAGCACTGGAATGGGCTGCCCAGGGAGGTCTTGCATCTCCCTCTCCAGAGACATTCCAAGCCTACCTGAATATGTTCCCGTGTAACCTGCTCTAGCAAGAGGTTGGACTGGATGGATCTCCAAAGGTCCCTTCTGAAATAATGCTTCTGTGATTCTGTAACTTACAGACTACCTTTCTAGCTTGAGCACTAGAGGAGGAATTTTTGTTTTGAGAGTCAGGCTCACCAATACAAGCTCGCTTTTCTGTCCCTCTCTCTTGAATTTTCCCAAGCTATTTGTTTGGAAATCTGACTGTACAACTATAGAGATGAACATCCTGGTACTGGCAAACATGCACCCCTGCTATGATTCCTTGGATCTTCTTTTTCTTATTTTTGTTCTCACTGATGAAAACTTTGATGACAATTGAAACATTTCCCATGAAACACTAAACTTTCTTTCTGCCACCATCATGATTTATGCAAAGCTAGTAATATCCCAGCTGTGTGGCATCTCATTTACTTATACGTGCTTGCCATCTTCTTACTCTTAACATTCTTCCCCACTGTCTGAGAACCCTCAAGATTTTGACCAATTAATTTCTGGTCTTTGCCATACTGTTTCATATTATCCTGTGCCATTATTTATTATCAAAGCCCTTAATTCAATTCCAATTCCAATCACTCTACAAAATTTCGGAACAGGATATTCTCACCTACTGTTTGTTCTCATTTACTGTCACACCAGCAGTTTTGCTGTATAAGAACTTTGATAAAGATGTCTCTTTTAAATATGCTTAGTACTCAGATGAGACTACTTTCCCCCCTTCTTAATACTCTATTTAATCTCTTTTGGTTTCTTGATTTTGTTTTGTATTTTTTTTTTAATGCATTCTTTCTATGTAAGAATGCTAACTGCAAACTTGGGAAGGATTATAGTCTTAGTAGTGGTTCCAGGCTTGAGATTATTGAGTTTATAATATTTACTACTGTACAGTGATACTTTAAGAAACCCAAGGGCTATTTTGGCATGCTGTCTAGCTGTTTAGTACTGTTTTTAAACACTACTACACATAGAATCAGCCAGATGTGTCACAGTACACATGGTTCAGAGTGATGCCAACAATGCAGAAGGTATTTTAAAATTCATAGTAGTGTTTGGTTTTGTGAACACGTTACTTATAGGCTACCTGTTAAGAATGAGAACTCAGTGCTGCTTGCTTCTGACCAGAAAAAAAAACAAAAAAACACTTGTCTAAAACAGGAGGAGGCCTGGGAAAAAAAAGTTAAATTAATAGCATATTGTAAAAGTTTAAATAAAAATTAGAATGTTACTACTAATTATTCAGTAATCCGGTTACAGTTGAGTGTCAATAAAACTGCACATTCCTTCACTTCTTAAAATATTGTTTGATATAGGCTCTTCAGTAGTTTTACTAAGTTAAAGCGTTGGAAGTAATATAGCATGGGCAGGTGTGAGGTGTAATATTTATCTGAACAATCTCCTTTACTTCTGGAGTAGATACAAAAATGGTTTGCAAATGTTTTAAAGCTTTCTAAATAAATACTTTAATATTCTTTCAAAATGAAAAAAAGTAAGGAAGTGTATTTGAGTTATTTTATTTTCTTCATCTTTGTCTTTGTATTTAATGGGTTTTTAGTCTGTGAAGCTCTGAAGCAGTTTTTCTTTGTAGCAGACAGAATTTCCACAGCTCAGCAGTGTTTGTGCGATCAAAAACATATACAAGAATCTTCTCTCTTCTGAATTCTGTGTTCAAATTCCCAATAGTTTTTATTCTGTCTGAGTAAATATGTTTCTGTTGCAATTCTCCTAGTTTATAACTGAACTCATTGCAATTCTGTCAGTGTTGGATGGTAGACAATATGCTGTTGTATCATCTTGGTTTTTTTTTTGGTTTTTTTTTTTCCCCCCCCTCTTCTTTTCTGAAGTGCCTGTATGGTAAGTGCACCGTGGTTGTATATGGCAAAATCAACTCTGCAGTTAGTGACATAGGCCGTAGTAGGCTGTGGCTCGATGTCTCAGATTAGTGTGATAACAACATGTGGTGTTTGGCTACTGAATTGGTGCCTTTTCTCAGTTTAAAACCAGGACAGAAAGGTGTCATAACAGCCATGTTGCTCTGGTTGCCCATGTTCTTTGCCATCTTCTTTGCTTGCTCCAGGCTACCACAATTCAGTTTTGCAGTGCTGCCATTATGGGTGTTCTGAGGTTGGGCTGGGCTCAACTGCATTTCTATGTCGCTTTGTGTTTGCTCATGAAAGCGGATTTATTGGGCCAGCCTGTGGCACCTGTTTTCTTGTCCGTCTCTATATTCTGGCGAAGAAGCCTTGTATTTCAGAACATTGTTGGATGCGGTAGATGATCTTGTATATCTTGTAGTCTCTGTCAGTATCTTCCCACACAACCACAGGAAAAATTAAAATTATTCTGTGGGTGTAGTGAAGCTGAAAATACCTGAGGGAATTATTTGGGCAGCATATCACTTTTAGCTTCAGTGACTAGGACCCACATACCATTTTAATAACATGAGAAGTATCCAACAAAAGAGAGAGCTGAAGCAAGTGTTAGGATCTTTTAACACTCTTGAAATACCTGTTATTTTTTCAGGCACTCCCTCAGGGAGTGTTTCAGTCTCTTTTGTTTGTATAAGAAGTCCATTACAATGCAATTCAGGCTTTTTTGTTACCCATCATGCTTGTTTGAAATTTAGAGGAGATACCTTTCTTTAAATGAATTCTTCAGTTGCTTCTTTGCCAACAGTGCCATTGTTTTACATCCTGTTAACACCTTCATTTTAGTAGACTGAAATATAATATTGGCAAATTGAATTCATGTCCCTGTAGGTCTCAGTCTTGCAAAAGGTTGGATTTAAGCTGTGGAACCGTTGCATTTGACTGTCCTGAACAGCTTTGTAAAGTGCTGCTGGTTGTTTATCTTCAGCAGGAGTTAGTCTGCCTGAGCCAGCCAGTTTGCAAACATTGGACATCAAAAACTTCTCTAAATCCCAATCTACTCTTACTGAATGGCCTAATGTGTGAATGATGAATGAATCAAACTGCCTCTCAATCTAGTACCTGACAGGTAACACTTCAAAAGAGGGAGATGCCCTTAGCATCATTAGGTGAGAGCACAGGAAAGGCCACACTGAGTTGGATAATTGGCTGTTTGCTTTAGCAGTAGCTATTTGTGATACCTGGTGAAAATGAGTAAATCCAAGGTAAGTGTATGTGGTGTGTTCCAGAGAATTCACCAGCTGTTTTCAGCTCAGGAACATTTTGGAGTAGGGCATGATTCCTGGCTATTCAGCAATCCCAAATAGGTCTCCTAAGATTTTTCTCTTCTTTCCCATTGAGCCTGTGTAAGATTTCTTATCCACTGTACAGGGTGGCCAACTGCCTGTTGTGTGAAGATCTGCTTTTGTTTATTGTCAATGTGATTTCTATCAGTGTCACTTGATACCTTCTAATTCTTCTATTGAGAAAGATAACCTTTGGTTTCTGGGTATTCTTCTCATGGCACTCAATCATCTGTTTACCAGGCTGGAAACTTTTGACTAAATCAGAGGCTATTTAAATGCAAGCTGTGCAGGATGCTTGGTGAAGCTTCTTGCCTTTCTCTGAAGTTTTGACAGCTCTGGTATATGTTTTGTGAGCTGAGGGCAAGGGAATTGCATGCAGTAGGCAAAGTGTAAATTTCTGTATGGGCATTGGATTGATTTCTGTTTTGTTCTCTCTTGCCAAAAAAATTTCTAAGCTTTGATTACCTTTTTTTTTTTTTAATTTATTATAATTGCCATTTTAGAAGCCAACTGCATATTCCATACAGTCCTTTTACAGTTGATCTCATTATCCAGGCAGAGATATTTCCTCTTTTCTCCCTTGCCTGGTTGGCTTCTAGGCATTTAAAGGCCTCTGTCAAAAGCTTTTTGTGAATCCACATTGTGAAAAAGTAATGGTTAGACCCCAGCATAACTTACTCTTCATCATTAGGCTGCATCCATTACTTCTATATGTATAGAACCAATTTCATGTTTGTGTGTGTACGTGTGCAAAAATCAAATTACCATCTTCATAGACATGTGGAACATTCTCAGCTACTGATGAAATAACCTGCTCTTCCAGGGTCATAGAGTGCCAGCTATGCAAATTGGCAACAAATTTACAGAAGGCCCATTTTATTTAAAAGTCAGGAATACTAGGACAGCTTACGAAATGTCTATCTGCATTTTCAGGATCTCTTATACCTGGCACTTAATCATCTACCTTGTCAGGGTTAGATTTCAGCCAAGAAGGAGTAGGTATCAAGCCTGGAGAATTGATGGGAATAATTAAATTAACGTCATTGTGGTCTGTTAGCTCAGAAGGGGTTTGTTTGCATTGAAGGAAAAGCCAAAGGATAAATGAGCATGGTCAAATACAGATTACTAAAAATAAAGTGATGATTTTATAGAGGCATTTGTTCCAGAGGAAATAGCTGATGGAGGGTAGAGCTTAGCTGATGATGAAAACTGCTGTGACAAATGACTGCAACATTAACATAAGCTTGGTTAGTCAAGTCATTCTTTTATTTTGCAAATTGTTAGTGTTTGTTTACTTCTTTAGATTTTTATCAGTAGAAGGATATGAAAAAAACAAAGAAAAACAGTAAGCTGGTTTTATTACTTTGCCTCTGTATGAAAGAGTTCAATAAATATGTTGGTGGGAATTAAGGGTGGTACTTTAGCAAAATTGTACTGTATTCTTAATGGAAAACAAGATTTATAATCATAATGGAAAATAGAATTACGAAGGTTATTCTTGATACAAAGGTTATCTAGTTGAAACCCTCATAAAATGGGGCAGATATGAAAAGTATCTCGCATGAACTCTCATAAAACGAACCATTTAAAATTTCAGCATTAGCCTTCTCACATAACAAGTACACCTTTGCATTTATGATGCAGAATAGAGGAAATTGCCATAGTTTACTATTGCTTGGAACATTTGGATGTCAGTGTCTAATGACATTCATATCACATTATATAAATGGCTTCTTAAAAAGGTAATTATAATAACAACTAAGATTGTTACTACAGTTCTGTTAGATAAGCCTTGCCGCACAACAATTGAGTTAGAGCCTGCATACAATAAGGTGGGAAACTTGTCTTAACGGTATTGTATGAAGTATGTTTTTAAAAATAAGTCTCTTAAAGGTGTCCAGGTTTGGATTGTGGTTTTTCCTGGGGCAGGGTGGGGAGTAATCACGAGAAGTTTTGCCTCCCTGAATGAAATGTTTTGTGGTAGTTAAAATGCTAGCTCAGGAGCTAAGTGACTTTTATTGCAATTTTATTCTGGGCTTGCTTTTGATATCACTTGCTAAAATCATCAAAGGATGTGAACAATAGGCTTATGCATTCACTGGGAAGCATTAAACCAATTTAAGCCAAAATTTGCAAATGTGACTCATGCTTTTCTGTGCTTGACTGGAAATACTGGAAAAAAATCTGGTTTTAGTTATGCTGCTTTCTTTATTCTCCAAAAGGCAGGCCTGCTTATGAGTGAGTATTGTTAGGACAGACTGTACATTACTGGGATTTTATGCAGTACTTTGCATAGCAGTGTCCTTACTATTTAGTTTTCTTGCTTCTGCCATAAAATAAACTATAATTTTGATATTCAGGACCACCTGTGATGACATATTCATTTTGGAATATTAGTACTAATAAGGTTACTGTAGCTATAATAGTTCACAGTTTTGTTTGGGTTTTTTTTTATTATTATTCTGATACAGAGTTGCACGTGGAAATTGTAAAAGTATTTTGTTTTTATGGTGCTACTTAGAGAGATTTTGAATATGAGTCCTTGTAGAGATGATGCAGCAACTCATTAGGAGTAGCATGCTACAGAGTTCTTGTTTCCATGTGGCTTAAATTATGTTTCTGTACCTAAGCAGAGGTTTGGAGAAGACACATTACAGTATTAAACTCTGACTATCAAAACATGAATTATGTTTGATGCAGGTTCAATCAAGGATGTAACTTGTTAGCAATAAATTTTTTTGTGGGGGTTTTTTTTCTTCTTTTTTCTTTTTTTTTTTTTCAATCTTTAAGTTTTTATTTTGAGTGGGAATGAAGACCCTGTGCATTGTTACAACCAAGAAGATTACTTTCTTCTTGATGGAATGTCCACTATGAAAACAGGAAAAAATAGCACATCCTTAGGTTTTCTAAACAGTAGGGTAGTTCTTTATTGCAATTTTCATTACTTATTTTGAAAGATACTAAGAAAAGGATATCTTTTTGTATTGAGAGTGTAATGTAACAAGTGCATTGTATATATGCTTGATTTAGTAAGCTCTTTGGGGCTGTATAATTATGTATCACTGTCTGACACTGACTAAAAGAAACACCAAAGGTTCAGTGAAATTTACTAACAGTAATATGTAACACTTGAATACTGTGCATAAAGGTGTATGTTTTGCTGCGCAGTTATATTTTTTTAACTATATATTCCCTTAAACTATGAATGATAGCTGACCTTTTCTTTTCATAGGATTCATTTTAGTTGCTTGGCAAATGCTTAAAAAACAATATTTAGGTAGATTTTATAGAGCAGATGAATTACTGTAGGCTCAGTTATCAGTGACTGATGTTATGTGACATTTTCTCTGGGAATTTATATAGAACTTTTTTCAGAAGAATTGTGTAATGAGCCTCTTAATCATATTTAATGCAATTGGTATTGATGGATATGTTTTTCAGTGTGCGAAAGACTCCAAAGGACATGGCTGATGATTGATTCAGGATAGACAGGCTTCAATTGGGAGGGAAGCAAAGCTAGTTAAAAGAAGAACAAGGCACATTTTTACACGCCGTAAAGAAACATTCACATATTAAATTGGTTATTTGGATAAGTATGCATAGCACATCTAGAGTGCAGTTGATATTTGATGTGGGCATGGTCACCTGTCAAAGCAGTATTTTGACTCCTATTCATAGATTCTGAATGTGTTCTTTTTTGTTGTGATAGGTGAAAACAGCAAAGGAAAAATGATATTGCTTATGTAATGAAGGATCAGAACATGAAGCCAAGAACACCCAAAGGTTATTTCAGGAGTAATATAACAAAATAGAGGAAATAGATTATGATTTATTTATTTAATATCACTGTTACATAGACAGGGAATTGCTGTTTTTAAAACAAACTACAAAGGATAATGTTTTAGCCTGAAAAGGTTTATAGTCCAAATAGGAAAGCTCATGTCAGGACTGGATACTTAGTAGCCCAAGTGACAGATAAGCTTAGGTCCCAAATCAGAATGCACGGTTGATCTCTTCCACTGATGCCATTAAGATTTCTCACATGTGAAATGAAAAAAAATCTTGAGGTATCACATCATAACTGAGTTCCCTGAGTAGTGTGGGCAATTGATCTGAGATCTGTGAAGTGTTAGTTTACTTTCTTCATAACTTTTCTGGTGCCTGAGATGAGAAGTACAATCAATTTCCTGTAAAGAAAAAGCTATGGAACAGGTGAATGTAAAATTAAGTTCATATGGTGTGGGAAGTGAATTTGAATAAAACATTTCTCTTAATGAAGATGCCTATCTATTTTAAAACAGTTTTTAAAAGAACTCAAGCCAGTATCATTGTGTAATTGTGGAGGCAGAAATTTGAGATGACAAATCAGCTCTTTGAAATCACTAAAACAATGCTAGATAATGTTAATTACTTTGAAAATCCAATGCAACAAAATAAATAGCTAATGAAAACCTTGGTTGTGGAGGCCTGTGCCCCAGGTCAGAGAGACAGATCCCTTGTCCCTTTGCCATTCCCTTGGATCTTCCCTGTTGGCTCTTGTATCCTAACCCCGCCTATGTATTGCCCCTATGCCTCTAGACCATTGGCCTCCTTATGCTCCCTCCGCCTCCACCAATCCCGTATAAAATCCTAGACTTTGCCTTGTTCTCTCTCTTTTCCTCATCCCCTCACAAGCATGGTTGGAATAAACTTCTTTCGTGGACCCTTCTCGCCTCGCTGCTGTCGACCATGTTATCAGCTATCCGGTGTGTGCTTGTAGTGTGTTACATGTGGCAACTTTGCCGAGCGGCTTCCGCTGCTAAGACGGTCCTGGAAGGTTGCAGCACTCACTTCACCGGCTGCAACACTTGGTGACTTCATTGATCAGTTCTTTAGCACTTAGTTGGCTAAATGGAGGTAATTATAAAGTATCCCAGGACTTTATTATTGTGCGGCTATGTCTGTGGTTGAACAAGAATTTGTGTAGGCCAAGGTTATGCATTGGTGGGAAGTTCCAAATGTTTGTTTTGTGTTGTAGTGGACTTGGATCTAGGGCTGCTGGTTGTAACCAAAGCACGGTTTGAGAAAACAGAGGGAGGATATGTTACTCTTGGAGTTACTGTAAATACTAAGCTCAGTTTACTTGCCCATTTTTGAAAGTTTAGATTTCTTTAGAAAGTTGCATTTAAAGTTGAATCAAACAAAAATGGAAAATGATGAATGTCTTTTCTCAATCTCGCTTAAGGGAACTTTGAGATATTTTAACAGTTATTGTTATGCACTGGGACCATGTAGCTCCTCACTCCTGGAAGAGGCAGGATATTTCTTAAAGGCCCTAGGTCATAGCGGTAAGTTACTTATGATTTCAGTCACAGTATTATTTTTTTAACAGCATAAAGCATAACCATTTGTTCTTTTTACATCATTTACCTATCTGCTGATACTGCATATGTTTTGGTTCCATTTCTTGCCTTTAAAAGGCCACTAAGCTATGTGGAATTCACTGACAAGGTTTGCTTGTGTCTAATACCGTACAACTTAGTTAAGTTGTTTTGTGATGATCTGCTGTTTGCAATGACTGACATGGCTGTAAGATTGATGTGTACAAGTGAGGAAAAGCTCATTACTCTCATGGATATGGAACATCTGAGTGAGTAAGAAAATGACTCAAAGGCAAGGAGCAATTTTGTATGTCACCATTGTGACAGTGAGCAATTTATATTTTGGGGATTTTGAGTATCATCTTGTGTGTCTGTTACCTAGTATCTGTTCCTTAAGTTATATGTTGTGAAGGAGTCTATATATGTTGCTGCAGTGCTACCTGACTGATAGAATCAGTGTGTCTGGACATTTTAACAGTAATACATTATTCTGATTTGGTGGTATTTTACAACTATCTTGCATTTTGCTTTTGAAAGCTAAGCAACAGCATGTTGCCATGCTGAGCATGGGAAGTTAGACACAATGACTGTGCTAAGCATCTTTTACTTGGACTGTTCCGCCTGGTTGCATCAGATCTGATCACAACTAAATCTATATACCCTATGGCTGTGTGCCATTCAGTTTTGAGCTCTTGTTTTTTGTGTTCTATTTTTATAGAAGAAAACATTTTATAAAGGTGCCTGTGACTGCTGAGGGCCAAGTTGTAAAACTACAGGTGTACGCTCTGTTAAATGCCAGCCAGCTTGCCACATTACTTTGAAGTCAAATCTTTTATGGCTTGAATATTTGTATCTAAGGACCGTGTATTTTGTTGTCTTTTTCTTTTGGGTGTAGTTCTGTAGCTTTGTTTCTGTTTCGGGCCAAGATCAAGAGAAGAAAGGAGGGTTGATTCCTCCCTTCCTCCAAAAAGAGGCTCTAATAAAGTGTCTGCCTGCTCCACAAAAATAAAGCCATCCAAATCTGTGGCATCTGAAACAAGTGTGACCTCAGGTGGAATTCCACAAATGGAATACATCCATTTGTGACAGCATGTTGAGACTTGAATTTTGGTGCAGTTGCCACAAAATGGCAAGTGGATCGTACTTACTTTGTACTGGGGGATTTGTTTTACTTATTAAAATCTTAACTGAAATATCAGAATTTAAACAATCAATTTATTTACCACAGTGTTGGCTAATTATATGATTCAGTGGCAGAACAAGATCTGGATATTTAAAGAAACTGGAAAAAAGGATAAGTCTTCTCATCAGTGGGTTTTATTATAAAAGGGGTCTTTGGTTAACATTGCCAGCTTGTACTTCCCCATCTCATGAAGGTCTTGAAGGAGAAATGAGGCATTACCAAGTAAATAATATTTCAAGCTGAAATGTTTTAAAATAAAGTATAATAGCATTGTTGAATGAAGTCAATAACTAACATGATTAACATTTCATGCTTAGCCAAATTTGGTAACTTTTCTGCTAGGTTAGACTTTGATTGTACATTTGTCCAAATATTTTGTATTTCATTTGTTTTTCTTGTCTGTCACTTCTTCATCCACCTGAGATATTTATCTTACTGCCTTGCTTTTAATGTACCCAAGGGAAAAATAATGTAGGCTACTAGCCTTCTATTAAAAGCATGACTGATGGATCTATATAAGCTCACAAAACCTTAGAGTGTTTTTCAGGGATGCATCTGAAATTGGAGTTAAACAGCTCAACCGTTACTCATTCTCCAGATATTGATGAAGTCTCAAATCAGAATTTAGTGGTCTATATTTTTTTACAGTTAAAACTACAATATTCAGGTACAAGAGTGCAAATTAAAGACTTAGTCTGAGTTCAGTTTCTGCCTGTGGTAGAACAGATTTTTTTTCATGCTGGATTAAACATCAAACTACCAGGCTGAGAAGGAAATTTGCCTGCTGGTGAAGGCAGTGTGGCTCAGTGAGCAGTACTAAGTTCATTTAAGTGGGAGACTACTTTCCTGGAGGCTAATCCAGTTCAACTGAATGTGGATTGTCTGAGGACTATTGCAGGCCTTATCCTTTAATCAAGTTCTTTGGCTTTGCTTCCTGAAAAATACATGTAGTTCCTACTCAGTTTCAAAAACCTTCACAGAATACTTGGGGAGTTCATTTGAGAAAAATGAACGCTGAATAGCAGATGGTATTACATCTATGATGAAGTGACTATCTCAGTGGACAAGGAAGAGCTGTGGACATCATCTGTTTGAACTTCTGGAAAGCCTTTGACACAGTCTCCCACAACATCCTTCTCTCTGAATTAGAGAGAGATGGATTCGATGAGGGGACTGGTAGATGGATAAGAAAGTGTTTGGACAGTTGCTTCTAGAGGGTAGTGGTCAATGGCTTAGAGTCTTGATGAGCATCAGTGACAAATGGTGTCCCTCAAGAGTCTGTATTGGGACCAGTGTTATTTAGTATCTTCATCAATGACGTAGGCAAAGTGATGGAGTGCACCCTCGGTAAATTTGCAGATGACACCAAGCTGGGTGTTGCAGTTAACACATCTGAAGGATGGGATGCCATCCAGAGGGGCCTGGACAAGCTTGAGAAATGGGCCTATGGGGATATCATGTGGCTTAATTAGACCAAGTGCAAGGTGCTGCACCCAGCTCAGGGCAGCCTCCTGTATCAATACAGGCTGGGGATGATCAGACTGAGAGCAACTCTGCCGACAAGGAGTTGGGGGTGCTGGGGGATGAGAGGCTGGACGTGAGCCCGGCAACATGCACTGGCAGCCCAGAAAGCCACGTCCTGGGCTGCATCAAAAGCAGTGTAGCCAGAAGGCCAGGGAAGGTGATTTTGCCTTTCTATTCTGTTCTCATGAACCCCTGCCTGGAGTGCTACATCCATCTCTGAGGTCCTCAGTACGAGAAGGACTTTGACCTATTGGAGTGAGTCTGAAAAGGGCCACAAAAGTGATTAGCAGGAGCACCTCTCCCATGAAGAAAGGCTGAGAGAATTGGGTCTGTTCAGCCTGAAAAAGAGAAGGCTTCAGGGTTTGTGTCCTTTCATTATGTAGAGAGAGCTTTCAAGAAATCTGGAGGGGGACTTGTGTTAAGGGCATGTAGTGATAGGGCAAGGCAGAAGGCTTTCAGTTTAAGTGAAAGAGAGTAGGTTTGGATTAGCTATTACAAGAAATCCTGTACTGTGAGGATGCCCAGGGGATTTGTGGATGCCATGTTCCTGTAAGTCTTCAAGGCCAGGTTGGGTGGGGTTTTCAGCAAGCTGATTTAGTGGTAGGTGACTTTGTCCATGGCAGGGGGTTAGAACTAGATGATCTTTGTGGTCTCTTCCAACCCAAACCATTCTACGATTTCTCCGCAAAGCCATAGTTCTGTGTCTTGCTGGCAGCTACAGTTCTGACAGCCCGCTGCACTCGTAGACTGTATCTGTAATTATAAATAAGGTGAATGAGGGCTTGTTTTCTGGCCCTAAAAGGACTGGCATAGCATGGTTTGTGACAATATGGCTAAACCTCTGTGAACAGTTTGGCTTTATCCATGCTGTCTATTTGTAACAGCGATGGCTTGAGTAATCTCCTGGACCATAGTCTGGGTATTGCCTGGGAAAGTGCTAGTCTGCAAGGGTCAAAGCTCTGCTGGAGACTGTATTTCTTGAACACTGTGGATGATTATGGACAGTGACTGAGTTAGTGGCCTGATCCTGCTGAGTTTACTAAAATTAGGTGTAATAACAAACCCTGTGTAAAGACCATGTTGGAATCTCTCTGTTAAAATAATCTCCTAAAGGTAAAGTTAGTAAGTGTACACAGGAGAAGTCATGTAGGAATGATTCCTGGTTTACAGATAAGATTCAGTTAAGTATTTCTTTATGTTTGTAAGCTTAACTCATGGTGTGGAATATTATCCCTTGATCAGAATAAAAGCTATATTAGTAACCACACTGTCTTTAGATAGTTCCTATGTACAGGTGTGTAGTGTACAGATTATTACTGTAGCATTTTGGGGGGCACAGAGCATCTTTTACCTCTGAGCATTTCCAGCCTTTCTGCAGGCAGTCGGTGATGGAGTTGAGTGTACAGGAGATGTGCACATCTACCCCTGGGTAGACAGGTGTTGCTTTGAGACTTTACACTCTTTATTCAGGAATTGGTGTGTGAAAGGAATGTTTTCCAAAAGGTTTATCTAGTAGTGGATTTCTGAGAAGAGGAGCTTATCTCTTCCAGACAGACTGCAGGTCTGCTTTTCAAAGGAGTAGGTGGCTGATGGGTACCTTGGAGTTCCTGGCAAGCTCTGAAGCCTTTCATTAGCTACTACATGACAACAAAATATCCAACGCTGATGACATTTTTAATGGATAAGAAAAGTGGCTGAACTTGTTAGTATTCTTTTTCTCCCTAGGTATATTTCATGGCTGTGTCTTACTGTATTTGTTTGATAAACCTTTTAAACTATTCATTGCTTCTTTTCTGTTGCCAGTTTGGAAGAAGTGCTGATATCACTTTAATTCAATAGGAACTGCAAAAACAGAAGGAGTGACTGTGTGATAAATGTCATTCTTGCTTATACTGGATGATTTCCAGGAAACAGATTTATGCCAAATTATGGTGTTTTAATGATGAAAGGTACTAATATTTTCTGAAGAAATTACTTATTTGCAGGAAGCACTCAGTTCTTGAAGCCACCTGAGTCTAGGTGAATCATAGAATAGTTTGGGAAAATGTCATGTAGATATTTGTATGTGCTAAAGAGTTAGAGGGGGTAGGGCTTATTTTTGTCCTTTAAATTCAGAACTACTTGGTGGACAAATTGCACATGTGAAATCCAGTGTGTTTGTTGACTGTTTCAGCTTCTGCAGGTATCAGCCAGAGTATGGGAAGAAGGCGTAGCAGGGGTTATGTCCATGAGAAGTGCTTTGTTACTGGAGTTCTCCAAGGTGAAGTTTGGTAGCTTCAGTAAAGGCATTAAGTTTAGCACAAAACCTACTGGGGATAGGCTCAGACTTTCTTTAGTAGTGTCAGATGGCAGAACTGATCAGGTTATTTGTTCACAGTTTACTGTTTAAAAACTCTGAGTGGTATATTTTGTTAAAGTGTGGGAGAGTGCCAAAGAATGGAGAATGGGGCTGATTAGGAGAGGAGGAGTGGTGAGTAGGGGCAGTGTGGCAGGAACACAGGCTGGGAGGGCAGAGTGAAGGCCAAAGAAGTTTAATGCAGATGAGAAGAAAAAGAATCTCACAAGGAATTAGAGACTTAGTAGGGTAGCTTCAGTCCAGGGAGGCACTGAAGACAGATGATCTGGAAAGTAAGGCTAAGTGAAAGGGACAGTTGCTCTCCTCAGTGGTATTTTCAGGGAAATTCCATAGCACCTTGCCTATCTTCACTTTAGGTTTTATGATCTGAGAAACCAGGGCAATAACAAGTATGGTGAGTTTGTAAGTTTATGTGACTGCCTCTCCATCATTCCTCTTCATTTAGTAAACTGAGTATTACATTGCTCACATTCCAGTCTGAGATGCTTATTTTAAAAGGATTGCTTATAAAAGATGGTATTTTAACTGCATCATCTTCTCAAGTAATTGTGCATGGCTTATTGATCCTTCTTATGTATAATGATACTATATGTAAGTGTTATTTTTAGTGGTGCTTGTGTAAATTATTCTTTTCCCAGAGTGCAGTTATGTTTTTTTTTTGAAAGATACCTTACTGTGTGACTATTCTCACTAATTTCGCCTGAATCACTTAGTTAAGAAGTATATATACATGGACCAAAGAGGTTTGTTTCAGTTTATCCAGAATAAGTTTTTGTATTTCTTTAACGATGAAAGGACTTAGTTTGATTGCTGTGCTGTTAGTACCGAAAACTTGGTATAGATCTCATTCTAACTCTCAAGGATGCTGCTATTTAGAATTCTTATCAAGAATTGGTTAATGCCATTTCTGTTTTTCTCCATAGGCAATGTTCAGTCTCTGCATGGTAGAGAGCGAAGCTGATGAGGTGAATTTACATGGTGTCACAAGCCTTGGTTTAAAACAAGCACTGGACTTTGCATATACTGGACAGGTATTGTACAGTTCTTCAAATTAAGTTACACAATCAAAAGCAACTGCAATAAAAACTGAGTGTCACCCTTTTACAGGTACTAGCAAACATTTTTCTTGTACACTATTCACATGTAACAGGTATTTGCATGTAACAGGTCTTAGTTTTCTTATACTACGGTGGATTTTTTTCTTTAGAAGGATTGTTTAATAAAAACACTGCTTTATGTGTATCGTTGCCAGGTAGGGAACCATGTGGGACTTGCATGCCCTTTTCATAGTTGCCTGACTATTCATAAAATCTTAATGTGAGTTGAATCTGCATGCTAAATTAAATGTAAAGAAAAGTGTTTTCCAATAATAAATGCTTATAAACTCTGCCGTTTGGCAAATTATGTAATTGAGGGGAAAAGTAGTCTCTTACTGTCTGGACAGATGCAGTTGAGGCATCTTTATAAATACTTGTAGGTAATATACATCTTCATTGTGCCTTCTTTATGACCACAGGTTAGGTATCACATTATGGTACTTCATAAAATGCAGAGCGGTCCTCTTTTTCCCCTCTGTCCCTTGCCAAAAAAACAAAAAACCAAAAACCAAACCAACAAACGAAACAAAACAAACAAAAAGAAAACCCCAAAAAAACCAACTAACCAAAAAAACCAAAAAACCAAACCATATCAAAAAAATAGAAAAAAAAAGTATCTATGACCTGCCGTATCTCTGCACTGCATGCTTGGAGAGTGTTCTGTGTGACTTTGTCTCAGTTCAGAGTTCATGAATAGTGAGCTCAGAACACCCAGCTATTTTTGCTTTGGACTCTAAAATTATAGATAACCAAACTATTTCTGGAATATTGCTACAGCAGTTGAGTCCATTGACGTATTAGTGACGTTTATTAGTTAATTTTGAAAAGGAAGGCTTAAATACATATTATATTATTCTGAAGAGCTGTTGGGTTATAAAAATTTAAGGCATCTGCTTCCATACTGTTGGATTGAGTATATGGCCTTATGTGGGTATTTTGGGGTTTTTTTTGTCTTTTTAAAGGAAACTAAATAGAAATAAGGAAAAAAAACCAAACCTGTTTTAAAGGAGCTGTTTTTGTTACCAGCCCAGAAAACAGTTATGCTTTAGCATAACTCTTCTTAGAGACTAGCACTTGAATTCCTTTGAAAAAATTTGAGTTTGTGCTGTTTTGGACAATATAACTTGTTCAAAGATTTCTTTGATATGAATGAAAAACAGAGATGCCATGCTATATTAGTGAATTAGCTGAAAATCTCAGTACATGACATGTCATTGGTATGCTTTTTTTTCTTTCAGTTGAAAGCTTTTAATAAAGATTTAATGTCTTTGATAAAAATGTAAATGTAAGGTACCTGTATCACCATACTAGTAATTTAAAACTATAGGTCGAGAGAAAACTCTTTTAAATGAAAGTATCTTTTGAGAAGAAGGTTTGTAATTGATTTCTATTTAATCCATCCTGGCTGCTGTGCTTAGAGGTGTTCCCCATCTTTCTGCAAAATTCAAAGTCTAACAAACTTGTGTAGAATACATTGAGAACCTTTAAAAAGATGGATATGGCTTTTATGTAACCCCGCAAGTGACCCTTTGTTGCTTCAGATCCCTAGGAAATATGTGCCTTCTGTCCTTGGCCCTTTAGAGACTTTTGAGTCTTTCATTTTCAGGCATAGCCTACTTTGAATAAATGAGTGGGTTTCCTGAGTTAAATATAGATGTGCATGTGTGTACAGTTGCTCATACTTATAAGTGGTTATAAGGCAAAGTTTGCTCTGTCGTGTCTATCAGATACACCAAGTGCTACTTTGAAGCACAGACAAATGAGAAGGATTCTGTAGAAGCTCTCTTGTAATGATACCTTTGAAGCACAACTCAGTGAAATGTGGGTCTGAGAATTAACAGTGTCTCGTTTCCCTTTCATCCTTGAAATTTTCTTTTGGCACTGTGTTTGTATATATTGAACATTGCTTGTGTACTGACTCAGACTGATAGAATCTGGGTGAACATTTCAAGGTAGCGAGTGGGAGTAATCCCAAAGGCTATTAATAAATAACTGCATTACTGCAAGCTTACATCAGGGAGTTCTGAAAACAGAATTGTCTGTAGCTTGGTTTTGCGAACTCTTCCTGTTTTAAAAAACAAACAAAATACTTCTCAGTGATCCAAAAGTCACTCATGCCAAATACAACCTTATATTGCTCTGAAAATGCAGATATCAAGGTGTGATCTGAAGTGCCTCTTAAAAGTGAAAGCTATGAACTTTCTCTCTTTTTTTTCTTTTAATCATATTTGGCCAAAATATTAGTTCAAAAAATTGGTCTTTCTCTAGGTATTACTGTGGAACTCTCTAAAATATCTGTGTCTAAACAGATAAGTAATTAGTTGCAGCTTTCTTCTCTTTGCTTCTTTAATATACTACACTTACATTTGACACATTGCACTTCAAATTGAGTGCAGCTTTCTCTGTAAAATAATATACTGGAGACATCTGGTGGAAATATTTAATATTGCACGACGACAATATTTGATGCCTGCAGTTAAGTTATTAAAATGAAGAAATTTAATTTTTAGGATGACCATGAAATCTGAAATGAAACTCTGTCATCCTTGCCTCTTTTTGTTAATTTGAAATCTTCCTGTCTACTTAGGCAGACAGTACCTTATTGTAATTACCATTAAAAATATTTAGCTTTAAGGGAAAATTGATTGTTCAGAAGAAAAGAATGTTTTAAAACTCAAGTATAAATAATATAATTCCAGCTGAATCTATTACTATGGTCCTTAACTCTTAGAAAGAAATAAATTTTGATATAGAAATAAATCAAAACTGACAAAAGGAATGGCAGTAGACTTTGATTTTGTTCTTTGCATGTATATTACTTACCCTTTCTTCTCACAAGGGCATTTTGCAAGTGTCAGATGTGCCTTGGAAGGGCGATGGATGAAGTACAATCAATTTGCAAACTATTTGTGTTAGAATGTTCATATAGAGAAGCATTGCTTGGCACAGAGTTTGGAGCTCACAATCCCTGCTGTCAAAATAAGAGCCTTAACCACAGTGTCAGAGACTCATGGGCATTGTTGTCTACTCTTTTTGACTACCTATTTTTAATTTTAACTCTTTTGTTAGCAAGAGACATAATCTTCTTTGGAAGAATGGGATAGCCACTAAATAGGCCAGTGTAGTTGACTGACAAGTCAGAGGAACACTGGCTTTAATTTGCAGTGGATGATTGTGATCCTAGTTCAACAAAAATACAAATACATAGAGTCCCATGTCTACTGAAATGCTTCAGACTTGGATCTTTCTTCTTCGTAATTATATTCTATCATATGTCTTTAATCTAGGGTAACAAATATTTTGCATTTAGATAGAATTTTATTTGAGGACCTCAGAACACGTTACAAAAGCAAGTAATCACTGTCCTTATTTTGTTGCATCACAGACAGGAAATTGTTTTGGGAGAAAATGACTTTCTAAAGACAGCACAGGACACTAAGGGCTTTCTTAGTGCTTAATGCCAAGTTCTTCTGCTAAGTCCTGTTTTCTGAACTGGCTGGTCTGTTTTTTTATTTCCCCTAAACTCTAATATTTTGTTTCTGTATTAATAGAAATTAAGTCTTTTTAAAGTTATAATATTATCCTGAATTAGCAAAGCTGAAATGAAAGAATTAGTGAGGAAACCCTTATAATGAGGCTTTTTATGTTCAGCTCTTTCTCCCAAAGTGAATTTTGGGGTAATTTGTCCTGTGATACCTTCTTAGCCCAAGATTAACACAGCCTTACTTCCTACCTATGGCATGTTGAAATGTTTCCTTTTAGTAAAAGCCACATGTGAAGCTGCATTTACAATGATTCAAAAGTAGGCTTTAAACTTTGTTATTAGCATATTTAAGACAATGCTAATGCTTACAAAATGCTAATGTAGCAGCAGTCTTTCACTAAAGGTAATATGAGTATGTTATCCCAGTTACAAATCCAGAACTTCATTTTATTTTCAAGTATATTGCTCCCAATATTACTTTAATGCATTATCCGTGTCAGTTCTGTTCAACTATTGCCTTGACTTTATATTCAGTTAGTTTGAAACCTGTCATCCTGTTAACAGCTATTATCCCTTTACCAAACAGGTTTCAGGAATTGGTAGGGTATCCTCTGGTGATTTTTCAAATTCATGCACACAAACCTCTGATAAGTTAAAGTATTATCTTACAGCTTCTTTGTGAAACTGTTCTTTCTGCTTAGTCATTTCTTTAACAAAAACTGTGAAAAAGATCTTAGACAGTAAAGAAATAGTAGAAATAATTATTAATTTTCAGTACAACTATTTGTCCTTACAATTGCTTTGATTCCTTTATAGAATCTTGGCTTTCATCTCTTGTCAACTCCCCTCCTCATTTGATGTTGACAGTTTTTCTAGTGATCAACCAGTATTTCATCTGCCATTTTTAGTTAAGACTGGGGTAAGGCAGCTGTCAATATCTCAGTGCCTCTTGCTCTGTTAATCCTCTCTCTCTTGTGGATGGAGATGTATGGCAAAGCTGTATTGTGAAAGTCGATTTTCTTGGGTAAGTGACCTACTGCGTCCTGTGCATAGTAGTTCCATTGTCTACCTTTTGAAAAAAATGAATCAATTAAACGGCCTGCTGTCCCTAGCAAAAGTGACTTCAGCTAACCTTGCTCTTTTCTGCTGGGAGCAATATGCCAAAGTCATGGATAACTGAATACTACAGGTCTGTGTCTTACTGTATATACTTAACACCATTTTTCAATGCAATTTCAAAGCAAAGAAAGTATGAATTTGGTACTTAGATTTGGGCATTTCCTTTTTCGCTTCTCTCAGGAGGATAATATTGTTTCTGTACCTAGCACTAGGTTACAGCTACTAGGTCCTAGGTTCATAGTTCAGCTACAGATTGTCTGTAAGGCTAAGATTAATACAGAGCTTTAAATAACTCACTTTATTCAGTTTATTGTAGAGAAAGTTAAATATTTCACCTTATTTGCTCTGGACAGGAATTAAGCTAGTGACAAGACAGCTTTTCTAGCGCTGAAAGTGATTAAAGTAATGAAACATCTTCCCAAAGAACAGTGAATTTGCTTGGAGTCTTGCTCATCCAAATCCTCTTTAATTATAGCAATGGTTCTTCATAGTGGTGTGAAGCAATGTCAGGCAAAGTTCAGGGTGGACATAGTGAAAAGGTGGCAGGTCACTGGAACAGGCTTCCCAGGGAAGTGGTCATAGCACCAAGGTTGTCAGAGTTCAAGGAATGTGTTTAGTTTTGTATAGTCCTGCAAGGAGCAGGGAGATAGGACTAGGTGATCTTTATGGTTGCCTTCCAAATTGAAATATTCTATGATTTTAGCGTGTATATGCTGTGCATTTAACACAGATTTTCTTCTAGTTTTCTGGAAAAAATATTATTACATGTATCAGAGAAATGTCGGTCATGATTCTTTCTGGCATTGGCTAATGAGACATCTGGATTTTGTGGCAAGTGCTACCAAACATTACCTGCCAGGGCTTTGGGCAGTTGCCTGCAGGGGACTAGAACATTCTTGCCCTGCTCAGTTTTTTGAAGCAGCACTTGTCAATGTGCAAGGAGCTCAGTATTCTACTGAATCATGAATGAACAGGGAGACAGGCAAAAGTGCCATCTGGATGAGTGTGAAATGCAGTCTAAATTACTTTAAAAGAAAAGTTGAGGAGTTTGATTGCTCTCAAGCACACAGAATGATCTCCATCAGGCAAAAACAAGCCATACTTTTATTTGATGGCTGTCTGTTTGAAATGCTGATCACTGCAAGTGGAGTCAAGGAGGAATTTTCTTTTTCATCAAAGTGACAGGAATCTTAGAAAAATTTTTCTTGTTTTCTGTGTTAAATTCCATACAGTTTACTTTCTAGAATTTTGTGACATGGCATTGCCTATTTCGTTACTGAACCATAATGCTGGTTTATTTTTAATGTGAATCATGCCACCATCTCACTTTTCCATTGTCCCACAAACAGCTGTATGGAAATGAGAAAAATACACGGGATAAAGGAGTAGCTAGAATAAAGGTGATAAAAGTGCACCTTCAATCTCTCCATCTTTGTCTGGGTGTGCAGTTTAGCCTTCTTGGGCCTAAAGTAACAGTTACTTTAGTGTCTTTAAAAGTGTGTGAATGAATTCCCTGCAATATTCAGGGAGTAGATTAAATGTTCTAATTGTTCTTTCCAGATACAAACTTCATGAGACTCCAGAGAGGTGATAGTTAATCTGGATCTTACTTTCTCCCTCAGGCTGTACGTTACTTTGTTGGACGTTTAAGGAGTTTCCTTCTCATTCTTTTTGGCCGTTACTGCCCTCTTTGCTCTGATGTAACAATTATTGGGGGTTTTTTTGTTGTTTTTTTTTTTCTTTTTTTCTTTTTTTTTTTTTTGTTGGCCTGTACTGCTTTGTTGGCTGTAGGGGTGCAGGAGGCATTAAAAGAGAAGGAGGGCAGTTTTTGATTTGGACCGTGTGGAGGTGAGTCCTGAGTAGTTGTCCTTGGGAAGGGTTGGTGATTCATATACGCTCTGTTGCCACAAGGATCCCAAAAAATGATTAAAGAGAGAGGAAAGATATATTATACCAGTTAAGTTTTTCCCATGCTTCCCACGGTCCTAAGGTGTTGTAGGGGATGCAGGCTGAGTTGGGAAAGGAAGAGCGAAATCTTGGGGAAGAGGGAAAAAATCCTAGTTTTGAGCTGCTGGCCAGAGGGTGAAAATACAGGGTGGAGTATTAAGGCCTGCCTGTATCTGTAAATGTGGGGATAGTTATAAAATTCCCTTTTCTGCCTCAGAATTGTGCTTTACAAGCTCAGGTTTAATTTACCATTTTCCAGTTGTTGCATTTGCAGGGAAGCTTTCTGCAATATATCAGCAAAGCATAAGTGGATAAGTTTCCATATGGATTTTAAATTGTATGTCTAAGAACAGTGGATCTAAGAAATTGTGTAATCTGCCTTTCTGGATCTTGTGAACTCAGCATTCTGTTACAAACAGCCAATTTTTGCATTGCATCAATCCCTTGGCCTAGGGATCTGACCACAGTAGAGACTGGACTATATTTGGTGCCTCCTGTCTGAAGGTTTTGTGGCATGATGGAGAGCAGAACAGCTGCTTTGAGGAACAGGTTTCCTGTTTGAAAACAGTAATTGTAAGAGAAAAGTAGTTTGTCAAAGGAGATCAGTTTGAAGATGAGCAGTATGTCAAGCTTGATGCTTAGGAAAGGAAGTTTCTCATGTATTGGCAACATCTGCCTGTTGTATACATGGAAAAGGTGCTTAAGGTGATTTTCTTGGGTACCATCATATGCCAGAGAAGTTGAGAGTATAATGAAAATTAACCCTTAGAAATGAGGGTTGAATAGAGGGGTGACTGTAAGATGCAGCCAGGTGCAATACCTGAACTGCATCTAAGTAATGTGAAAACAGTACAGGAACCAGTCTGAATATAGCCTGTGTCATACAAAGGCACATTCTTCACTGGTGAAGGTTGCAGTTTTTGTCTGAATTTGGTGGTCCCAAATTACTCTGTAAGTTTCTGCCCCAGTAATCATGCCTCATAACCCGTGGGTTGAGGATGGATTACAGAAAATTATTAGGCTTCTATTTTTCACACTAAAATTTTACGATGAATTTTGAAGTTGGGAATCCAAAGCAGACCTTAGTGTCACTCCCCTTATTTTGCAATAAGCATCACTCTGTAGACCTCAGAGCTGTTGTTTTGAGAGTTAGACAAGCAGAGTAGAGTCAGTCCCTGTGTGTACTTGTGGTGTGCATATGGTGGTATTTATGTGCATTTACTGTTAGTATTCAGCTGGATGACCTGTATAACATATGAACAGCTATGCTGGTAATTAATAAAAGTCACGTAATTGCATTAGTGTATAAAAACTGAGAGGTGTGGAATAATCATGAGTTTCCTGTTTCAGTAGAAGGGAGGCTTGCAATATTTTTTTACTTCTTTACTTATCATTTTGTTTTCCTTGTGGATTTCCCCAGCATGCAGTTTCCTGATGGGGAAAATTTGAAATAGATGAATTAGTATTTTTGCCTATATCCAAATGAGTATTGAATAAAAGTTTGGATGGTTCCATTTAAGGCAAAGTTTTGTGAAGAGATAAACTAGACTTTCCTCAGTTATCTTGGGAAACATAAAACTGAATCTGTTTTCTCAGTAGAATATATCTTGCATGGTATAGGAAGGCTGTAAGAAATGGAAGAACATGTAAAAAATACATCTGCCACCTTGAAATGAACTTTTGTTGCTGACTTTCTGCAAATCACCACTAGACAGTAGCCAACTGCCCTCCTTGCCTCTTTTCCTACTTCTCATCTCATAATGCTACTAATATTATTTATAAATGGATTGCTGTACCTTTAGATAATATTAAAACATTAATATTATCACTGTTAAATATAGTTTGTCTATGCCAACAAGGTAATAATCTGCTTAGGGTTCTGTTTCTCTGGCTGTCACTTAGTAAGTAATGTGCCATAGGATGGCAGCTTCCTTAGCGTCAATCATGTCTTGAATAAAAAACACTGCAAGGTCTGTACCAGCTTGTTTAGTCAGTCTGACCTTGAGTTCCACTTGAAAATACTTGACAGTGATGTGCTTTTGTTTGTGTGTTTTTAATATCCATCTTTGGAGATGTTTTTGTAACTGAAATCCATTCTAACTTTCTGTTAAACTATCTCTTATCATGCATAGCCACCTCAGTAGTACCAGCCAAAAACCTGGATTGTGCTGGGCCTGATTCTCATTTACATTAAGATCCATACATGTCTTTCTGGCTAGATAAAGAATCTTCATATTTTATATAGTATGTAAATGACATACAACTTTCACTTAAAACCTAGTATTAATAAATACAGTGATTTGCACGAGCATTAAGGATGTCAAACACTGCCATAACTCAATGTAAATGAGTTCTTGATATAAACAAGGATCAATCCTCTTCTCTTCTCCTCCTAATATATCCATTATGTTGGAGATTTTGTGGTTTTGCTTAAAGAAATTCATACATGATTTTTCATTTCCCTCAAAAATAGTTAAGCTACAAAAGATGCAGTTGAGTATCTTTCCTTTTGTATCCTATCTTCCTTATTCCACTGCACTTGAGGTATATGAATGATGCTGTGAGATAAAACTGAATTGTGTGGGCGGAAGAAAAAGTATCTGAAAGTAAGCTCTACTTCCCTGTGGAGCAGTGAGAGACTGACCTCATGTGGTGTGAAACCAAAGTTGCCAGCGGAAGTACAAGGATAAAATTGAATAAACTGAGCATCTTTGAAAAATTAATTTTTCTCATGCATTTCTGATTTTTCTTTTCATGTTTCACTACTTATACTTAAAAAATTTTAGTCTGGGTAGTTTGTAATCTGATTGCTAATAAGAAGTTGACCAGTGTGCACATTCCCAAAGACATTTTTGTGTCCCAGAAGGGATGCTCTAACAAGCTGACCCCAAAACAGGAGTCTAGGAGCTGTGGCCCAATTATCCTTACTGCTGCCTGTACATGATTTTAATTGAAATGAGTAGAAGTTTCATGTGAGCAAGTAACTGAATAATCAGTCTTGGTTTCTAAGCCCTTTCTGGCACTTCCCCAGCAACATGCTCATTGTGCCTTCAGAGTCCTGCTCTGTGAAATGAAGACAGTGGTTAGGAAAATTATAAAGTGGCACCATGCAGAATAGGCAGGGTGTTCCTAGTCTGTATGTGTTTTACATGCATGAATAATATTAACAGTGGAGACTTCTGAGTCAGTTCTGTTGGCCTGATTCATCAGTATATATGGAAGGATCTAAGTGTACAGGTAACAAAAGGAGGTTCTGTTGTTTTGAAAAGTCTCCTTAAAAACCACACATTTAGTTTCAAAGGTTTTAGAGGGTAGTGTGACTTAGGGACTCTCACAGGAAAAAAAAACCAAGAAAAGTTTCAAAATCCTTTGGGAAGTTCAGACAAACTTTAGAAACTCTGTCACTATTCTGCAAAGACTTCTCTGTATGCTTAATTGTATTGTTTCTGTACTTTATGTTGACTCAAATGTCTGAAATAACAAAAGCATTTAATATTTTCTGCAAGTACTCTGAGTACATCTGCCGGATGACAAACCTTCCATTTTCTTCTTTACAGATCCTCTTGGAACCAGGAGTGATACAGGACGTCCTAGCAGCTGGGAGTCATTTGCAGCTGCTGGAGCTTCTCAGTTTATGTTCTCACTATCTCATTGAGGTGAGGCTTTTTGGCCTGATCAGCTGTTTCTGTTTGGTACCCTTTTGTTTCAAGCCTAATTTCAGTAGGAGCCTATTTGTGCAATACCTGGTGTAATATGAATGGCAAAAACTGGATTTCAGGAGATCTGAATTTTGAGTGTAGTTTGGGTTTCAGTTTATGGTAGATGCTTTATCCCTCCATCCATTTTGTCAGTTTCATTCCTGAAAACAAGGATAGTCCACTGATTAATATCAGCACATGGGAGTTTGATTCCCTCTGTTATCAGGGAATTTGCTTTCTTCTAACTCAGTGTACCAAATGTGAAGATATTTCCCTGTTGGGATCATGAGTATTGTGAAGAATTCAGATGTGTAATTTTGTATTCACAACAGAATATTCCAGGGCACTACTACCTCTCACTGAAGGAATAGGGCTTAGTATAATTGCACCTTATTCTCTGTGGGCCTCATGCCCAAAATGCCGATGTCTTTATGAAACAAAAAATTTGAGTTGCAGTAAACTTACTTTTTGTGCTTAGCTTGTCTAGGAGGTGGCTTATGATGAAACAAAAAATTTGAGTTGCAGTAAACTTTTTGTGCTTGGCTTGTCTAGGAGATGGCTTATGATGATAGCAAGAACATGGCTTTGATGAGGTATCTGTGAAAAGCCTTCTAAAAATAAAATGCAGTATAGCAGTTCTACAGAACGGTTTCCTCCTCTCGGTAACTTTTTAGTACTGTTTCTGCAATCGGGTGTGTTAACTGCATCTGGGCAACACTTGGGCATGGAGATGCACATCAGCACAGTGCTCTTGCTATGCACTTGCCTTCCAACAGCGTAACTGCCTTTGAACAGTTGGAGTGTGCTTGGCAGCATGCTGAGCTTCTGAGTACCAGGGCTATGCAGGATCTTGTGTTAAGAATTTCAGGATGTACTTGAAGGCTCTGTGTCTTACAGAGAAAGAATCTGTTCTTTGAGTGTTAGCCTTAGGAAGCCCTTCAAAATGTATGTTCAGATAATAAGGTGGTATTAATTTGTGCATTATAAATTGTTTAGAAAGTTAAAGGAGCTGGTAGAGTGCTGCAATTGGTATAATTTTTATTTTCAGGAATGCAAGGAGGGATTTAATTTTTCTGAGAAAACAGACATGGGTTGTAATAGGAGGGATGGTTGGTTTGAGAAATAGGAACTGTGAGATGCCAAATAAGCCACAAAACAATTTGATCTACTAATTGTTAGGCAGCCATGGGAAGAGGTTATTGTAACGAGAAAGAAGTTATAAATCTAACACTGGTAGTCATACAATGTATTTAATGCTCCCCAAACAAACCTCAGTGTAAGTATGTCTCTGCTCCTTATATGGCTCTTTAGCAGAAATTGAACTAAAGAGACTATTACAGCAAAGAAGCTACAGAAAATATTAAAGAGTAATTAAAAGATTGAGTATTGTGCTCGTGAATTAGAGATGTGAGAGGGCTGTAGAAAAAGCGCAGGTATATGCTCAACATAAAGCCTTGTCCTAACTTTTTCTATTACCTATGTTGAGTAGCCTCTGGTATTTGTAGCTCTTCCCTCAGCATCATCTTAATACTTTTAATGCCAGGGCCGCTGCAGGGGAAAGACAGACTGCAGAGTTAGCAGTGCTTTGAATCTTGTCCTTAATGTGCAAGCTATAGTCAGTTAATTAGGAATAGATTGCAAATTATTAAAAAATTCAATCAACCCCAAAATCACACTAGCCCCATAGAAAAACCCAACACTCTGGAGTTAGTAAACATTTCCTCCAGACTACTCTGTAATTAACAGACCAGTAAAAATTCTCTGAATATGACAGTCACAGAAACCTTTAGGTTGGAAAAGCCCTTTAAGATGAAGTCTAACTATAAAATAACTTACAAAAGAATCATAGGTGTTTTAATTCCACTCCTGTTAATGCTTTTCGTGTTGCTCTCATGTCTTTAAATGCTTTTTGTATCATACATATATTTTTTTTTTGCATGTTGTTTCTCTTTCTACAACTTAGAAGATATCCATGTCTTTTATGAGTCATAGAAACCACAACTCTGTGGTCTGCAGTAGCTGTAGGATGTGTGAAAGATGGGAAAAAGCGCTGTTGTGCTCTGAATAGCATGCCAAGGTAGGACAACTGGAGCTACACTTGTAAAAATTAAGAGAAAGTGGTACCCAGTGCCCAGATTTACAGTAGTGGAGGTAGGGAATAAGGTAGTGGATGAAGGGTAGGGAAAAAAAAGAGGAGAATAAGTGTTAGAGAGCAGTGCTTGTTCTGTAAACCATTTTTGAATCAGAGTCTCATTGTAAAGGTTTGGAATCTGCATGCACATCCATGGGTGGCTGTAGCTTAAATCATGTTGGGATTTAGGCTATATTTTACTCTTTTTACTGTATTTTTTTTTTACCAAATTCACCTCAGCAAGGCATACATGTAGACAGATTTGCAGTCTGAATAGATCACAGGAAGAATTTACCTGTCTTGTTTGTTTTTACAGTTGCAGTCCATGCAAGTAATCAGCCTTGAGTAGTTGCTGTAAATCTTTTTAACAGAGGTGAAAAAGGTACTGCATATTAAGACTGTGATAACTTTCAGGGTTCAAACTAATTAAATCAAATATCTGTTCAAATACTATGTTCTGCATAGTATTGTGTGACTTCAAAAAAGACTTCTTGCCTTATTTTAGTACTATCTACAAATAAAATCCAAGTAGTTAAAGAATGCTTCCTTAAAGCCACTTATCCTTGGTGCAGTTGGTAATTGGGGTTTCTTGTCACCCCACGTGCTGTGATACAGATGTTGGAAAGGGAATAGTGCTTGCCCTTTCTCTTCTTTCTGATGAATGAGTGTTCCAGAGTTCTTAATTTACAGTGCTACTGAATTACTTTCCTCCTGTTTCAAGTTGTTCATATACCATGAACTTAGCTTAGTTTAGCCTAAATGCAGGAAATACAGTGTGTGGGATCTAGCTGTCATTTATTGTTGTGCAAGGATGACAAAGAGTTTTAGTTTGTTAGAATTATCTTTAACTGTTTTGATTAGACCAAGCTTTTCCTGTATGAGTGCTGCTCTTCTTGTTAGCACTTGTTCTGGCTCTTCTCTAGATATTCCAGCTTGTCAGTTTATTGGAACAGTCTTAAACAGTTTAATTTCTTCTTGATACTTTTATCTGGGACCTGTAATAATTCATGCATTTCAATAACGAGGGGGTTTTTTTGCTACAAATGCAATTGGAATTGTTCATTCATGTATCTGTTTCAAGGCACGTTGGCAGTCTGTGAGGTTCCAAAGAATACTATACTGATCTGATTCATCTAAAATGATTGCTAAAGTGTCTAATTGTCAAAATTTATTTGTAGTGTATTGGGGACAGAATAATTTCCAGGCAATGATGACTTTTATATTCACTGGTCTTTAAGGAATTTCCTCTTGGTTGTCTCAGAATAAAAAAAATGGTATTTTGACTATGACATATCCTCTTTCTTAAAGGACTTTAATTTGTTGATGAATCTCAAGAAGATTTCTGTAACAAATTGTTTAAATTGCATTTATGGCAATTTTTTAAAGAGTTCTCGATCAAAGGAAAGACAGGAAAAAGGATAGGAACATATTCTCCCCACTCTGAATTAGGTAACGCAATGGAGGTTTCTGACAACACTGCTAGTTTATTAAACGCATTTTATCATCTATAAACTTGTTATTATCAAATGATGTAGCATCTAAGGTTGATTCAGTGTTTTCATTTGAAAACTCATGCTCATTTTAGATTGATAATTTACTAATTTTTTTTTTAAACAGGAGTAAATAATATTTTCTCTGTTTGCAAACAAGAGAAATGCCCAAGTATTCCTTACTTTAGGTCTTAATTCCAGCTTTGTGTTATTCTCCCCCCATATCAGCATTGTCATATCTTGAATTATGATTATTCCACAGCCTCTGCTGTTTGGGGGTTTTGTTTCTAGCTTCATCTGTAGAGGGGGACTCTTTTGAAGCATGCTGATGTATTTTATTTGAGATACATACATATTCATGAATCTCTCATGTCATCTGCATAATTCTCAGGTACATTAAACATTGAAACAAGGCTTGTAAGCACACACATCTGTCTCAGGCTGAACAAACGGTAAGGCAATGAGATTTTTCTTAGCTGCTACAGAGGTGTGGGAGAGCTAAAGGCTTGAACTTTGTGTGCCTTCAGTGGCACTGAGTCCTGTGATCACTCACACAGCATTTGGTTGCAGCGTGCACATTCAGTTCTCTTAGATTCTTGTTTCCCAAGTTTCTCCTCCAGTTCAGGTCGACTGTCAGTTTTAGCTGAGGTTTTTTCAGAGGAGGCTAAGGCAGAGAGCTGCAGCCAATGGGCAGGCTTTGAAAGATAATGGGAATGGGTTATCTGAATATCTTCTTTCCCTTTTAAAAGGGGACCGTATCTGTCATATGAGATTGGAGAAAGCAAGAGAAAGCTAGTTAAAGGTATTAAATGTGATGGACATCTGAGAATGAGGACTTTTTAAATGGAACTGTAGAGAACATGGTATTAGTGTGTTTGTGATTACTTATTTTGCACTTTAAAGCTTGTGAATGTTTTTCTGAAGAATACATGACAACTTTTTTCTCATGCAAGAGAATATAAAAATGTTTGTTTCATAAGTAAGTCTGAGTTACATAACTGGTTGTAGATCTAAGAAGTTTTGTCTTTTTCCTCAACTGTTTGTGTATTCAGTAACAGAGCCACAAACTGCAAATTATTTCAACAATCAAAGAGTCTTAATAAGGAGGGAATGCTATTGAGAATATAAGTTTTTAATGGAATTTCCTTCTACTGATCAACATCAGCTCAGTATTGTGTGGTTAGTAATTGGTTTTTAAACCAGAGGTTGATTTCCACTGGTATTCAGGGATGTGGGATATTGGACTGTCCATAATTGAAATCTTAAAGCTAAGTGATTTTTCTGTATATTCTAATGTACGGTATTATTTTTTTCAGTGGAGTTCTAGGCGTGTCCTGAATTATATTCAAGGTACAAGGTGATAGTTGTGAGTGAGGGATTTAGAAGTCACAGAATAGTCCACAGCAAAGCACTCAGTTCTGAGAGGCAGGACGTGGCATGGCTGTTAGATAGCATTTGTCCCTTTAATTTTCTGCTGCCAGATCAGGCACTTTTTGTGAAGAACAATTTAAGTTTACACACTGGGCAGAGTCTGGAATATCATTTGTGTTATGTTTATTGGTTGGACAGTGGCATCATTTCTATACAGACTTATTTGAAGTGACTGTCCTTGTACTTAATGCTGGAAATGATTTCTTATTCTCACAGTACATAGGAGGAGCAGGTACAGTAGACATGAGCAGTGGTGATCCTGATTGCCACTGAAGTTACTCTGACTTGAAAAAATGGTTCTTGGGATCATAAATGTTTTTGTGTCAAGTGAACTTGAAAGTTTGATGGCAATTTTCCCATTAGTTTTAAGTGCATCAGGTTCCCTGCTAAATGGTAAATGTACCAGATTACTTTTTAGAAACTTCATTACATTAAATGGAGCTCTGCTACAGGTATACCTGCTTGCTTGCTACTGATGTCAGTCATACCATCTTTAAAGAAAGCTAATTTAAGCTCTCTTTAAACTAAAAAGAGAAGAACATTTAAGCTATAAAGAAAAGAATATTTCAGGTGAATGATTAAAAGTAAGCCTAAACATAGCACTGTACAACAGCAGTCAACAGGAATTTTCTTGTAACTGCCTCTGTCCTGCTCTGGATTCTAATATACAAAAGCAGACAGTGGGCAGGATTGGAACTGGAATACAAAAATAAGACTATTCAACTCACAAATTGTAAAATAAGGCCTTCTGGAATAGTTCACAGTAATATTTGAAGCAGGAAGATTGGCTTGGGTAGGGGCATTTGATTTCTAACCTTCTACTGTAATGGTCAATTTAGGCTTAGAAAACAAATTTTTTTCATGGCATACAAATGCTGATAGTCTGAATCTTTTCTTCTAATTTTAAAGTATTTGAATGTGTTGTAGATTGAAATATGTTACTCTTTTTAAACAGAAGAAGCTACAAATGAATTTGCATATGGAATTAAAAGGAGGAGTGTGCATGGTTTATATACGTGGGTAGGCCAGAGCTTCAAAGCTATTTATTTTTCTTAAAATCAACTTCTCCATTGGGAGCAGTGCCAATGACAATCCCAACTTTCACTAAGATACACTCCTTCAGAGATGAATTAATTCGTGCACCAGAGATTGAGAGCATCACCTTTGTATTGCTAGAAGCCCCAGATCAGTCGGGATTTTAGCTCCTGGGTTTTTCATATAGAGCGAATTAAACTGCTGGAAAGAAAATCTAAAGGTCATCTAGCAACCAAGGCTTGCTTTTTTTAACTAATACTGAGTTTTTAATCTAAGTACATGCATGCACACTCTGCACACTCCCCTCAATCCCCCAGAAGTAGTCACCACCAGCAAACTTAAGTCTACCAGCTTTATCCTGTGGTGAAGTGATCTTCCCATGCTAAGAATATAAAGTAGACAAAAATAATGTTGTCTTATATTTTTCTGGGTTTATGCAACCAGTTGTTGCTGTGCTAGCCTGCTATTTTTTGAAGGAGCAAGTTTTGTCAGCTGCTGTCATTGAGCTATTGACAGTCATTAGGAAAGTTCTTGTACAAAACTCAAAAATAACTTTGGGATTTTTTCTCTGCTATCTCTTTAATATACTGATACATTACAGAGATAATGATCTATATAGATGAAATGTGAATGCACTAGTGAGGATTCCAACTTAAAATAGAACTCAGGAAAAAGATGATGGTATTTTTCTCCATTTTTCAGTTGGTGTCAGTGAGGAAAGTGAAAATATACCAAAGTGACAGTACCCAGTCACTTTGAATCCCATTCTTACTGTAATCCACTTGCTGCTATTTATCTGCAATGTGAATTGAAACTGATGATAGATGTGTGAAAAAATGATGCTGCAACATCTAGGTTAACTGTTGCTGGCAAGATCAAAGCTCCCAAGCTGTCTAGGTAGGTGTATGGATACACATTGCCAGTCCTCTGCAGCAACGTTCCATGAGAGGTCACAAGCTGGGAAGAGGCAGTTAGTGCTGTATGTGCCACCACTTTGCAGATTCTGTCAGGAAGGGTGAGCAGCTTTGGAATGTGTTTTAAATAGGAACAGAGAAACTCTATTGCTTCACGGTTTCATTTCCTGCCCTTCTCATGTTGTCATTCTACCCAGTGTGGTCTCTTTAGATGACCTTTCTGTCCATCAGTCCCTAAAAGATTTCTGCTTCTGGAATCTTTCCAGTCTTTTTATAAAGCTGTAAACAGGGCTGATGAATGTCAGAATGCTTAGTGTACAAAATTCTTCTTTGGTTTTATTACCATCTGATCAATACTAATGTTTTATGTCCTCTCTGCCCCTCCCAGTCCCCAGCGTATTCTGCTTTAAATTCTCCTTACGAGTTGAGGCAGTTTGGATGCGTGAGCCCCTAAAATGAAAGTATTTGTAACTAGGTAGTGCAGCTATCCTTATCTGCTGGTGTTCTCAGTGACATGTCCATTTAGAAGTCTGGAAGGAAAATTTTATTTATTGCAAGAGATGACACCCAGAAGGCAGAATGGCTGAACTGGACTTGAAATGAGGCAGTCAGGGCCCTTCCTCCCCGGGCCTGGGCAGCAGGTGGCAGTGTGAGTCTGTAACAGTTTGAGCAGAGAAATTCAAGCTAAAATCAGAAAAAATGAAAAGAAAAATTATTTATTTTTACTCCGTATTAGTCTTCTGACCTAATCAGTAAAAAAGTCATTATTCACACAACACTGGGCAATATGCATTGTAATTTTTAACAAATAATAGGAAACTGTTAATGTTTTCACAGGAAATACAGTTCTGTCTTGTGCAGCAATGGTCATTTATCACTGCACTTTGTGAAATCACTCATTTGTTCTAATTTGAATGTAAATGACTCTAAGGTTTTACAAATAAGGTGACAGACTCACATAAATGTAATTGCAGGGTTCATCTCTCTCTTTTTATATATCACTCATTAAGTTATGAATTAAATACATCGTATTAAACCAGGGGCATGTCCAATGATGATATTGTAATGGCAAATTACTCTATGCTATTAGAGGTGTATTTTTTATTCATGGACATTAATTTGTCATTAAGCGGCATTAGTTTAGCACTTTTATGGGGAAGACGTGACCTGAAAGAGGAGACTTACAGCTCTAATGTGAAAGAACAGGAATATAGGCAGCAGACACAGAGAGGGGTTTTTTTACCTCCTGTAAAGAAGCAGAGGGAAATTTTATTTAAATTTGCTTTGATCCAAAGCACTTTGAGTTGTGTTAAACCATTTTAGCAAAGGTATTTCTGAAACAAGAAAATACTTTGATTATAAAGTATTTGCAATATGAGAAAAGCAGAATGCTAAGTATGAAATGGTGACTATAAATCATTTGTAACCTATGAACCTGAAGACAACATTGGGCTTGAAGTGAGTTACAATCTGATTTTATCTCCTAAGTATCACTGTGGTAGAGAGGTAATTGTTCATCTTTTCTTTCCTCAATACTATCTTACCCAAAATAGAACTGATTTTTTTTTTCATTCTTCATTATGAAGTAATTATCTTTTACCTCTTTTCTACTTTTTATTTTTAAATACACTATTATTATTTTCACAGGGGTCAATCTCAAGTTTTAAGTGCAGTAACAGAATCTTTCTTAAGGAAGTGAGTGAGAAAATGCATTCTGTGATGGAATTTCAGAGGCATCTCACCACCTGAAGTATTAAACTGAGGAAAATAGTGAATGACTCAGTCTGCTCTATCTTTTAAAGATATTAAAAAGATTTTGTAAATTTAATTTAAATTTTTCAGTCAGTTTAGTAGAAAAGACTTTCGATACCTTGTTTATTTACTGGTGAAGACTGGACTGAAGTCATGAGGATCTGAGTTGATACATTCTCCAGTCATGCAGTATTTGCGTTTTAGTCTTTTTTGTAGACCATCTCTCATTAAAGGTAAAAGAAATATGGACTTGATACAAACCTGTGTATTTGGCAGTTGATACCCTGCCCATTGTATTTTATATTTTTCTGATAGCTTAATCATTACTGATTTATCTGTCTGAACTGCTTACAACATACTCAACTAATTGTGCTACTTAAGAAGAAAGATTGGTGAGTTAAATTACCTAAGCCGAAGTTATACATTACTAGTTTAAGAAATGGAAGTACTCCAGATTATCATCTCATTTGAACTACGGTTAAATACTATTTCAGTACTTAATAGAGAAACATTTTTTGCTGAACCATTTATATTTGTAGGGGACCAGAGAAAAAGAAACAAGTTCCATGTCAGGCTGTTGATTTCCAGTAGATCTCTAAACAGCAGTAAATGAAACAGCATTTTAGCACATTCCATCATTTACAGTATTTTGTTTGCATAACTGCATGAGCAGAATTTGCCAGAGAACCAGTATTTTGGTTCAGAATAGTGATGTAAACTCTATTTAGAACAAAGACTCTCTTTCTGTCCAGGGTATTGAATAGGCCTTGAACCCAGAATGAATATAAATGTATACATGCTGTAATGACTTACTGAATCTTCAGCCAATATGTAATCAGAGCTGTGAAAGTTATAAATTGTCCTCATTCATCTCACTAATTCTAAAAATTAAAGATCCAAGCCTAAAGATCAGTGGTATCAACAACTTTATTAACCATTGATAATGTCCTGCAAGTGTGTTATTTCAGACATGAAAAACATGAAAAATGTCTGTAATGTCATTCACCCATTTTTTTGTGTAATGTATTCAAAACATCTGCTTATTAATTTGGAGGAAGTTATTGCTAATTTTCCCATCTGTTTAAACAGAGTTTTACTGAAGTTATGATTTCTGTCACAGTGTCTAGCTGTGTAGACAGCATTAGATCTTAGGACTTTTAATTACAGTTCAGTAGGAACTGAACTGGTAAAGTGGAATTCTTTCTATGGTAATTTTTATGGGAGCTGTTGTGTCCTCTGGATCAGAGGGTTAGTGATATATTGGCTGAACTTACCTTGTGAACACTTTGACCTTTGTTGCAAAAGTTTTCAAAGCTATACAATGGAGTTTTTTCTAAATTCTGTTTCAGTGTTTTCTCCTTGTTTATTGCAAGCGCTATCTATTCTAATTCTATATGTAAAGGACTTTGAATTTCCATAGCTTTTCAGCACACCTGATTATCGTGGGGAAAGCATTGTAGTAACCTCAGGTATGTTCAGTTGCCAGAAGTCACTGGGATTGGAATTTCAATTGACTTCAGATGGCATCTTGTGGACACGAACAACACTGCGGGGACAGGCCTCCAGTCATACACCATGCCCCAAATCAGTGTTTATATGTGTTTGTATTTTGGTTTTGCCTGCCTCTCAGTATTTTTACTCATATTTGCAGCATTAACATCTTCATGGGGAACTGAAGTACGTAGAAGTGTATGTATGCAATGGTGATGTCCAGGATCCCAGAGACTGCTATTGAAAGTTTACTGTAACCAAACACTTGAAATTATTTGACTACCCTAGATACTATTGTGAGTCTTAACTTGTGTGTATTCCTAATCAAGTTTTGGACTCATTTTGACACAATGGGTCTTCTGGTCCTACCTCCCTGCTCAAGCAGGATCATCCTAGAAGACATGGCACAGGATTGTGTCCAGACAGTTCTCGAATATTTCCAGCGAGGGAGACCGCCACAACCTCTCTGTGTAACCTGTTCCAGTGCTCAGTCACCTGCATGGTAAAGAAGCTTTTTCTCATATTCAGGTGGAATTTCCTGTGTATCAGTTTCTGTCTGTTGCCTCTTGTCCTGTTGCTTGTCACCACCAGGAAAAGCTTGGCTCCACCCTCTTGGCACCATCCCTTCAGATATATTGTTGAGGTCCCCTCTCAGTCATCTCTTCTTGAGGCTGAACAGGCCGAGTTCCCTCAGCCTTTCCTCATAACAGAGATGCTTCAGTCCCCTAAACATCTATGCAGCACTTTGCTAGACCCACTCCAGGAGTTCCACATCTCTCTTGTACTGAGAAACCCAGCATAGGACACAGGTCTCCAGATGTGGCCCCACGAGGGCTGAGTAGAGGGGCAGGATCACCTTCCTCGATCTGCTGCAAAGCTATTCCTAATGCACCCCAGGATGCCCTTGGCCTTCTTGGCCACAAGGACACACTGCTGGCTCATGGACAGTTGTCAGTACCGGGACTTCCATGTCCTTCTCCACAGAGCATTGCTTCACTTGTTTCTGTTGTTTTTAAAGGGGAATGCTGGAGAGGGGCCCTTCAAACCCTTCAGAATTTTAAGATCCTGGAAAGTGTCTGCAGTTGTGAACACTTAATAACTGGGCCTACAATGATCTGTTCAGCTTTTAAAGGTGGTGTCTTTAAGGTGAAATCTGAAAGTCAGTGCAAATTTCATCATTTGATTATTTGTCTTAAATATATGGTGCATGGATTAAATGTTTTTCTTTTCTGTTTCTGTGGGGAAAAATGGCTTTCTGCTAAAGCAAGGGATTCTGACTGTAAGCTGTTTGAGATTTGGGAGTGAGGGATTGAATTATTTTTTATTCTTGGTAAGAACTGCTAGAAACAATGAAAAAGAGTCGCCATGATCTTTGAAGGCTCATACATTCCTGGTACTTGGCACCTTCAGCAGTATGAACATTCACATGTATTAGTTTTGGGAGGACTTGTGACTTCTTTGGTACTTCTGAAGGTCAGAGGTAGGAAATGTCAAACTGGACATTGAGTCAAAGCCCATTTTTAACATTTGGCTGTCATGCTTTCCAGGTTTCCTAGTTTAGAAAGTCAGACTTACAATGATTTCTGATTGAAAGAAAAACAGGTGAATTCCAAGTCATTAATGCTTAAAATATGCTTAGCCTGGGAAAAAAGGAGGCTCAGGGGATACCTTATCACTCTCTACAACTCCCTGAAAGCAGGTTGTAGCCAGGTGGAGGTCCATCTCTTCTCGCAGGCAACCAGCGACAAGACAACACAGTCTTAAGCTGTGCCAGGGGAAGTTCAGGCAGGACATTAGGAAAAAATTATTCGCAGAAAGTAATTTGCTCCTTGCTCAGTGATGGGCTGCCCAGAGAGGTGGTAGAGTCACTGTCCCTGGAAGAGTTTAAAAAAAAGACGGGATGTGGCACTTAGTGCCTTAATCTAGTTGACAAAGTGGTGTTAGCTCATAGGTTGCACTCGATGATCTCAAAGGTCTTTTCCAACCCAGTTAATGCTGTGATTCTGTGAAATATAAGCAAACTCCTCTTGGTCCTTACATGTACTGGTTTTTTGTTTTTTTTTACATTCAGTGGTACTTCCAGATTTTTTTTGTTTTTTAACTTTTCTGCTCATATATGGCCTACCACTATCCCTTTTTATGCTATTTACCTCCAGAAATCAGTTCTGATTATTACATAGTTAATCTACTAATAACACAGCTCCTAGTTGTGGGAAAAATAGATGTTCTTTTCACTGCATAAATCTGGGGAGAGGAGTAGAGAGTTTTATTTTACTGGGGTATAATGCCTATACAGTACAAGTTGCAGACATTTTGCTGATATTTTGATCTGTATACATAACTTTAAATTCTGTTAAAGTTGTTGAAGACAGGAGTTATCTAACTACTAGAGCACTGGAGTGGGTTCCAGGCATCTGAGGTTCTGTTCTTTGTATATTCTGCATCATGGGAAATCTTTTAAATTATTCTTCTGCTTCTCTTTTTCTCCTCTGTAAAATAAGAATTTGCCTTGGTTTAGGGCTATGAGCAAAAAAATAAAATTCTTTGCAATTTTTGAACAGAGGTCAGATATTGCAGGAGCATAGAGATACCTGAACAAATAACAGTTTTCCAAATGAAATGGAAATGTTGCCTTTTTATCATCCACATACTTACCATCAGGTTCTTTTAACTGCTGAGTACTCTCATATCTTGCTGCAACAAGTCTCTTGCTTTTGAGAGGAATGAGAAATCATTATAACCCCAGAGGTCAAATTGCACAAATATTTTCTTCTTTACCTGTACAAAAAAAAACCACTTGAAAAAAAAAACTTGGTTTATTGCAGTCATTTTTTTTTTAATACAGAGCTGCAAAATGTACATAATCCCATGAAGCTAACACAAACAGTCCTACTTTCTAGTTCCTTGTCCAGGGTAACTCTGATGCTACATTCACGCACCAGAAACTATTTTTTGAAAATTTACTCAGAGCCTTTTTTCTTTCATGTATTTCTCTCCATGTTATAAATATATTTGCTCAAGATCAAATCCTTCAGAAGTCTTTCTTTAAAAAACTAAGTCGAGCACCTGAAATCTTGCAAGGTTGGTTTTCCAGCCTGTAGTATTTAAGTATCCTTAAAGTTTGGACTTCAGAACTGGGACCACTAATGGAAGAGTAGCTTTAAAATGTAATGTTGAAGCAGCAAGAGGGTTTGTTTCTTTTACTGGGCAGTACTGGGTGTGCATTTTATGATATGAGCTTTTTTTTTCTTTTTCCTGTTTTTGCCGCAGCACTGTTCTGAGAACTGATGTTGCTATTTACGACTGCTTCTTAGTGCCTCCTGATGGCTTGTCAGTGTTGTTCCAAATAGAGCCTGGTATATTTTCTATATTATGTTACTGGTTCCCAGATAGATATAGATATACCCACACTTTTTATTTTTGTTACTTTTCTTTTTATTACTTAAGTGGGAAAGCCTGACAATACTTGTTCTGGCCTTGCAGAATCTTCTTGCAGACTCTGCAGACAAAACTTGCTATTCTCTACTTCAATTAAACTGTTAACAGTATAGGACCAAAACTGATTACTTGAGACCTTTCTTGGAAAAAGTTACACTGCTTTACAAGTTACCATAATTGACTTCATTTTGAGGTTGAACAAATTTATCATTGAGCAAATCTTTGATATGCCTGAGATGCATCCTACTAAAAGTATGTGATATATAAAATTTTTGAAACATTAAAAACCACAAATTTCTCTAATTCTCCTTGTGTTAAGCTTGTCCCATTTTATGCTGTTAATATCTTTTGTAAACTTGGAAAATGGAGCTCTTCTGAGGTTTAAAAAAAAAAAATGTTCCCTACTAATGCTTTAATCCTTTCATGCAAGTCAAATGTTAATAGATAGCTCAGGTGATGTGATTCTTTTTTGCGTTAGGAAGTACTGATTTCAAATTGTGACCATTTCTGCTTTGTCTGCCAAAGTTATACTCACTATTGAGTGAGTATATCCTGCACTGGATTCAGCCTTTCTGTAGATGGAATATTGCATACTGCCTTAAAATTCTAAGGAAGTTTTGTTGCTTTGGGTTCATAATTTTTCATTTATGTATATGCAGAGCAGTTGGAGGAACTGTCACTCAGCCTCCTCAAGAAGCCATGTCTTCTCTGAATTGTGATTCTAAATCTCCTGCTCTGTTCCAGTACTGTTTGCTTCTTGTAATCTCTGGGATTCTTGTCTGGATCGGCTCTCTTGATCTTTGATCTGGGTTTTGTTCATGCTTCTGTGGCTGCAAGTGACAGTGTCTTTTTCTGATCTGCTATGTCTCCAAAGTGGATCCCAAGCAGCACAACAGAAAAACAGACTTTTGGCGTTTGGGTTTTGTCATTGTGATTAGGCCCACAGTGCACAATGATGCAGACATAATCTTGCTTAGCGGTGGAATAGAGTATGGGCAGTGCATCTAAAATGTGATGAGATTTTAGACTGAAAAGTTTAAACAAGTCATTACTGAGCATATCCAAATTATTTTTCTAGAGGCTTAATGAGGGTCTGAATATTTTTAATATGGAAGAGCAATGGTCTTTTCCTGTCAGGCTTATTCTTAATAATGTATAATATGCTTTTAGGGATGTTTTCAAGAGATTTTAAGTGATTCATCTTGAAGCTGGAAAACTTCAGCTTGACATATTAAATGCTGGCATAATAGCAAGTTATTTATAAAAAAGCATTGGAAGGGGAAACTTTCAGGTACACTAATACCTCTATTAAGAGATCTCTCAGTAATGTTGATTTTTCATTTTTTTTTTCACTCTCCCTCTGTCCTCCATGTTGATAATGAAGATATGAATTAAGAATAAAAATTGCACTTCAACATACTATGAATTAGAAGTAATTTTTATTTTTTTATTTTCTGTGTCCAAAAGTTTTCTTACGTAATACTGATTTGAAACTTACTTTGGTTTTCAGTATATTAAGGAGGATTTACTTGCCTACTTTTTACAAAATAGAACCGTAAAATCATTAAGGTTGGAAAATACCTCCAAGATCCAGTCCGACATCTGACCAAACCACCACCATGTCAATTAACCATAGCACTAAGTGTAATGTCCAATTGTTTCTTGAATGCTTCCAGGGAAAGTGACTGCAACACTTCCCTGGACAGTCTGTTCCAATGCTTAACCACCCTTTCAAAGAAAAAATTCTTCTGGATGTCCAACTTCCTCTCCTCGTGCAGCTTAAGGAAATTTCCTCTTCTCCTGTCACTGGGAGAAGAGACCAAATTCCACCTGACTACACCGTCCTTTCAGGCAGTTGTAGAGAGTGATAAGGTCTCCCCTGAGCCTTCTTTTCTCCAGGCTAAACACCTCCAGCTCTCTCAACTGCTCCTCATATTATTTATTCTCCAGACCCTTCATCAGCTCTGTTGCCCTTCTCTGGACACATCCCAACACCTCAATGTCTTTCTTGTAGTGAGTGGCCCAGAACTGGTCACAGCACTCAAGCTGTGGCCTCACCAGTGCTGAGTGTAGAGGAACAATCAGTGCTCTGGTCTTTCTGGCCACACTGTTCTGTATACAAGCCAGGATGCCACTGACCTTCTTGGCCACCTGAGCACATCTGGCTCATGTTCAGCTGCTGTCGACCAGCATCGCCAGGTCCTTTTCCACTGGGCAGTTTTGCAGCTACTCTGCCCCCAGCCTGTAGTGCTGCATGGGGTTGTTGTGGCCAAAGTGCAGGACCAAGCCCTTGGTGTTGTTGTATCTCACTCATACTGTTGGCCTCAGCCCATTGATCCAGATACAATTTAAAACAAGTCTTTAATCACTGAAATAATTTTCCCCCAATAACTGGTATGAAACAGGACAGCTACTAGATCTGTTACTCAAATATAGAAAGAAATTAAAGAAGTAATTGGAAAATAGTTTCTGAGCATCCTCAGTAGAATCTATTTCATTAGAATTCCCATTTGTAATTTCCCATTGTACGTCGTAGTATTTCTGTCCTGCCTGGCAGACTGAGTGGCTGTTGCTGTGTCTCACTTGAGGAGCAAGTTTACAAAGAATTTTCATGTATTAAATCCTATGATGACTTTGAGCCACTGATGTGATGGCATCAAGAAAAGGCAGTTTGACTTTTAAGATATTTCACACAAGGTAATTTATAAAGCTAAGGAAGTATTAATGCAACTTTACAAGCTACTCCTGAAAAATGAGAGTGCTGGGAAGAGTTTGTCCATGCAGAAGAATAAGTGAAATCAAAACTCTGAGACACGTAGGAAAGGTCAGCTAAGATGATTGGGAAGGCCTGTTTTATGTGAGGAAATTAGAAGAGCTTGCCTTGTTTAGTCTAGCAAAAAAAGGGCTGAGGAGGAATATGATTGCTTTCTGTAAATATATATAGGGAGTAAATGCTGAAGGAGGGAGGAGCAGGGAGAAAAGCATCATGCTGTTAAATCTAAAAGATAATGTTGCCACAGAAACAAATGCATATAAACTATCTGAGTAAATTAAACTGGAAATTAGAAGATGGAGTCTCAAAATCAGCTGAGCCTTCTTATAATACTAGGTGAGAACAAGATGCGTCTTTCTTAACTTATGCTGAAGATGTTTTGATGAACTTGTGGTATAGTAGAAGAATAGACTTCCACTTCTGTATTCTCATGGCCTTAAATGGTTATGGGAGCCTGTAAAAAAAAAAAAAAGGTAGTAATAGTATTGTAGAGAATTTTTCTTTTTCTGATCTTTAAGCTTTGCATTTCTAAAGGACACTTGCTCTTTTTGGGTTTGTCAATACTAGCAACAAAAACAAACAAACAAAAAAGAACATTTACCATAAAAAATTAGTGGTTGTTGATGCATTAGCCAAGTAGTTTTCAGCTTTCCTCTTACACTGTACTAAATCCAAAGACCTAGCAAAAATACAAAATAATAAATCATCTGTAGAGACTATATTCTGTGATTTCTGCTGGAGTAAAGAATATATCAATGTGTATGAGACATATTATTCCTTACAACACGTTTGAAGGAAATGCAAGCTCCCATAATTGTAAAAAATGGTAAATGTTGATAAATCTCATCAAATCCCTGCTCTGTGTTTCTACTGTCTGAAATGGTATAAAAGTGCTGGGTGAAAAGTTAGAAGATCTTCATATTTCTTCATCCCTGTACTTTTATTTGTTAAATAGTACTGATTGCTGCAGCTATCTTGCCAGGAGTAGCTGGTGATATGTGCAGCTTTTAATTTGAGGAGTTTCTGTGCCAGGGACACCTAAAATAATTTTTAAAATTCCTATAGCAGCATCTGTTAACCAAGGGAAAGCAGCTATTGAAACCTCTGCAGAACCTTACCTGTAGTTGTTCCGCTGGTACCATGAACATTTAACTGTGTAGTCTTAATGTTTCATTATTTTATTTCTTTCCATGATACACATAATTGTGTATGTAGATTATAAAAGGTCTGTATAATCAGAGCCACCTAAAATATTTAATGTTTGCTTTCTTTAGTTTTACATCTGGCATGTTTCACTTTCTTTTTTTGAAGACCACCACAGTCATCATATGAGCAATCTGAGAATGTCTTTCCTCTGGGCTTGCGAAGCTCACAGGCCTCCTCTGTGCCTTCAAAGAGGATTCTCACTAGCACCAGCCAGCAGGATTAAACCTGAAAACTAAGCAGATATAGAGAAATAATAAGTGAGAAGGGAAATGAATTCTCATAGGGTAGAAGGAAAATAATAGGGCTGAAATGTTTTGATATTGTTTGGTTTTTAGTTAGCTCTAGACCTACTTTGAAATAGCAGCAGGGTTGCAAATTAACTTTTCATGCTTAAAGGAGAAAAAGAAAGCAAAAATTACAGAGAGTGTTCAGAAAGCAGTGATCTATCAGAAAAATTAATTGTATAAAAAGAGTCACTTAGAAAACCATCTTTTACTTGTCTATAAACACATCTGCTGTCTGCACTTATAAGTGTAATCAGTTTTATACATTGAAAAATTCTGACCCAACTGTTCCACTGTGACCAGACTTCAGCAAAACACTTTTCATGGCTCAACTGGATGACTTTGGTGTTTAACAGAGGCAAATTTCATATAAGATCTAAAATATAGTTTTTGTGCTTGTGCTTATTATGAAATCTTTGTCTGTTGCTATGCTGTTTAATGTGTGCATGATCTATTAGTTCTTAGCTAACTGTGTTAGGTTTTGCAGAACTAAAACCTTTGATATAGAAAGAAACAGCTAGAACCAACAGAACTGGATTTCTTTTCTCTTAAAATTATGTTAATCTCATGTGTTGTCAGAAAAGTATATTTTTGTCACTACAATTTTTCATTTTGTTATGATCCCTTACTTATTTAGAGTCCATCTTCGCTATGATTTTTGTTAAGATTCTCTTCTGAATAGTGCAGCTGGTTCATAGTATTTAATGTGGCAGAGAACCTGGAGTACATAGGGTCAAGACCCTGTTGTACCGGGTGCTGTTTAAGGATTTTGAATAGTTACGGCCCTGTCTCAGAGACCTCACACTTGGGGTTGGTTTCTTTGCTTTTAAGAGGCTGAACCCCTTCTAGGAAGAGGGGAAGTAGTGTCATCATGCAACTCTTCCCTGCTACAGCAGCAAGGCTGGTCATTTGATAACTAGATTTATAACAGTGTTGTAATCTAAATAGGAAGCAGGTGGAGTTACAACTGAGTGCGGTACTTTAGATATTAATGGCTTGGCTTGGCAGTGGAATTCTAAAGCTGTATATACTTTTTCTGTTTTAATTATGCATTCATTAAAAGCTTTTATACCCAACAGAATAAAGTAAATATTGTTTGATCTCCGTAGTGTGCTCCCAGACTGTAGATTTGCACAGCAGGGTCTTGATAATCTGAATAAATTGTATTTCCCCAAGGAGTTTATCTTTCAAATAAGGTCATAAAGAAATGCATTCTTTCCCCTTAGTTCTCCTTGTGCTTTTTCTGCTATTTATAACACGGAGCACAGGAATAGCGGTATATTGTAGTCTGCTGTGTACTTGGTTATGATTAACTCTAATTTATCAATCTGTTACATTCTTTTCTGTGGCTTGTGCAAAGCAATTATTTTTTAAAGTACGAACGAATGAAGATGGTTTTGGAAGCAATTTAAACACAATGTTTATATCTGTTTTTCCTGTTTGACAATTTATCATATCTCTATATTAAAATACACCTCTGTATCAAAATATGCACACTGTCATATCAGTTATTTTGAATATTTAATATTGTCATCTTTCAGATATATTTGTTTGTAGAATATATCTTCTTTTACGAGGCTTTTAAATGTCAGCTCATTGTTGAATTGGTTTGGCATCTAAAGGTTGATAGTACTGAATCAGAAGACTACTAGTGTGGAATAATGGATTCTCTTACTTCAATGAGGGGGATGCACGCTAAGCAGGATGTATAGGATCTAAGGTAGTTTCTTATTTTAGAAGTAGACACAGATAATAATTTTGCCAATTTGCTAAATTGATGTGAGTTTACTGTGAGATTTCAGAACTATTTCAACTTCAGTTTTAAGTGCTATATCTATAATTTTATACATATTTTCTTAGTCTGAATGTGTTTCAGCAGTGTAACATGCATCATATCAGAAGAGATAGGATCACTGCCTTTCCCTAATTCTCTTCAGCTCTTAGTGACAGTTCTGCTTGTGTTCATATTTCATCCTTCAGTTCAAAAAAGATGAGTGGCATATACTTAAAGGTTCATGAAAGAAGAGGTTAAAAATTTCAGTAATTTACAGAAGCCTGTTTTGTATTGCAGGTTTTCAAAGAACATATACTGCAATACAGTACCAGAAGAAAGTTGCACACTTCTTCAAAATTTTGTAGTTGCTCAGTTAACAGAATGTAATAAAATCTATGGAAAGCATAGACTGCCAGTACTCTTATTCATGACCACATCTAAGTTTTATCAAAGTTTTAAATTCAATTAAGGGTTTAGTGTGAAAAATCTATTCAAATCATGCTGAGTTGAGAGTGATTGCTTTGATCCTTCCTGTGGGACTTTTTTAAAGCTAGAAGGTGTGTTTTTCTTGCAACTAACTTAGATACTGCATTTTAGTCTATCTCAGAAAGTCTTATCACTTACAAAGAGTGAAGTTATATGATCTGGGGTATATATTGAGCAATCTCAGTGTGATATTTTTGCCCTGTAGGATCATAACTGAAACAGTAATGTACAGTACTGTATAATCTTGATTTTCATTTGTTAAAGCTAATGCACTATTTGCCTCTTTGTCTGTGAAATACAAACTTGTAGATCAACTCTAACCTTACAGAACCAGAAATGAATGTTACTGATTCCAGGCCAAGGCCACTTTTAAGAAAACAGACTTGCAGTATTCATCAAGAAGTATACTGTAAGTTCAGTAGGTAACTAACACATTATGTTAAGAAGCATCAAAAATAATCTGAAACTTAGGAATGAGAACAAGTAAACACGTAACCCCAATAATAAATAAATAAACTCACATACGTAAGTAAGCATGTGAAATAAGCTATTACACACAGTATCGTAAATAAACAACTGGTGAGATTTCATTTATACATCCATAAGTACATTTGGCCTCTTCAACTGTAAGACAGCTTTCATAAGAACAACTTCAATTGCTGTTGATTTGAGGGGATAGGGGAATTTGGAGGATCATGAAAAATATCCAAACCAAAAATGAAGGCTTACCAATGTCACTCAGATTTCAGTGAAAATGTGAAGATTGTTCAGGGGTAGGTTGCATTTGTGTGTCTCATTACTGTTTCTCTCTAAGAAGGGAAGATTTTATTATGTTATCTCCAGTATTGTCCTCTTCTGAAGTCCGCTAAAAGCCGCTACTCCTTCTCAATTGACACTTAATGGGGTTTGACCAGGCATGTGTTTTAGTGGGGCTGTTGATCCATAGCTCACAGTGCTTGGTCATTTATTTATTTATTTATTTGTTTGTTTATTTATTTATTTATTTATTTTTATCTTCCCTAGACATAGCCATTGACCACAAAAGAGCTCAGTAAATACACATTGAGCTCTTCTAAATTTTATTTCTGGCATCTGGGATTTATTCAATCAGTGCGTTATTTGAAAATATGGTTTTTTGAACCAGGGACAATAAACTGTGGTTGTTGCTTGTCAGTTACTGTGATGTTTGCTTTGATTAGACTCCGATGTGTTGTTGCCACCATTGCATGGCCATCACAGGAGTGTTGTGAGGTACTATCTGTGATCTGAAGATATTAAATCACCAAGCAAGTACACAGACCAGATACTTCTCATGTAAAATTCATTCTTTTCTCTTTCTTTCTGCAACTGCAACTAAGATTTATCCTTAGCTCGTCTGTGTTAGTGTGAGGAGGACCTGACATTGGAATAACTGTGGCTTTTGGGATGATGGCTGTTAGTACTTGTTCTGACAATGTAAAAAACTTTTCTTTGCTCTTCCAAGAAAACCAACTGAAACTCTTATGCATCAGTCTAAGTAGATAACGGATAGGATTTATCTTTTGGTGTACAACTCTGCTAGGGAAGGTGCACTGTTCAGACTGGGAGATTATATAACAAGCAGGAACCTCCACAGGAATTTGATTCCATTTTCTCCAGTACTGACTCCTCTAAGCAGGTAAAAAAAATTCTTTCTCCACTCTCCATTGCATATGCATAAACAGCTCCACAGTCATTGGGACAGGCACCCAATTCACACGTTCAAGATGTAGTCCATAAAGCATTCCAAAAAAACCCCTCTTCGCACTTTCCCATCTTCCCTGTTGCTCTGCTCTATCTGCCAGCCGTGCAGCTCATTTGACATTTACAAGATTTCTTGTCAGTTTCATTTGGTGCTGCCATTCCATCCAGCAGAGCAGTGAAAGTGAAATTGACTTAATTTAGTCTGTTTCTCTTCCTTGCTCCAGTCCCCGTGTTAACTCACCAGCAAAGTGAGACTGACGAGGCTCCTTGTCATTCTCACACATGGGGCTGGTCAAGGAGAAGGCGGCTGATAGGGAGCAATGCGGTAAATTGGAAGATGAAAACCAGGATTGCAGAGGAGAGAGGAAGAGAGGTGTGAGCATGCAGCAAGAACAGAGAAAACGGGTAAACATGATTATTTCCCAGGTGCCCTGGGTACTTTTCTCTAATACAGATGAATTCTTGGCCTCTTCCCTGAAGGGAACAGTGTGGTCTAGAACAGCAGTAGTTAGTTGTCCAGATACTAATTTACGGGGGATGGCAAGGTGAAAACATTAGCCCATAAATATAGGTCATCTGTTAGCAGGATGGAAAAGGCTTCCTGCCTTGAGTTACTGTAGCTTTTGTCTCTTCAGATTTTCAGCTGCTAGAAGGAGGGGGAGAAAGAGTAGGAGGCCAACATCCGCAATAGGTTGATGACAGTGGTTGGGAGAAATAAAAAAGGGTTCATTTGTTCATTGAAGAAAAATTTAGACATAATAAAATGTAGCTCAGCATCTTTTATTTTGTAAGGTTTCATAGAACTAAAAGTTGTGCTATACAGGTGCTCTAGTTCAATCAAAACAGTAAATAATGAACAAACAATTGCTTTGTAGCAAACCATTGTAGTTAAAAAATACATCTTTTATATCCACTTGTTAGCTCCTGTGAGCTCTTGACATACAGTGTAAATTATGCTGGTTTATTATGTTACATACTAATCCGTATTTCTTACAGATGCATTGTGCATATATATAACCTTAGAAGTTGCAATATAAATTAGTTCTATCATATGTATTTGCATATGCACTGGTAACACTTACATATACATTTTGAATGAGACTGTGTTAATTAACTTTAAGTTATATTGCCTTCCTTCCACAGCTCCAAAAGAATAACCTTTTTTCATTATCTGAGACGTGTGGATTTTTATATTCTTTGTTTTATGTTTGGGGGTTTTTTTTGTGATGTATATTTTGTTTGCTTCATCCATTTAGGAATTAAATAGTTTTAATTACTTGGACCTGTACAAGCTTGCGGATCTCTTCAACCTCACTTTGTTGGAGAATGCAGTCATTGGCTTCTTAGTAAAACATCTCTCTGAGCTATTGAAGAGTCATCCTGAAGAAGTTCTGGCACTCCCATACTGTCTCCTTCGAGAGGTTTTTAAAAGCGATAGACTCACTTCACTCAGTGAAGAACAAATCTGGCAGGTAAGGAGATTGGTGAACAACCAGAATGTGTGATACTCTATAAACCATAGCAGTAATCTGTTGTTTTGAAACCCTGGAGCGATCCTGAGGGAGAATAAGCACTTAAGCAAAACCTGTGAATAACAACTGAGGGAAATTCCTGAATGAAATTCTAAAAATGTTGTGTTGTGTTAATGCAATTACTTTGTTTGAAAGAGAAATTTGTCATGCTGCTTAACTTATGCTACTTAAATACAGCCAGAGATTTTCCTTCAGATCCAACCTTTTTGGTGGGAAGAGATGGCTGATCCATGCAACTCAATTATCATTGCCTCTGATGCGGTTAGTGCCATGACTCTGGTGGCAAACCTGCTTCTGCAGTCTCTCACATTCACTTCAGACAAATTTAGCTGTATAAATTCAATAGTCATTGAAATTGTTTGGGCCACCGCAGCTGACTTGGCCTGAAGCAAAGGAGAGAATCATCACACAGGCAGCTCAGCTCTGAGATGAGTGGAGGCTTCAGTGGAAGGTTTGTGGCAAGGAGCTTGAGATCATTTCATTTAAAAAAGCTGGATCTAGAAAAGGAACAGGTTGCTAGCCATAAAGTATTAACAAGATAAAAGCACTGTGTTGTGACCTTTAGTGTGTCTGTGTTGGGAGGAAACCTAATGTGAAAAAAACACATAGCCTGTTAAGAAAAACACAAAAATTAAAACGAAAATCTCTCCTTGGAATTGTTCCCATCGTATGTCTGTAAAAATTCACTATAAGGAATGAAGGAATTCCTAAGGAAATCTCTATAATACTGATTACCAAAAGACTTCTTTCTGTTTCCTTTTTTGCTGTCATGTTTTAGAGAGGGAAGTATTTCCATGTATTTCAAGGCAGAAGGAAACTTGCTGGAAAAAGCCTTGTGCATTCCTTTTAGGAAGTGGGTTATATTGGTCCAACAGAGAAGACTGATTCAGAAGACTGATTTATATTTCAATTCCTGTTACTTACCTACTTATCATTTGGATTATTCTAAGGAAATATTTACATTTAGATTCCATTGTTTTCTCAACATGTAAAGTGTCTATTCATCTGTGGGACGCTTCATGTTCTGTGGATGAATAATGTCATGCAGGAGTAAAATATTTATTCTTAAAAATATGAAAATATCAGGTTGAGTTCTTCAAACCTCAAAACCAGTATGAAGATGTAACATAACGCTTCAGTATGGTAACGTACGTACTTGTTTCCAAAATTTCGAGTCTTTAGATTATGGAGGATTTTACAAAGATGGTATTTTCCGTAAATACCAAAATAAAACTAAACTTTTTCCTGTCCTAGTCTCTAAAGGATGCCTGTACAACAGAACCTGCAGTACACTGTATATGATGATGGGTTGGGTTTGGTTTAGGTTTTTAAGGCACACTACTCTGGAGTCCTAGCCCATAGTCCCTTTATCAGAAGCAAGTTTTGATGTACAAGTTTATGCATGGAGCATGGATGATTGGCTGATTGGATTTTTTTCATTGTGGAAATCCCCTAGCTGCCTGCTTGGGTATACTTTTGCTAGAATAGTTTCTGTGGAAAGACACACAAGTGTAACTTAATACTTGCTCAGTAATAAGCAAGCACATCCTAAGTAATGTGACCTCTGTAACCTGCTGTAATGATGTTTGGGGAAGTGGGAGTTTTTAAATCCTGTCTCACTGTCCTGTCCTGTAAGAAAGACTCTGACTCAGAAATAATTTTCTTAATTGTGTGCACTCCAGTCAATGAACACTTCATGAAGCAAATATGACAAAGCCTCTATTTCTGTTGCAGGGTCATACTAGGGAGAGATACTTATAGGTAATATGCTGCTTTCTGAGTGACAACAAACTCCACACTGTCCATTTAAGTGTTATCATAATTGCCTCTCTAAAGGTTACTAATGTTGTTCCGAAGAATTTTTTTAAACTAGTTTTCTGCTGCAGGCTAAATGTGCATACATCTTTTTAATTCAGTTTGTGCAACCAGGAATAAATATATATTTATAAATATTCCAGGTCCCCAGAATGGATTAAAAGACGCATATAAATATTTACCAATTTGGGCATTCAGAAGGCAATAAGAAACTGGTTTTTTGCTTTATCTTAGTAAATAAGTAATTCCCTCATAGTCAACCCAATAGAAGAAAATCAAATCAGACCAGCTATATTGCCTCAAGTGTAGTTAAGTTCATCATTTTTGCTAAGGTTATAGTGGTAATGCAATATACCATGGAAGAATCTAATATTCAGCCCAGGGTGAAGATTGGGTATGCCAGAGGATTAGTGTCAGGGTGCTTTATAGAAGTGAAACTTGATGGACAGGCTGGAGACAGATCTACAGAATCTCATTAAATTGCTGAATTGTTCATTACAGAGCACTCTCACTGTAATAAAGTGCTCATTGACTTTGACAAATCCCCATCCCATGTCTTAAGGAAGAACAGCAAAGCAAGAGGTGTTGGGGAAGCTGGAGGAAATTGGCACAAAGTGGGACAGATAATAGAAAAGCTGAATTGGGGGGATGGTACCATTTGATTTATCTGTCTTACCTATGACTAGTGTGGCCTCTGCACACACACATGGCTGTGTGTCACAGCAATATGGATTCAGCATGTCCCCAAGGCACCTTTGCTAGTAGGGCTGCCATGAAGCCCTAAGCACAAATTAAAGCTTCCCTCAGAGCACCTCTAGAAAGGGTACCACTGTCTGCAGAGCGCAGTTATTTACACCAGTTTGAATTCCCAATGTCCGTTGGGTGATTTGATCCTAATGCATGTTAAGGATTAAGGTGGTTATTTTAATGCATCAAAATGTGTACATGGAGTGATACTTGAATGTGATTTACACTGAAGTGACTGCACCTCTTACCTGTCATACTTTAGATTTTTTAGGCTACCAATTCACAATTGGCCCGTTCTTGTGAGTGTGGTGAAATATAACTGTGAACAAACCAAGTTTGAGAAAGTTGAACAGTAATGGCAATGGCAGCGTGCTAGCATATGGGTTAATATAGAGTACTACAGTAATTCCTGTTGATTTTTCAAACTCTTTGGCTTGATGTGTCTTATTTGAAGTGGAGACAATAAACAAAGACTATAGTGATGTATTTCTTAAAACAAATGAAAACCAAAAAGCCCACCAGAAAGCCTGTGTAGGCTGTGAAATCGAAACGATTTATGAGTCTCCACGATCAGGGTTTTTTTAGGTAAGCCAAGCCAGGAATAATGATTATTAGTTGACTTAAGATTTGTTTTCATGCTGAGTTTTCACATTTTATTAGCATGTGAAATTATTAAATATTATTTTATATGTAAGAAATGTGTTACTTTTCAGCTGCATTAAAGTGCATACAGTTAAGGCAGTGAAATGGAAGACAGGATTAAATAAAAAAAATGGAGAAAATGAAGAATCCTGAAAAAGTTGGAGGAAAAGAAATGCGTGGTTTTTTTTTTTTTTTATTTTTCTTTTTCATCATGACCTTTGCAGCTCTCTACTTTTTCCCCACAGGAAGCACTCATGACAAGGACATAAATGTTTAGTTTATCATGAAGTGGAAAGTGAATCTTTTCATAATTGTCCATTACAAGATAGATCCATTGGCTGTACTTTAAGGAAGCAGGTGAATTCTTTCCCTTGATAATTGAAAAAGTAACCAACCCTGTAAGATGGAATATGTTGCCAGAGAAATACAGCAATAGAGGGCTTGTTGTTGTAACCTTAGCAAGTAGAAAGCGAGCCAAAGATTTAAGTAAAAAATTAATGTTAGCTTTAGTTATGATACAGTTATGCCTTATGTTTGTTATTAGAAACTTGAGTGGCTTAATCAGGCTTAAATATTCATATTTCAAGATCATGCTAATAGGTACAGGTAGAAATCTTTACTGAATCATCTGCCTCCCTGCAGTAGATTGGTCAAATGGTTCTCTGTTAAATATGGCACTTGATCCATGGTGAACTCTCAAATCATATTTGGAAAAAAATCCTAGTGTGAGATCGGTATAGATTAGTTTGTTCCATCTCTACTACTGTTTAAGTAGGATGTTAAAGGATACATATAATTTTTAAACAGCTAACATTAAGAGCAAATCAGTTTTGGTATTTGTCAATATTTCTTCTGAAGCGAACATTAGAAGTTTTTCCTTGGTTTTCTTGGTTTTTTGTTTTGTGTTTGTTTTGTGGTTTTGTTTAGTTTTTGTTGTGGGGTTTTTTTGGTTTTTTTACTTTGCCAAGTAACTTGGTTTCTTGGTAATCAACTGATAAGCAAGCAATCCAGGAAAAATTGGTAGATAAAACTGCATGCGTGGTTTATTCAGCTAGAAAGCATGCAAATGTGCTGTGCCCTTTTCCAGGACTAGTCTCCTGAGACATTCCAGCCCTGTTAAATTCCTTGTGTTTAACTTCTGAACTTGTGTTCATGATGTACATGTTCCATGTGTGAAAGTGTAGTGCTAGTAATTCATTTTATCCCTGTGGATGTGCAAAAACAGTGTTTGGTGTCTGTATTACAGAAATGTCTTTACTTGAGTATAGAAAAATAAAGGACAGGAAGACTGCAGTGTTAAAGTTCAATATGAGGTTTTAAAGTATCTTTTATTAAAACAGTAAATGTACAAAGTATTCTTATTACAGTCCTGTTTATCCTGTTCAGTGCCCTAATTTCTACAGCCTTTTTTTATACTTGAGCTCCATTTTGAATTTTCTAATTGCATTTGTGGAGGGCCAGAATTATTCTTCAGCAGAAATCCAACAGTTCAGTGCTGTAGGAAATTTTGTGGTGCACGCATTGTGGCAGCCTGTTATGATGGGACAGTTCTGTGCTGATGACAGGTCCAAAGACATCTTCCATATATCTGCAGTGATGCGCACATTTACCTATGCAGAGCAGCAGTTTCTAAAGTGGGTGTTCTGGTACAAGCTTGCCACTCCTTCGGAGCAGTACTTGTTTTTTTTTCTGTCAATCTTTTGGTATTGCAGAGCAATTTTTAACATGGAGAGAGCAAAAATCATTTTTCTCAGGGGTATATATGTGCTTCGATGAAATGTGGCCTAAGTACCTTGCTAAATGTGAACTAAAGTTTTACCACCAAACAAGTAACAACATAAAATATAAGTGAAGGAAAGCATCTCAGTAACAATGTGTTTAAGCCGTATATTAGCCTTTCACTGTTCAAGAAATAAGCTTAAGTGCTCTCTTGGGCAATAAGTGAAATAATGTCTAGTCTAATGCTTGTTCCTAGTGAGTATTTACCCTAAGCTGAAAACTACCACTCTAAAATGTGGCTGTCAGCCTCTCATCAAGAAAGACATAGGAGAGAAAAAAGGGGCTTGATGCATATCAAAGCTGAGGTGAATTGGTGAGGCTAAATGGGAAAATTAACATTGCCCATGCATGTTTTGCTCTGCTTTTATCTCCTTTTTTGTATCCTTTTCATGAATAGTCTACATTAAAGGGCGAGAGAGCCACCTGTGAATCCCAGTATCCAGTGTACTACATGTGATGGTTGCACTGTGTGTGTCATGACTAGCTGCAAGCAAAATCACACAGTTTCCCTCAAATAAAAGTAGTATAAAAACATGACCTGTGATAGGTTGGAGGTTTCCTTTTCCTTAATCTAGTCCTCTTAAACATAGGTATCTCACCTGAATTGACTCTGTGCAATGGTGTATTCCTTACAATCTCTCCAGACTGTGTGAGATAAATTTTTATAAGTATGAGCATGTGCAGTACTCTTGGTGGGACATTCATTATATATAGGCCAAGCTGGCAGTTGTGGCTCGAGATCTGAAAGGAGGTTGGTGTCCACTGGAACTGCAGATGGGACAGGGTCTGTACAGGATTCAGTGGATCAAGCAGTGGATGTTGGCAGTGGGACCTCTCACTGTTCTGCTGATGTGCTCAGGTCACACACTATTTTCCTGATGTAATTTTTGTATTATTTGTAATTGTAATGGCATTTTGGCTTACAGGGAAAATGGCTGCTGTCCCTATTGGCACTGTTCCCTTATTTTATGAAACACCTTTCCCCTTTGTCTGCTTTGGCTTAATTCAAATGGGCTCTTAATCTTGTCCTTTACAGTGATTATCTTGTGAACTTTATATATGCTTTTGTTCTGAACTTTTAAAAGCTTCAGACTCCTGTTTTTTGGATGTTAGCTAATATTGTTACTATTATTTATCAAGTATAACAGTATAGAAAGCAATTTTCTATATTAAAACTGGGTTTATGTTAGGAGCAACTATGTGTTCTTCTAATTTTGTATTTGATACATGTCAGTTCCAATCAGAAAACTTGAATTTAGGTCCCTTCCTCAGCTAAGCAGTGGATGTGCATTTTGATTTAGAAAGCCAGAAAAGGACACCAAAGTGTCCACACAGCAAGGCTTTTTCTGTGTTGCTGCATTCTACATTTGAGTTTGTCTGTTGTGATGGGGTTAGTGTTGACTGTTAATATTCTTTGTGGCTCAGATCTGTTGGCGATTACCTGAAGTGTAACTGTATTAACATACAGATACATATGGTTACATAAAAAAAATGTTGCTGAAGCTGTTTTGAAAGCTGGGTGTGGTTGGTAATTTACATTAATTTTTAAGTTGAAGAAAATAACATAAAGTCTAAAACTCACAGATCCCATGCATGATCAAATATGGCAATCTGTTGTTACTATCTTAATGCCTTCCATTCAGGGATATAAATGTTAGTAATCTTTACTCTTTCAAAATCTTAGTAAGGCTGTTTAACACTGTTTCCAGTGGACTTAAGCTTGTGGAAATTGATAGGAAATTAGAAGCTCTTCTGAGAATTCCCAGCTCCGTATTTGAACAAATTTTCCTTTTGGAGCAGGTAGAAGCATTACTTTTATTTGTAATCACAAAGCCAAAGAAGATGGTGGAAGAAAATTGAATTCCAGGTTTTCTGAAGCCTTACACGTTGTCATCAGTGTGTTAAGATATGGAGAATCTAGTTTTGGGTTTAAGCACCCAAAGTGTGCTGAGTTAGAGGTAGTAAAGTTGCACTCGTATGTCTAGACCTGCTAAAAATTGTGTTAGTTTAGCATGACTACTGAGATTTCTTCAGATGTTGCTCCATGCTGTCACTCCTGCCCCAGGATCAGGACACTGGTGGCTCCAGGAGGATGAGCAGGCAAGGAGGTAGAAAAGCAGTGGCACTCCTGCACATCTTTGCTTATTCCAACTGGGACTCCCTTGGCAGCTTCCAGATGTGCAAGTGAGCTGCGAAGCTGGGGGTTTCCTTGCGTTGTGACAAAGGGTTCCTTACTCTCTTTTGATCACTTTGGGCTCCCTCGTGCCAGGGAGAAATGGAAGAAATTACGACAAATACACTTGTCAAAAAGATCTTAAGAAGCTTTACTGTGAAGTGGCTTCCAAGCTAGAGGTCTATGTGGGATAGTAATGACAGATCGAAAGATCACAGTTTCTGAAGTGAAAATCTGTGCTGAAGAGCTTTCAAAGTGCTTCTTTAGGGTGGAGCCTATTTTAATGTTTCTGTGAAACTGCATATGTCTTAATTTTACAAGGTTTATCTTCTAGCAGTTGCAGATGTTTCAGTTTGCTTCAGGTATTATTTAATCAATTTAAATAATAAACTTATGTTTGTTTTAATCTTGTAGTGGGGAAGCTCTGGCATTCCCAATTCATTAGATATGTTTGGGATCTCAAATGCAATTATGAATGTGGTTCTAAGTGTTCCAGTCACTTTTTAAAAGAAATAGCTTTCTTAGAACAATTAGTTTGAAAAATTAATGCAGGACTCATTTTTAAGCAGTGAGATAATCTGAAGCCCATTGTGGGGTTTAAATCAAAGTCAATAAAATTGACTGAGAGAGTGGGGGTTGTTGGAGAAGAGAAAGCTTTGGGAAGACCTTATAGCAGCTTTTCAGTGTCTAAGAGGGCCTACAAGAAAGATAGGGAGGGACTTTTTGCAAGGACATCTTGTGATAGAACAGGGGGAAATGGCTTTAAACTGTAAAAAGGGTAGGTTTGTATTAGATATACAGATGAAATTCTTTATTTTGAGGGAGGTAAGGCACTGGAACAGGTTGCCCAGAGAAGCTGTGGATGCCCCATCTCTGGAAGTGTTCAAGGCCAGGATGGATGGGACTTTGAGCATCCTGGTCTAATGGACACTGTCCATGACAGGGGATTGGAACAAGGTGATCTTTAAGGTCCTTTCCAATGCAAACCATTCTGTGATATTGGTTGGAAAATTTGACGTCTGTGGTTTTGTAGCAACACAACGTGTTGAAAGAGTGCATATGTATAAACCAGCTAAGGAAAGCATATCCTTCGAAGTACGTTTTTTTATGTGACCAAAGATATTAATGACATACAAGTCCTGTATAGCTGTTGTAAAGATTATTTTAGATAATTATACATTTTTATGTGGTTTGTCGGATTTGCCTATTAAATCCCTAGAAAATTATACCCTAACAATAGGGAAGAAAGGAATAAGAATCCTTTTACATTCAAGAACCATTTAGACTAATTTTCACAGAGCTGAATTGCATTTTTATAGAATTTTGTCAATTTTGTGCCTATTTCATTTTCTAACAATTTTTACTGATGAAAGCTTGTAGATTCTTGTCTCTGTAGTGAACTGCTATACTTCTAAAATATATTTCAGAGGGAAAGATAACAAGAGAGGAATAGAAATAAAACCAGTGTGTATCAGATAGTGAAAAATTATTTTCCACTTATTAATTATGTACTAGTAACTTATTTTAGTGCTATATGTGGCTGTGTAAAACTTCAATGCATTTGATGTCAGCCTGAATGCTTTCTCTAAAAATAAAAATGAGCAATTCTAGATTTTGAAATGATGGCTGCTGGAGGGAGGTCTTTTCCACCTCCCATGTTCTCTGTCCTTACCCTGTTTCAGAAAACATAGATGCTATCATAAACCCTGATCTCCTTAAATTGAAATCACATCACAGTTAAGAGCCCTAGTTAAACCAGCTGTGTTTATGAAGAGATAAGCTTCTGTTCTTTGCAGCTTCAGAAAAACTTACCCTATATAAAGCACCTAGCAATGTTGGTTCTACCATCACAACAAATGATGGAGGATCCAAACTTGAGCGTTTTGTGATGCATTTGAAAATGGATGGCAAGAAGTTTTTACCTCAGAGCTTCTTGCCATTTTGACCCAGTTATTAAAGAGAGGCAGGTTTTAGGGACCTATGAAGCTACATTTTAGGAATTTTTATGATGAGGAAACTTCCTCCTCATTTCCAGCTCTCTATGGCTGGACTTGTTTCAAATGAAAAAAAGTGAGATTGTGTCTCTGTAAAAAGTGAGATTGAGTCTCTGGATGCCATGTTTTGGTTTTATTGCTTTGCTCTGCTCTGGTTTTATTTCCTTTGCTTTGTCACCTTCCACACTCCTTTTTGATGATCTTGTTAAAACAAAATTTGCCTTGATTGCAGGAGTGAGTAGAATCTTTCCAGTGTGATCATTCCCAGCTCATTTATTTTATGTGTGCAGACTCCCAGGTGTGACAGTCATTGCCATGCACAGGAAAACAGTGGCTGTGAGTAGTGGGGTAGCAGTAAAGCCTGTTGCAGTAGGAGCTACACACAAGCTTATACAGCTTTTAAACACACACTTGTACATGTGGAGTGTCATTGAGAGGGGTTGCACTGGGCCTTGCTTGCCCCTTCTACCATAGTTGAAGAACCAGTTAGGTGCAAGAAGCACCTTTGTAAATCTGTCTTGGTAGGGAAGCTCCAAATGACTGTAGAGGAAACTCCTCCATGGTTTGAGGACCTGATTGCACAGGAGCAGACTTCTCTTGAAGCACACTATGGGACAGTTTTGTCTTTGCTGCTCCAAGGGTAAGAAAGAATGCAGTGTTTATTGCCTGTGTGGAGATGCATTTCTCAGCTGCAAAAATGTCTCAAGTACTTTTGACGGATGATACTCAAGGGACTGTTTTGTCCTCCGTTTCAGATACCAGCATCTCACTAGACTTTGTTCTGTGGCATGAGCACCATAATTTTCACAGGATTTTTTGTAGTGGAATAAAGAGACTCAGTTGGACAGATTGAGGGGACAGAAGATTTTGATTGAGACACCTAATTTTTCTCTGAGTTCCCATTTTGAAAAAGCGGTTGAAATGTAAACTTCTCTCAGGGAAGCCTGAGTTTTACTGTTTATAAATTGCTTTTAGATACTTGGAAGGAAAGTGCTGTATAATTTTGAAGTTCAGACCCCCCAGAAGGTGTAAAATGGCAAGCTTTCATGAGCTGCCATAATTTACAGCAGCTGAGAGTTTACCTTCTGTCTGTACCTTACTTCACTTTGAGCTCCAGTACATGAGTTCAGTTTTTCTATTGTAGCAACTCTTTGCTTTAAAATGATTCATTTATGTGATTCCTTACCATATATAATGTTATATATTAATGTAGTTCAGCTAGCCTTTTGTAAAGCTGATTTGTGATCATAGTTATTTTATTGCAAGTCTGAAAAGATGGAATATGTTTACTGAGTTTAGTCAATGTCTTCTTACTCTCATTGCCAGTAAATATAAGAAATGGAGAAAGTGTGTAAAAGAAGCGAATACAATTCTGACAGCATACATTCTATTCTTTACTGTTATTATAAAACTGGCATTTTTTTCTATGTATTTCATAGGAATAAAAAAAAATAAAATGAAACTAACTCTGTCTTTTTCACAAGCTTTTTTCATAAAATGATGTCCCTTTTGAGAAGGCCACTATAATTATGTAGCACCAGGGAAGAAGGAAGCTTGCAGTAAAGCACTGAACTGACAATGCAAGGGACTGTACTTGGTTGGTGGAGAGTTTGTCTTTGGATAAAGAACTTCTTTCTTGCAAGGATGTTGTGCAGAAACAATTATTAAAATTTTCTGAGGTGGAAAGACAGGTGTTTAAATCATAACTACTGGAGCTGTTTGATTATGAGTATAATATAAGAGGTAAGAAATCTGCCAAAGATGTCTAGGTTGTGTTATCCTCCTTGCACCTGTTGAAAGACTGTGCAGGACAATATTTTTGTCTAGCAGCAATTGGTGATGGATGCTTCACAGCTTAAATGCTTTAAGAAGATAGACCTTATCAGCCCTTGAGAAAAATTGAGAAGTATTTTTAATACATTGTGATTCACTTTAATGCCATTAACTTTTATAAATGTTTGTTGTTAATACAGCTGCGTTATCTATTTCTGCTTTAATTACAGCATAATATCATGAATTGCATCATTTTTGGTGCTAGAGACTTTGCCAATATCTCTGCTTGCTGCAGTGTTTTTCAGCTGAGAGATCAAAATCAAATTTCTGCCTCTTGCAAAGTGGCTTACAGACTTCAGGGCTCATGTTCTGAAAGTTGCAGGTTGTTGTATTGACATCACATACATCCCAAAGCAGCATTTTTTATTTAGCAGACCAAGAGTTCCCTGAGTGGTACTCTGGACAAGTCCACTGCAGCTTTTGCAGAGCCTGATCAGAGGTCAGGCAGATATACTCTAACAAAGTGCTTTCACTCTCCAGAGATAATGAACCTTGGTGTTCTCTAATCTTCCTTTGGGGCCTTGTATTTCCTGAAGTCAACTCATTTATATTTGGCTTCCCTCTTTATTGCCTGAGCCAATCCCTTAGTCCTCCAAGCCCTGTCCATCTGTGAAGCTGGGACTCTGACTGCATCACGGTGATTATTTTGGGTCTGGAAGGACACATATTTTGTCTTTCCTGCCAGCAGTAATCCCAGTCTTCATCTTGGGAATGCACTTCAGGGGCACCCGTGTACACAATGCCAGTGCCACAGCTGAAGCAGAGGTCTAGCACTAGTGTGGGGTTGGCTGAGTAGGAGTTGGGGACAAATAGAATGACAGGAACTTTGCATATGTGCAGTGATCCCTTCTGGTGGGGAAATGTGAATGTGAGACACTGCTATTTATGTAGAGAAACATTTGCATCGGTCTTCTTTCTGCTGCATCCAACCAAACACGTGTTGGCAGCTTCCCAAACTCTTGCTTCCCTGCTTCACTGGTTTCTGAGGAATGTTTTGGGTTCATTCCCAAGAATTCACTATATCTATCTATCTATCTATCTATCTATCTATCTATCTATCTATCTATCTATCTATCTATCTATCTATCTATCTATGTATTTCGTAAACAGTGTCTTTATACTTGGAAAAGTTTGGGTGTTTCACCTTTCCTGCTATTTCAAATATGAAACTCAGCTGTCAGCTGACTGGTAGCATTGGGGGGAAGTACTTCTTGCCAAATCACTGACAGACTAGGCAACTTTGGTCATGCTTCTTTAATCTAGGACTTGGAGCTAATAAATCTTACTTAGGCTGGCTTGATGTCTTCATACTCTCTGAGGGTAGTGGGATTTTCCTCACTGTACAAATAAAAAGGACCAGAGAACCTTTCAGCCTCCTTACATCAACAGTAGACTTCAATAATTGTAAATGTCATCCTATGTTTCAGTAAGGATGTGCAAGCTTGCTCACAGCTTTTTCTGCTGAGGGCATTTCCACTTAGGTGAATGCTCTTCTTAGAGTCCCAAACTTTCAAGGAAGTAAAACTTCCATTCTGTCGTGTGACAAGAGATGCAGGACATAAAATTTCTTAAAAGCCTTTGGTCTTTGGGTCAGACTTCTCTATCCACTCCCCCTTCAGACAAATCTTAGTCTTGGCTTCTAGGCTGCTTTGCTACTTTTTTTTTTTTCCCCCCCCCGGTATGCTGACATGAACATTGATATGAATTTTGTAATGCTTGACAAACTAGAGAATATCTGGCAATGACCTAGATTACAGAACAAAAGGTTTACCACTCACCACTTGAAATATTTGCTTCTTTCAGAGGTACAATTCACAATTCAATTAGATTCTTTTTATTTACCTCGCCTTCCTTACAGCAGCCTTGTGAGGAGGGGAATCCATCCTAGAGCAGGGTGAGTCTGGAGAAGAAGTGAACCTCTCTGAGGAGGTGCTGAAAACTTGAAGCTTTCATTCTTTCAAATTTTGCATAAGCAGCCCCTACATTTTTTCCCTTTTTTTTCCCCCCTGTTCGTTTGTGAGACACTCTGAATCAGTGCTGATGAGTAAGGTAAGAAACACCTAGTGGGATTGATTAATTTTCAATCCTTTAAAATGTGGGAATGAACAGCCCAACCCACCAGAAAACTAAATATTGATGCTACCAGTGGCATGATAATTGGTCTCTGCTTTCATCTCCAAACAAATCCTTGCTTGGATTCTATTATTCATTCATAGAGGAAAAGGGTTATTAATGCAGTGTTCTTTCATTTATTTTTTTCTTTTGTGTATGTGTGAGAGAGAGAGAACAGGAGAGCAATAATACAATAAATATATTGGCTAAGAGAAAACATTTGCAAGAGATCCCTGCCCATTTTTTTTAATCTTCTCTTATCATGAAGAATGTGAGCTGTGATAAATTGTTCTGCTAATCAAACAGCACTGAAAGGTTAGGTCATTGGAAGTCTTTAGTCATTTTGTGCTTTTCAAGAGTGAATTTGTTAAAATTATGCTGAATACCCACTTAAAGCCTGGGCTGAAAACCCTACCTGTGTTTTATAACTCTGCACTGTCAGAACCCATAATAAGTCAAACATTCTTTCAGAGGTACTCATAAGGGAGAAAAAACCCTGTAAATTTAAGAGTAATTTCAGATTGTAAATGAAAAAGAGAGGCACGACTGTTCATTTGCACCAATCATGCCTTCCTTTCATCTGCTCTGATTAGGCCTGGTGCGGTTTCATCAAACTACTCCATCACTGAGCTGTCACTCCAGTCGTCTGTTGATTGAAAACAATCAGGGCTCTGATGGCACAATTATTCTGACCCTTTAACTAGAGGCTGCTGTGATAATGAAAGGTTGATTATGATAGTTTGTGCCTCTTTCAGTTTGCCAAGAAGGTTAATTTGGGCATCAGACGGATGTTTAATGGGCGCTTGCTGGCTACACTGAGGTAAATGAGAACGTGCAGTCTTCGATATTGCACGGATATAGTTTGGCTGTCAATCATTGTCATTTTGAGTTTGTGCCTCACACTCTGGAAATCACATTTTATTTTTTCCTTGGGATTTAATTTATTCTGTGCCCTGAGGAAGTTCTTTCACTCTGTGACCTTCACAGTAGCTTTCTCTGTCTTTTTTCGCTTCCCTCACACGGAGCCCAAAGGCGTAATACATCTAGAGGAACGTTTTTCTTTCATTTTTCACATTAAAAAAAAAAAAAAAAGGAAAATTTAAAATCCCTGTTTATCAGCTCACCCTGAACAGAGCAAATGTTTTTAATTCTGATTGTAGAATCCAAATGTGCAAATGGAAGCACGCCTGCTTGCAAACACAGCGCCACACAGGGAGCTTCTTACGTAGACATGCATTTGTAAAACTGACAAACAGGTAATTTAAATATGTCTCTGTAAAGAGGGTGGGGGATGGCACAGCTTTATTTTCACAGGCTACACACATATGCCTCAGCTCGGTGCCTTATAAATGTGGTCTCAGTCACCGTACTGCAACTTTTTGAGTTAGAAAGTCTCTCTACAGGGTTCAGGGGTAAAAGGCATTTCATTGCTGATTCATAGATTATTAATATTTCCTGTGTTCAGATTGAGAGAATCATATGCATAATTTTGTAGTTGTTTGGCTCAAGGTGCAAAAGAAATGCAAATACCTCATAATTTTGATTGTTCCACATGCAGCTCATTAGAGTCTTATTTTTATGCACATTTTAAATTCAAAATAAAAAGAAGAAAAAGATTTCTGTCTTTAAAGCTGTCTTGCATCTAGGCTGGAGACACTCATTTTCCATGCTGTCCACAATTGTAAGATAGTACCTGATTGATAAAATTTCAGAGTGAGTCTGAAGGTTGTGCTGTGTGGTTACTAACTTCTAAAAATATTCATGTGTAACTCATAGCTTTGAAAAACTATGTGTGTGTGTTTTGTTGTGTGGTGAGATTCTTTTCCTCAGCAACAATTCTTATATTTTTCTTCCTAAATGGGTGATACAGACCAATTTAGTTCATCTTACTTAAATAAAATGCTTGAATGAATATCCTCAACCCCCAAAGGGTTTTGTCCTTTGTAGTATCTAGAGAGAGGGGAGGACTTAAGACCCTTTAGAGATCCAAATTCAAGCCCTTTGCAAATCCCTGTTGATTTTAGGTTAGGTGGAAGTTCCTCCACAGCCCTCAGTGGACTTTGTTTCAGAGCTTTAATAAATGTCCTGGTTTATCCATAGATTCTTCTCCTGTACTTGAAATTTGAAGGGTGTTGCTGAGAATTGCCAACTGAAATGTGATTTTGAGACAGGAGGTCCTAGTCTGGAACACCTCAGGCTTGCTGAGTTAGATAAAATCCAATAAAAGGCAAAATTATGTGCGAGTTTACAGACAAAATATGTATTTCTAGTGTTTCAAATACCAAACTAGTACAGTCCAAGTTTTGCTTTCTGAAATTCACTTGGTGGTGCTTTAAGGGGATTGCTGTGGTAACTGTGTTGCTTTCATGACTTTTCTTGGCTTCAGAAATCAGTAGGAACAGGTTTATAGCACCGTCCAATATGCTAAAGGTACAAAGATATTAATTTGATTTTTGTTTTCTGGCCAAAAATTTTTGCTTCTGTTAAAGTACAGAAGGACTGTTCAGTTGAGATTTATAGTTCTTTCTCTTCCTCTGATATATCATCATCAGATTGTCATGCACAAATTGGGTCATTTGTGTTGCATGTATCTGTTCTCAGACCAGGAAAGTACATCTTTCCACTTTTGTTTCAATATCTAAAGTTTTGTTTTCTCCTAAAATGAGAGTGTTCACTAGGTTATTGTAATTAAGATTTCCATTTGTTTTAATGAGACAGTGTGAATTCACTGTTTTAAAACCTTAGAAAATTTGTTTCTTTTTATTTGTTAGAAAATTTCTTTTATTTGTTGCTAAAACAAACAAACAAAATGCAAAAAACCAACACTCCAACCTCCTCACTTCTTTCCACTGCTGTCACTTTTTGTCTTAATCTCATCTACTAGATACCTTGGATGATATAAAGTAGCATAATTGCAGTCCATTGGACTACAACATGAATACATCAACTAAAGAGCAGGCCAAGATGACTTTAACAGAGTTTCTGTGGCCCTTGCCTCTCACAGAGCCCAGGCTTAGAAATGTTATTTCTTTCTTGGAGCCCTGTCAACAGAAACTTGCCCTGACACTGTCTTTGTAGCTTCTAAATGAACCTGAGTCTAATAAATATGAGTATGTCAAGCTTTTTGCACTCATGAAGTAGCTTGGCTTTTCTGGTTAGAAAACTTGGTGTGATGTCCAGTGAAGGTTTGGCACGTTTCCCAGCTGAGTGGCTTGAGAAGGGTTGCAGTGGGATGCTGAACAGGCAAGGCACAGGCATGATGGGCTCTCTTGCTCCCTGGGGTAGCTGGCAGCCCAAAGGACCAGGTAACTACTCCTTGCAGAGTTATCTTCAACAGGAATGAAATTCCTAATTCAGCTTTAACCTCCTTTGCCTCTGTGGCCACTCCAGCTGTGGGATGTGTGTGGTGTGTACACCAGTAACAGCAGGGAGGGAAGGACTGCACTCCAAGCCCGTGTGACTTGGACTATTGAAGCACTGTGCTGGAAGCAGAAGCAGGTGTCGGAAAAACAATGAAATTGCTATCCAACATGCAGATGTACTTTGATGTGTGCTCCAACTGTGCCACAACATATTTTTCCATCTCTTTTCTGCTGTTTTGAGAATGCACTTCATTGCTTTATCACATAATGTAACCTTGGAGAAGAAAAATCCTTTGGGTTAAGGCATTAGAATAAGAGAATTAATCTGGTTTGAAAATCCTGTCCTTCTGAGGGTCTACTTTTGTCATTTACTTAGTTTAGAAGATGAATATGGCAAAATTTATTATTTATTAAAGTTGATATAGGCATGAGGCTGTAGCTTCCTTTACTCACACAGTCATACATTAAAATTAATAGAAAAGAAGCTTCTAGCAGTTTAAACAGAATTTGCCTATATGGCAGTAGGAGTAGGAGTCTTTCCCGATTTTTGTAAATTATTTAGCACTGATACAAATATTTTAAATCTCAAAATTGTAGATTTTTTTTGTTTGCATGCTTGCTTGTTAGCATTTTAAACACAGTTGTAATTTAAAGTGCTATTGGTATTTCCTTAGAGAAGCCAGAATGTCTTTTCTTGCAGCATCATAAAGTCTGTAATGGCTCTGAGTTTATTTTGCCAATACTGATTATAGTTGCTAATTGTTACCGCCAGAGAGGCGAAAACAGAGGCACCATAATTAGTGTATAGATGGGGTGAATTTTGGAGTTTCTATGTAGACACCAGGTTTTTGGGTCTGGATTAAACAAAACCTGAGTTAAAGTGTTAGAAATTGTGTTGATAAATATACAGGTGTTTGCTGGTATCGTACATGGAAGTTTCTGTCTGACATATGTTGATGAGAGTTATATTTGCCTCCTTTGCACTGTAGGAAAGTCAGAACTGTGTTACAGTCTCCATCAGTGACTACTTCTACTACAAGTTAAAGACTTATATGGGAATTCAGTTTTCTTTATTTTGAACTTATTCAGCCTTCCAGTAGCTGTCAAACCATGCAGTGACTAGAATTTCGGTTAACCCACACTCAGTTTTCTTCCATGCTTCCACAGTTTGAGACACTGTGTTCTGCTAGAGAACATGGTAACAGTGTGCTGCAAAACCAATGTAGAAATCTAAGGCTCAGTTTGTGAAACCAGATGACCTGTTCTGTAGCCTTGTGTCACAATTTAGGAGTTGGTCCTGTATTCTGTAAATATACATATAGATGTCTGAATTTGTCAGTTGAATTCCTATCGGTTATTTTTAAGTAGTGACCCAAAATTAATTTTAAAATGGTGTAACAGTTATTGTCACGAATAGCAAGATAAGGCGATAAAAACAATATAGCTTTTAGCTCATGGCCTTTTCTCTGCCTTGGAGAGTCACAGGTTGGGTATGGGTCACACACAGGGCATTGCAGTCAAATTGTGTTCAAACAGTAGCATGAGTTGATTTGGGCAGGAGCTTCTAAACTCATTGTGTTTCACAGACCTCAGTTGCCTCCCTGAGACTCAGTAAAGCTTCTCTGCATTCTGTCAACTGCCTACAGACTATCCAGGTGGTGTGCAGGGTTCTTAGCCCTGCTTTCTAAACTCATACAGTAAAATGCAGTCTTCCACTGCAAATTGACCTCAGACTTGGTAAGACAGTCTGGTAAGAGCCAGTAGCAACCAACACGAGAGAGCCTGGGATTCACCTTGCCCTCCGCACTGCAGTTGCAGCTGCTTGTCAGAGGGGAAAGGTGGAAGTAGCCTAGGCCGAAGATACCTTGAGGTCCAGCATGTAAAGAATCCCTAGCAGGTTGCAATATACTTGATTTGGAAAGATTCAAAGGTTTTCATAAAAAAGACACAGGACAGATGAGTGGGGATAAAATACTGTGGAACAGATAAAGTTTGGTTTGAGACCCAGAATAGATTGTACGTTTCATATGAGTGCCAACAGAATCTTTGTATCACTTTGCAACCATTACTGTGGTGGTTTAGAAATTCTGTGACTTCAGAGTAAAGTTAAGAATTATTGGTTTCAGTGAAACATTTTTTACGACTCCAGGACTATTCTCAGTACAGAGACCTAAATCAGTATGAACCAAGTTGCATGTGCCAAACTTCCTATAGCAGAGAAAATGTATCGTAACGGAGATGTCCCTGTCTTCTGTGCAGATCGTCACACATCCCATATGCAGAAATGAATGCAGGTACCATGTCTTTGAAGTTATGAATGTATGTGGTGTTGTTCATGTGTTTATACAGTATTTAGTGGGGACCAAAGGGAGGACAATAAAGGAGAGCAGATGGATGAAGTTCTAAGATATTAATAAGGCATTAATATTAAACTTACTCTAAAAGTCTTGTGGTTACCAAGTCCTGGTTTACATTAGTGCATGTCTTTTGAAGAGTCTGTAACGTCTGTCATTGTAGCCCAAATGATACCTCTGTGATGCCATTTTAGATGTGAGCAAAGGCATGAACTTATAGTTCCAAAAGTATCTCATCTGTAGACAAATGGTGGCAGATAAGAACTCAGGTTTTGTCAATTCACATCATTCAGTTGATATATATGCTGAAGATAGCCTGAATTTCACTTTGAGTTCAAGTGCCTGAATGATGAGAGCTAAGTTCCGTTCAGGAATCGTTCATGTGGCCAAAGATACGGAATAGGAAGTTGCCTAATACAGCACAGTAGGAGGCACCTGACACATGGGTTTGGTGGACTTAGAACACATGACTATAAAGCTCAGTGATTTCAAGTCCATAAACATTTTCAAATGTGTTTGATTAATGCCTTTTTTACTAGCAAGTCAAAATACATATAACTAATGCACGTATTTGAAACTCAATAGAGCATTTAAGTGACTGAACTACTGTTGCATTTTGATGCCCCTCATTGATTCTTTGTTTCACAAGGGTTCACAGCAACGAAAAAGTGTTTCAAATTAATCTTAATACCAAGGTGGTTTTAGTTTGTCATCTTCCCACTCTGACAGAATACAGAAGCAGTAATAAATTTAATACATCATATATGAAAGCCATGAATAAGAGAAGCCTTTATTTTCAGCTTCTTTATGTGGCATTCACTATAGCATGGTATGTACAGGCCAGTAAGATCTAGCTGAAAATTCTTTTAGCATGCAGCTCGTTAGAAACACCCGCTTCATGAGTTCAGTGTCAAGATGGTTTGAAGTATCAAGTAGAGGAATCTGTCCCTATCCAGAACTGGTCAATGCCTTTGATAATGACTTGGATGAAAGATTAAAATGGGATTTATGTTTTCAGAAAATCACAAGGTGAAATTATTTTCAAGCACTTTTGAAAATACAATTAGGATTGAGAATAATCTTGACTGGAGCAGTGGCCTAAAGTAATAGTAAAGAGTTTGGTAATGAGAGAGAAAGCATGACACTCTGTGGAAGTTCTGCAGAAAAATAAACAACCAAAGCAAGAGGTGGAAATAGTATTGAGTCATAAGCTTAAACAGGGATCAGCAGCATCATAATTCTCTGGCAGTCTTATGTGGTGATGTGCAAGCAAGAATGGCATAGATCGTTACAAAGAGATTCTTCCAACCTATTCACTACTACTACACCCTTAAGAGGAAGATATGTCCAGTTTTCATCACAAACATTAAAGATTTCAATAACAGAGAACTGTGAGCCAAGCAATAGAGATTTAGAAAATATGATCTAAGATGCATTGAAATACTTTTTTCATTCACTGAAGAGGAAACTCACACCAATATTAAAATGCATCTGAGCTGGAGAAGAAAAAGAAGGTAACAAAATGTTTTTCATCTTGTATGGATGAATCAGTTTCAAGGGTTGCTCTGGAATATAAACCCGAAGGTGGGAAATGAGTTTAAGGATTTAAAGCTTCTGCATAAGTAAGAGGAAAATCCGTCTGAGAGGGTATCAGAGCATGGGAATGGTTTTCCTGAGGAAGTTTTGGTATCTTCATTACTGGAGGTTTTCAAGAATAACTTACACAACAATTCTTGAAATGGTTTAGGCTGTTATTAGCCTCTTTTTAGGACAGGTTGAATCCAATAAGCTTTATGTGATTTGTATGCTATGTTTAATTTTGGATGTTGATACTAGCTGCAATTGCTGAATAGTTTGAGTTTTCCTTGTTGCTTTCTGTCTGCCCCAAACTACCAGAGCCTCTTCTGTGCTTCTTTCTTCTCTGACTTGATTTTTTTGTCCCTTTACACCTTTCTCCACTTCATGAATAAAATAAATGAAGAAAAACAATATTGAAGGATTTGGTATGTATTGTGTTATAGTTCTTCAATATTTTGTCATAAATAAGATGAAATATGGAGGGCAGAAAAGGCTTTTCTTTCTAATCTTCTGATGTTAGTCTACTTTCTAGTGTACCTATGGTATCCAGTGATCCCACAGCCCCTACATTTGCATTATTTTTCCAGCAGCTTGTTTCAGGGATAGTGTGGTCTCCAGCAACACTAACAGATTGCACAACGAGAGTATTGCATAGCAGCTCATAATGCTATGGAAATTGTTTTGGGGAGCTGGTGCAATATAATGCTTTTGTATATACACTGTAGGTAGAGTTTTAATATGTATTTTTTTATTGGACTAATAGGCTTATATAGCTGCTTTTTAGATGGATAGATACCATGACTGAGGCAAGTATATATCTGCTCTTGGAATGCAAGCAGTTTTCAAATACCAAATTTTGACAGAATTGTTTGCAAATAATGCCTGTCTTGTTTTTCCCTTCCTTCCCCCCCGCTTTTAGCTGGCTGTGAGGTGGTTGGAACACAACTGCCGCTACCAGTACCTGGATGAACTTCTCCAGTATGTCCGCTTTGGCCTTATGGATGTGGATACACTGCATACTGTAGCTCTTACTCATCCTCTTGTCCAAGCCAGTGAAACTGCGACAGCGCTCATTAATGAGGCCCTGGCTTACCACCAGAGCGTCTATGCACAGCCAGTTTGGCAAACCGCAAGGACAAAGCCTCGCTTCCAGTCAGACACTCTTTACATTATTGGTGGGAAAAAACGAGAAGTCTGTAAAGTGAAGGAATTGCGATACTTCAATCCAGTAGACCAGGAGAACGTTCATATTGCAGGGATCGCTAACTGGAGCGAGCTGGCGCCTATGCCTGTGGGAAGGAGCCACCACTGTGTTGCTGTCATGGGAGACTTTCTTTTTGTAGCTGGTGGAGAGGCTGAGCACTCCACAGGGCGCACATGTGCCGTGAGAACTGTGTGTCGGTATGACCCTCGCACTAACTCCTGGGCGGAGATAGCTCCGATGAAGAACTGCCGGGAACACTTTGTGCTGGGAGCCGTGGACGAGTACCTCTATGCCGTGGGGGGCAGAAATGAATTGCGTCAAGTGTTGCCTACAGTTGAACGCTACTGCCCCAAGAAGAACAAGTGGACCTTTGTACAGTCCTTTGATCGGTCGCTCTCATGCCACGCAGGATATGTGGTGGATGGTCTTCTTTGGATATCAGGTAGAAAACGTTTCACACAGTTTGAGGTACTAACAAAATACCGAAATACTGTCTTGAATTAAAGTAATAAATCTTCTTTGGTTTGTATGTCATGATAACTTCTCTCTTAGGAGAGGACAAAGAATTGAAGCCTCATTAGAAGTATAGGAGCATAATGTCCCTTATGCATTACACTCTCTGTGTTTCAGAGCTGCTGATATCATACGTGCTATCTCCAATTGCCATTCATAAATCACAGGGAACTGGAATGATAATGCACTTTTGGACAAATTTCCAATGATAAATTCTGTGTGCATCCTAAAAACAAACAAAAAAAAAAACGTAGTTTCTGTAATACGATCTATTACTTTTGGCAGTAAAAGGACCCAAGGGAATGGCCTGAAGTTGTGTCAGGGGAGGTGTAGGTTGGATATCAGAAAAAGCTTCTTCACCCACAGGTTGATTGGGTGCTGGAACAGGCTTCCCAGGGAGGTGGTCACAGCACTAGCCTGACAGAGTTCATAAAGCATTTGGACAATGCTTTCAGGCACACAGTGTGATTCCTGAGCTGGTGCAGGGCATGGAGTTGGACTGTGATGATCCTTGTGGGTCCCTTCCAACTCAATATATTCTATGATTCTATGATTCATTCATTCTTGGTGATGAAGTGGAAAATTAAGTGCTTGTTAGCTTGTGTTGTTTGAGGGCTTGAAGGCAGATGTATGATTTACTTCCACTTGCTCTTCAGGATACTGTAACAGGCCAAGGTGACCTTTTTTAGAACTTGTCCATGGCTCTGTCCATAACAAATGCACAAGATTGTCTGGATGTAATACAGCTTTACGGCACAGATAGATGAATGTATAGGCCTTATAATTCTTAAATAAGGTATCATTTGCAACGGAGTCTTTTGGTTTTATGTCACGTTACATTGTTTCTTTACATTGATAGGCGACATTGTTTCCTCAGTCTTTGTAGTGATTTTTCCAGTATTAGTTATTTTGGAATACAGTTGATGCTGTCTACAGAAGATTTGACAGAAAAATGTTCCCCCTTTGCTAAGAAATGTGCCAAGGAAGGTTATATAGTTACAATATTTATTAAGGAAGCTAATGAGTAAATGGGGCCAGCCCTTGAGGTAAACGTTCAGTGATTGGCATCTTCACCGTAGATACCCTCTGGGGATTTTAATACGGTCTGGAATGCCTCTGGTGAAAAGAGGGAATATGAATGGAAGATTAGGTTAGCTACTTAGGCCTTGGCTGTGCTTCTCTAAGTGTGTCGTTTGGGTTAACGGATGTTCTTTTCTGTCCCTATGGATTAAGTGCCTCATGGGAATGGATTCCCAAGCACTGGCAGGGGAATTAGCAGGTATCTATTTTAATACATACACACTAAAGTCATGAATGATGATTTTGGAATTAAAAGCAGGATAGAACACAGAAAATCACCAAGATCCCTGGCAGGTACTTTGGGTTGCTTTCTTCAGTGACCATCATTTAAGGAGTCTTGTAGAGTTTGTGCTGTATGAATCCTGAAGTGAGACCCAGGTACAGTACAAGAACAGGATTCCAGCTTTAGAGGACCAGCTGGGTGTACTCAGAGCATTATCCTGTTTGTTCACTACCTTTCCTATTTTGTTAGTGGAGAGGAATGTGTGTCTGTGGTGGGCACTTCAAATACGTGGATTGGTATTTGCTGTGTCTTGGTTGCTGGGGTTTTTTGCTGTCTTGTGGTTTACATTTGTCAGTGTTTATGAAGAATAGTACTTTTTAGAAAATGGTGTTAAGAGTTCTCTTATGAAGTCATTGAACGTGCACTGGAAGTACATCGGTGTGGTCTTTCCTCCAGTAAATGAAAAAAGTAATATTTTTGTCTTAATTTCATTAAAAAAACCCCCAACAACAAAACAAAACAATCAAAACACAAGAAAGTATTTGATAGGGGTTTTTAAGTCAAATGTGGGACTGGTTGAAGATGAAATTTAATCTTTCCAGATTTGCTAGGAAAGGGGAAATTATGCTGAGGATTAATTCATGTACTCAGTTATGTATGTGAAATGCATGCATGCCTGTGTGTTTTAAGTTCCACTTGTGTTTATAAAATGATGCAGTGTTTTATTGTGTTCAAGGATATGCCTCTAATAGAGCTGTAGAATCAAGGGAAGAGGTAAGTGGAAGCCCACTGGGTGAACTCTTTAAAACTGGGCAAAACAATAAAAAAATTTATCTGTATTGTTCATTTATATTTGAAAATGCTGCCAACAATGGAATGAGGTAGACAGGGCTTTGCAGTTGTATTTTCATAGGTTCAGAGAAAATGCTTAGATGTTTTGAGTTGCTCAATTCTGACAGGTTATTATGAAGTATGAGAGCATACTATGCTACACTTCAGTAGGTATCGATCTGATTTACGTACTCTCAGATTGTAACCTGGTTGTGTGTTGAATAGAATTATTTTAAAAAGAAAAGTAGATGGAGATGTAATAACTATAGCTAGCTTTCTGTTATTAATTAATTGCTTATGACTAGAATGTAGCTTGTGGTATATGTACATTCAGGGGCAGGGGAATAGTGCAGAGAGATGTTTTATTGTATCATAGTCACTGCTGGAAAATCCACTGTTCATCATTGAATATAAGATGTTAGCATCAAAGTAATTAGTAATGCAGGAGGGAACCTAATTTTGAAGTATGTGGCCTAAAATTAAGTAATTAAAAAATTAGTCTGAGTTAGAAATGTTTCTGAGCTGTATCCCTGCTGCTTTTTCTGGGAAATACGGGTCATCAGGAAAGAGCTCTCAAAGTCAGTCTGCTACTACCAGCTGGCAAGGGAACCATGGAAATGTGCCTGGTTTTTTTAGTGAGGGAATAAATTAAATGGTGATAATATAAGTTTCTAGCCCTTCTATTTGTGGAGAGAGTCATCAAAGCTTGATCTGCACATTGAGCATTTACTTAGTGCCTCTGCTACAGCCCCATGCTCTCTTAAAGGCTTTGCTGATCAAAACCTGACTAGACAAGGGATTTCATTATTGGGATTAATTTTCAGCTTTACTTTGCTACTCCTTTGGGATAAATATGACAAAGTTTCAAAAAGAATAGAGAATAAAATCATGGCAAAGGCAGCAGGAGAGGAAAATGGACTAAACAAAACACTGTTCGAGTGTACACACTGGCAATAGGATGTGGGTGGCTGGTGTTTCAGGCGACAGAGGGACTCCTAAGCTGCTACCACCGCCTTGGGACTTTTAACCTGACAGAAGCAGTTTAAAAGAGGGAGCATTTTGCATACTGGAACTAGTCAGACCCTTTGCTCAGCACACGTGGGTTCAGCCCTTGAGTTTTCTAAGCTCCATCTTTTTGTATCTGTGTAATTATTGTTTTTCCCCCACAGTCCTCATTTTATTTTCTTATTTAAAAAAATACATGAGAATTTATTAAAATAATGTGCTGGTTTTGATGGGGATAGAGTTAATTTTCCTCATAGCAGTTAGTCTGAGCTATGTTTTGGATTTGTGCTGGAAACAGTCCTGGTAACACAGGGGTATTTTTGTTATTGCTGAGCAGTGCTTCTACAGAGTGAAGGTGTTTTTTACTTCTGACCCCACCCCACCAGCAAGGAGGCTGAGGGTGGGCAAGAGTTTGGGAGGGGACACAGCCAGGACAACTGACCCCCACAGACCAAAGGGATATTCCAGACAATATGGTGTCATGGTCAGCATGTAAAGCTGGGGGAAGAAGGAGGAAATGGGGTTTGTTCATAGTGTTGTCGTTTGACTTCCCAAGCTACAATTAATGTTTGATGGATCCCTGCTTTCCTGGAGATGGCTGAACACCTGTCTGCTCATAGGAAGCAGTGAATTAATTCCATGTTTTGCTTTGCTTGTGTGCGCGGTTTTTACTTTACCTGTTAAAACTCTCTTTATCCCAAACTATGAATTTTCTCAGTTTCATTTTTCCAATTTGCTCCCCCATCTCATGCTGGGGGAGTGAATGAGCAGTTGTGTGAGGCTGAGTTGCTGACTGGGGTTAAACTACAACAAATAAGTTCTCTGTACTGACATTTTGTTGGGCAGATGGTTTGGAAATTTTATAGAAAGGTGATTCTTCTAGGCCCTGGTTAACATTTGATGGCATGACCAACTTCACAAGCGAATTGCATGCCACATGATTGAAAAATGAAGTATTTCAGTGAAAGAAAAACGAAGTACACTAAACACTTTGGAGTTCAATATTACTAACAACCACTACCTATAAAAGCGGGGAAGTGTTTTCCATAAGAGCAAGGACTTGAACTATGCCCATTTCCCTGCATCCTCTGTGGAGTGCACATGCAAATCTGGAGACCCACTCTTCTCTAGATGTTAACCTTCCTCCACCAGTATAGGTGTAGTTCCCCTGGGGACAGTGAGGGGCAGGGAACCTCTGCCAAGCACTCCAGCTCTGGGCCATTCCTGCACCTGCATCTTAGGATAATGATGCTTCCCTTTGCCTTAGGTGCTCAAGAGATTAGCACATGAAAAGTCTTGTTTAAAACAAAGCGTTACACTGTTGTTTTGCAGAGGCCCTAGGTGTCTGACCTTAAGTGTGTCAGCTAAAATAACATCTTGACATGCACATAGAAACTCAGCTTGGGGGAAGGGGGTACACAAGACAACCCTGTACAGTTGCTTTATATTTAATATAGGAGATCAATATTTTTTTTCAAAATTCAAGATTATTTTTGGTTTTCTAACTGTTGTTTTTTCCCTAATGGTGGAGATTTTGACTAAGGAATTGATGGTGATAACATATCTTGAAGAATTATTCCGAGTTTGCAAGTGTTTCGGGATGAAAAGTATGATCTTACTATCAGTATGCTGTCATGAAGTAAAGAATTTTTTCTCAGTAAAAGTCTATAAAATTCTTTTATAAAAAATACATCTGGAATAATAGGAGTTTACAGAATCGAACTAAATCAAGTTTTACGGTGTGGCTGGCACAGGATTTACTGGGAGTGTGAGGTTAACAGGTACATATAAATTCCCTTAGTGGCCCAGTCTTAGTCTGTATATGGTCCATATATATACACAGACTTCATTTTTACTGTATTTGAATACAGGTAATACATCTTACACCTTTCAGTGATGGACATTATTGTTCTGATGCCATTGATTCTCCTTAGATTGAACGTGAACATCCATTTTTAATGATTTAAACAAACCTAGGGCTTGTGCCCCTCTTGTTTGTGGCTCAGTTGCATCTGGAGTCAAAGAGCATTAATCAGAGCTGCTGTTTGCATCATCCAGGGGACTCCTTATCTTGGGAGAATATGCTCCAGCTCAGCTGTCCTCACTGCACCTGGGCTGGCTGAAGTAAGAGGCAGTGGGTTTGCATGTTGAGGAAGGATTATCTTGTGTTTAACACACAGACACCTAAGAGAGGAGAGATTTCTGTTTTAAAATAGCAGAGCACCTTAGGGTAGATGTCATGGGTTTCTATATATTCCCTGCATTTGCTGGAAGGAACACACATGGAAGCTCTTTACCAACATGTAGTTTTACACGCCTCCCAGTGAACTCGGATTCCTGCACACAGCCTAGCACTTGGGGACTTTGGAGAGACTTGTGATATTTTCCGGGGGATTTGGATTGGAATAGATTTCTCAAGTCATACGGGGGTCTTGCTAGAACATGTTATAAATATGGCTTATAATTGTCATTTGGGAAAATGGTGTTGAATCTACTGACTCCTTACCCTTCTCTTTTTAGAAGTGTGTGTCTTGAAGGTGTTTCTCAATGCAGTTTATGGAGTGTTTCGGGGGGACTATAACAACCCAAAATGTTTTCCAAGTGTGGGAAAGGGATGGACAAGGTGTGTTTTGGAATCCTCGAGCAATTTCCCCATGTAGAGGGGCACTGTTTTGCATGAGTTGGGAATTTACATGTCTTGGCAGGGCTTAAAAAGCAACGTTTACAGCCTGTGAGGGAGTGAACAAGTGACTGTGGCAGTGTAAAAACATTGTAAGCCCAAGGGTTGGATGATGGCCTTTCCATGGGGCGGTGCTCGTGTCTGTAAGAGCAAAAAGGACACAGTCTTGTCCTGAGGGTGCTCCTTGCCTCCTAAGAACTGGAGTCCTCAAAGCAAGCTGCTTATGTCAAAGCGGTGTAATCATCATTCCATTTATAAAAACAGCAAATGCTGCCCAAACTGTAAATTTTCTGTCATTTAACCAGCCAGACTTCTTTTTTTCTCTTTCTTTAACTGTTGTTACTACCAAATTAGCTGTTACTGCTTGACATCAAATTTAATAGCATAGTTTGTATTTTTAAATACTTTCTCTTGTTGCGATGCTTCTCTTTCTTATCTTCTCCTTTCCTCATAGAAAACACAGCAGACAAGTTTAAGAAATTCTCTCAGAATTACCCAATTTCTTTTCTGAGAAAGTATGTATTATTTTTAGTACCATTTAGAGTCTTTTCTCCCTTCTTTTCTTATTTTTAAGAGACATATTGCTGCTCTTTCACCCTTTCCCAGCTGTCTGGAGTATTTTAAAAAAAATAGTTCAAGAGGACATTGCAGACTTGTTAAATCTGAATTTTGGCAGAAAATTTTAAACTTTTGCTATAGCACTTCAAAGTTAGAAGGAGCTAGAGTTTGAAAATTGATGCAGATATAAGATGGCATATTTAATGACAGATGTATCTATAGAAACCTGTTAAGATGCAGATTATCCCCCTGGGGAGGGGAGATCAAAACTGCCAATCTATAAAATATACTTGTTAGGGGAAGGCATGGAATCTATCTCTGCGAGCACTTTGATTGCAGGGGACAGTGTAGCAGCATGTGGCATCATAACCTAAGAGCAGACAAATCAGCTTGATGACTTTCAAAGCCAAGAATACTGCTGGAGGCAAGGGTACTCCAGTCTAGAAGAAATTAAAACATATAGAGACTGTTATTAATTCCAGATCTATTTTTGTGTAGTCAAATCTGTATGCAAATCCTTAGCATCTCATTTTGGCAGATTAATCTAAAAGTGAAGAGCGGTATGTGAAGGGAATGTAATGATAAAACACCAGAGATGAGCAATATTGCAGGGGAAAAGATGTAAGCTGTGTACTTGATGTGAGGGGCTCTTTGTGAAGAGAAGCAAGTAATTTTGCTTATTTTAGCATTTTATGAGGAAACAATGCTCTTCTTTCTCTTCTTCCTTCACATCTTTCACCCCAAATTAAGGTGTCCTTTCAGAATGAAAATGCATGACCCAGCATTGTGTTTCTGATGTGTCTCCTGTAGTGTCACATTCTGGAGGTAATAATCCATATAACTATGATTTTTGTTTTTCAAAATACTAATCTGATGTATCATTTTAGACATTATTCTGGGAGTAAAAATAACTCTAGGTAAAAAAAAAAATCAAATTACAAAATATTAGAAAATATTATTTTGTGTGTGTGTGGCTGATGACCACTAGTAGTGTGAAGGCCACACAACAATGTAGAAGTAAATAAAAGATTGTGAGATCAGACACAGGAGCAGTCATTGCTTTCCAGTGCCTGTTCTTGTGTATGCACTTCACAGATGTTGTAATGGGTAGGGCATGGCATTGTGTGATGGAAAGAGTTTGGAAAGACCACATCTCATGCCAGCTATCTCTTAGCCTGTGAACGTCTCTGAGCTGGGAGTTTGTGCTGCCATCCCTGGGTAGGTGCCCAGTCCAGCCTGGTGCTTGCAGAGATGCACCCAAGTAACAGCATCATTTCTCCCTGCTACTGTACTTCAAGAGAAGACTCTAAAATAGATATGTTTGTAGCTTCTGCTATCGATTCTTGGCCCCACTCAAGTTATTTGGAGGGATCAGAGGGTACTTCTATGTCAGCAAGTAGCTCAGCTCAGTAGGAGCAGCTCAGCAGACAAAACTTTGATGTCAAGTTCTCTATGCGTACTCCATGTACCCTACACATTTTTTGCTTTGGACTAGGTTTGTTTTGGTCCTCTGGCTCAAATGTTCCCAGTACTCAGATGGTACAAAGCCAAAAGACCAGTTATTATTTCACACCCTAATGCTGCCATTAGGAACTGGAGCACAGCTGGTGCACATCTGGAGCAGAGCATAGGGGAGGTGGCAGAGCTGCTTCAAAATCGTGGTATGGCTCTGAACCAAAATGCTGCCCTTGGTGTAGCTGGAGGCTGGCAAAATGAGGATTCCCAAGCACAGAGCTTGAGGATAAAAGGTGAAAAACCAACCCAGCAACCTTAGTGGTACTGGGCCATATCTCAGCCAGCAGGAATGTAAGTCACTGTGCTGCTGTCCTGGCTGAAACAGGATATCCCCTCACAAGAAGGGAAGCATCAACAAAATGTAATGACGGGTAAAATTCCTTCCTCTCGTTGCTGTGGATTTTGTCCACTAATGGCATGTGCCATTAAAACTGTAATGTAAATAGTTTGTCAGTATGGGTGTCACTGGTGACAATGACATAGCCTAGTTCTGCCCAGACCTCCTGGGAGGAGGAAGATGAGGTCCAGCTTACAGGTGTGAATTTCTGAATCCGTCTTCTCATGGGCCCAGGGTGGTGACAGAGGGAGGCTGGGACCTGTGGCAGTGCTGCAGTGACACCATGTCCCCAAAATGCTTGAGCACACTCAAAAACATGTTTTCACAGGTAAGATTACAGACTGAAGAAGTTCTCCATGTTTACATAGTGAAATTTGCTATTTAAAATTAAATGAGAGGAGGATGATTGGGCATTAAACATCTCTGTACTATGTTGAGGTAAATAGTTGGTTTGCAGCATCTGCTTGGGTCAGACTCTATTCTGAGCTTTTCTGAGGTGCTTTATGCAGTAGTGGTCTTTCATGACCATTTTTGAAAAGTAAATGAGTTATTTCTAGTCCCTGTGAAGGAAGCTTCCAACCTAAGTTTACAACTAAACCGGGATATGTTCTCTCTATAATACAGACTAGGTACAGAATTTCTTTCTGATATGTAGGTGAGCACAGTTGCGTGGGTTTGCACTGTGCTTTCTAGCTGGCTTGGTATACCCTGTCATGCTCCAGGTAAGGCAGAGCTTCTCTCTGGCCTCTTCCTTCTCTTTGATGCAGGCCCACTTCTTCCTCTTTTAAACCGTTTAAAAAGTTTAAACTCTTTAAACAGTCGCAAGCTGTATGTTCCTTGGAACAGGGATGGATTTTATCTTTGTGTCTTGGTGAAGGCTGCATGCACAGTTATTTGCAAATAGATCAATTCTTATCTTATTTTTGGCCCATAGAATTAGCTCTACAAAGGAAGTGTGCATGGGGTGTTTATTGTTGCTATTCTGTGTTTTTGTGTGTTTGACAAATGGGACTGCTTTTTCCAGTGTAACCAGATTAAGAAGTACAGGGCAATATAAGCAGAGTGGTGGTATGTAATGTAATTATTATCTGCAAATGAACTCTAGAATTGGTTATTTTGCTGTACCTGATCTTGCTCCTGGCTGTGCTTATTTGAGAAAATGTAACCTGTATAAACTCTTTTATAGGAGGAGTAACAAATACTGCACAGTATCAAAACAGACTCATGGTCTATGATCCTAAGCAGGTGAGTATCTGTATGATATATGGTTTGATTTGCATCAAACAGGTCTCTTGGCAAATGCATACAAGGATTTTGTAAGGCTGAAGCACTGACCATTTGAATTAGTGGTGTTTTAAATTCACTGTGTACTGGTGTTTGAGTTTAACAGACTAATGGGGACCCTAACAACTTACTATGCTTTTTTTAAGCCTGTAGGCATTAGAAATATCTTAGATTAAATACAGAAATGTGCTTTAAATCCCCTATATTTATCAGTATTTATTTTGCTTTTTTTTTTTTTTTTTTTGTAATCCAGCAGCCCTAGGCAATGTATACTCAAAGTCAGCGTCCCAAAACCACTCGTCATTGGTATTTCTGCTTTGAATTGCATATATGGGCCTTTTTGTTTCCTACATACTTTGAGAACTGTACTACCTGGCCGTGACTTACTCTGCTGACTGCAAGGGTGCCTATCATTTCATTACCCAAGCACCTAAAATATCTTTTAGGGATTATTTCATACATTATGTATGTGTTTTGATTAGGTTAGCACAGCTCAGTAACCATTTCAGAGGGTTAGGGCATGGTTATGCCCTCTTGCTTGTATTACGAATTAAAAGTCCTAAGCCTGCAATCAGAGTTGCATAGCCTGATTTACACCCACGTGGAAGAGTATTGACTTTTCTGATTGTAGGATAGGGGCTTTGATTGCTGTATTCGGAACAAAATTGTGCCAGGAGATACTTCTATGTAGTTCCCACCGACTTTTTAATGCATAGCACATACGAGGCCTGAAGCAGAAAGCAGGAGATGACACACCTGCCTCGTTCTTTTTGAGGTGCAGTTTTCTAATCTAATGTACAAATACTGACTGTCCTAAATCCAAGTAGCAATTACAGGCAGCAATCTTATTTTGCTTATGAGGGGGACATGTATTTGGATACCACATGTCTATTTGGTACCTTTCACTTTGATTCCTCACTTGCTGACGTGGAAGTTGCCCCCCAGAATACTGGTGTTGGGGCTGCCTCAGTGAGCCGGGCCGGCGGCAAGGAGCCTGGCCTGGCGCTTGAAGAGTTACGGAGGAATTGTGCGCTTGCATTCTTCAAACGAGGTCCGCTTCGTGTTTGTACACACAAGCTCTTTTTAAAAATTCTGCAGGCATATTGTTTACGGTGGGTACTGGAAACCATCACATCTGCTTGCATCTCGCACGGAATCTCAATAGCTCCATCACCGAGCCCCAGCGCCTGCTCCTGCGCGAGGCCTTTGTGGCGAGTCGATAATGCCTGCCATCTGCCACCGAGCACACAGCTACCTGCCAACAAGCCGGCTGTGCTGACCTCTGCTTCCCCACCACTGATTAGTATTCACACACCGGCTTATTAGAAATGACCCCACCAGGCCCCTTGTTTCTCTGCCTTAGCAGCGCTTTGAGGCTCACCTGGCAGGCACTGCAGTGGAGGAAGCTAAAGATGTAATCAGGGGATGCAGGCAGGCTTTGCAAAGCAGATGGTGTCTATAGTCTGGTGTTAAGAGACTGGACTACTAATGCAAACATTAATGCCTAATATTCAACTATTACACATTGAAATGTATAGCTATACATTGTGGAGGTTAAAAGGCAGAAGGTTTAGAGGCTCTCGAGTTGCTGCACATGTATCACAAAAAATTTCCTCAGCGATTTTTAACTTCCTCCACTTAAATTAGTCTTATCCATTGTCAGGTTGTTTGATTTGGTGTGCATAGTAGGAGCACTTGTTTTCTAGGTATAAAATACTGTGCTTTAATCCCTTGTCTTCCATGTCTTCTTGCCTCTCCCCTAAACAGGTAAAATCCTTGAATATTGTTAATGAGTAAGAAAAATATGCAAACTTTGTAAGTTCCTGCAAATAAAGGGTTAACATTAAACCAAATACTTGAATCATTTGAGAAGATTCTTTAGGAAATTATTTTTCCCTGTTGCTTCATTCCCCAAGGATAAGATCAAATAAGCTTCTGAATAACGAAAGGTAGAATAATCTGTCTTCTCTCATAACAGAGCGCATTGGTACAGATAATTTTAGCACTGTATACAAAGGAGACATCTAATAGTCTGGTTTAAGGGAAATTTGCTACTGAGTTATAAAGAAGAAAAAGACCTTTGAAACCTGATGAGCTAGACAAAAAAAACACAGAGCAAGAAATACCATTAAATTAATGAATTTAAATGTGAGAACTGTAAACCACATGTTGAAAGTCCAGTATGTCTGGCCAGGGTTACAACCAACATACATGTCTAGCATATGAACAGAACAAGTATATGCACCTGTGATTCCTGACCAAGGGTAAGAAGCAACCAGTAGTGTGCTGCTGTTTATCGCACTGTCAATATAGGTATGTCCTTTAGCAGAGCTTAGATAAGGTCTCTCTCCCTCTCTCTTTCCAGAATAAGTGGTTAAGCCGTAGCCCAATGCTGCAGAGGAGAGTGTATCACTCCATGGCCGCTGTCCAAAGGAAGCTTTACGTGTTAGGTGGGAATGACCTCGACTACAACAATGATCGGATCCTGGTCCGTCACATAGACTCCTACAGCATAGACACTGACCAGTGGACCCGTTGCAGCTTCAACATGCTGACAGGTGAGCATTGTACAAAAGGGAAACTCACTCCTGTTGAACTGAAACATCCTTTCCCTTCAGATGCCTTTAGTATGTGGAACTCCATAACTTTGCTACAATTGCTTCTGATTTAGGGACCGTTGTTAGCCAAGAAGAAACTTTTGATAACACTTCTGGCATTCAGTGGTCTACAAAACATTTGTTTTAGCACATTGTACATTAAATTTTGAAGAAGGTGCAGATAAATTTAATTAGGTAGTTAAATATCATAATATTACCAGTACTGTTTTTTGATTCTCCAGAAGCTTGCCTGTGGTATTTGTTTAGCTCCTTGTTTGGGTGTACAAGAAACTGATGTGTCTTTACCGTGATAACATCATTTTGTAGTGGTTTCTGCTGGTATTATAGGGCAAAGCTTTCACTGAAATCTATTAACTCTGGCTTATTTCTAAGTAGTATCTTCTTAATAAATTACCCAAAAGGAGGTGTCCTTGTTGGAATTCTGTCAAGTCAGAAGTGAATTGAGCACTTAGCTACAGGATCTGTAAAGTTCTTCTCAGCTGTTACTGGGAAGAACTGTTACAATTGGAACTTGCAAAGCACTGCAACTCACTGCCACCCAGTCCACCAAAGTTCACCTCCACCTGATACAATTCCCAGATGTAGTATCCCCTTGAATCCCTGGGAGAGACATAACAATCACAGAAGGGTGTGGATTGGAGGGGACCTTAAAGATCATTAAGTTCCAACCCTCCTGTTATGGGCAGGGACATCTCCCACTAGACCAGGTTGCTCAAAGCCCCACCTAACCTGGCCTTAAGCACTTCCTGGGATTGGGCATCCACAACTTCTCTGGGCAACCTCACCACCCTTACAGTAAAGACTTTCTTCCTAATATCTAATCTAAACTTACTTACTTCCAGTTTGAAGCCATTCCCCCTTGTCCTGTCACTACATGCCCTTTTAAAAAGTCCCTCTCCAGCTTTCTGGTAGGCTCTCTGCTGGTACTGGAAGGCCACAATTGTCCTTCCTGTACTGAGGTGCCCAGAGCTGGACACAGCACTCCAGGTGGGTTCTCACCAGAGTGGAGAAGAGGGGCAGAATCCCCTCCCTGAACCTGCTGGCCGTGCTTCAAGACAGGCGTGTGACACATTCTTAGAGTAGGACCAACAGTAGGGTTGCTTGGTTTTCAAGTCAGGCCATCAGAGTGCTTGATGGACACTAGGGAGGGAGGCATAGATTGAAAAGGAATTACATGTGGTCAAACAGAGCTAGTTCTTCACGTGTCTTTTGCTCACCAGTTAATTATTTTATTATCTGGAGGAACTGACAGCCTTCGAGAAGGATGTCATCTGATTTGCAACTGCAAAACCCTGGCACCACAGGCACCTTCATCATTCTGGAGCTGACCCTGTCCCACTAAAATGCAGTGAGGCAGCCACTTTTCCACAACCTGCAGGTTGTTTCCATAACCTGCACTTGAAGAAGCTGTCTAAGCCTTTCTTTCTGTCTGTGCAACTGGCAGTAAATATGCCTGTTGCACTGTGTAGTGCAGATTTTTTAGGGCTGTATTTTCCCTTCAAAACTTCCAAACTTGTTTGGAGCCCGTTGCTATGGGGATGAACTTGCGCAGCAGCTCCTGTGATTTCGCCGTTCTTGTACCTGGAGGAGCAGAGCTGAGCAGGTGTGGGCAGCACGTGAGGGGCACTTGGCACTCGCAGCCTCTGCGGCTGTTTGTGTCTGATGGAGGCTGAGGGGCAGGTGGGGACCGTGCTGTCACCTGTGAAACACGTGAGGAGGGAGCAGTAGTCCCCTGCTCAGCCACGTTATTGCTCCTCTGGGCTATCTCTGGGCAGCACCATGCGGGGCTCCTGCGGAGAGCAAGGAATTGCCCTCACGCCTCCCCTTTGCTCTGACATGTTGTGAATTCTGAAACAGTCAAGTTACTGCCAGGAGTGTTTGCATCCCATTACAGGACTCCAGCATTCAGTGTTAAAAGGGTTAATTAAACACTGAAAGTGGTTTCTATTTCCTTCTTTGCTTTAGGTCAAAATGAGTCTGGAGTTGCTGTCCACAATGGTAGAATATATTTAGTTGGTGGCTATTCGATTTGGACAAATGAGCCTTTGGCATGTATCCAGGTGAGTGATTTAGGTTTCTTTTAAAGTCTTTTCCAGTAATTTTGTAAGGGTAAGTTTTGCACAGTTGTTATTAAAAAAGGAAAATACATGTGAAGTGGAGAGATTAAGGATATTTCTTATGCAGCCACTGAACCTGCATAAACAGAGAGGAAATACTGTAGATATCAAAAGTATTGCCAGATGAGCCAATAGATGCAATTTCTGTAAGATATTCCAGGAAACCAGGGTTGAGATGTCTTTCTTTTGGCAAGGTTTGGATAAAATAATGTGTATATATTCACAGGTTACACAATCAAGTTCAAAAGTAAAAGCGTTGCAGAAATGGATGATGGGGCTAAGAATTTTTCAGCCCATATTGTAATTTTTCTTTTCCTTCCAAGTTGTGTTTCTGAAGGGCAGCTAGAATTAACGAGTTGTTCATTGACCAGGTGCAGTCAGTCTGTGACCTGCCCTGCTGCTTAGTGCTTTAAAGCTTCAGTGGAAGTTTTTTGATCCCTGCTCTAGGCAATAGGGTGTCCAACAAACTCTTCTATTTTCCCATCTTGTATAAAAGCAGCTCACCCACAGATCCATGGCTTTCAGGGATTTTGATACAGAAATTAGGAATTCTTATTTCTGCATGTTTCTGAGTGAAGCAGTTCTGCATCACAGCCCTTGCTTTGTTGCCAGCTGGGCAGTTACAGACAGAAACTCTTGTTTATATCTCAGTTTCTGCACTTTTGCTGATAAACAACATTTTCTATACCTTCCAACTTTTTGGATTTTAGAACTTCACTTCCAAACTGTCCCATAAGACTAGAAGTTAGGCTTAACATAAGAAAGGAGTACACTGAGATGCTGAACTGCTGGTCTTAAATGAACACTTTGTAGCATGAATTTGTAGAGTAGATTATGCAAGATAAACTGTTAAAAACATGTTCTGGTCATTGTATAATTGTGTTTTAGCAAGTTGTTGGATACCATACCTAACAATTTATTGGAAAAACTCATTCAGGCTAGCTTGGATATAGCTGACGTATAATGCTTAGATAGAGTAATAGAACAGTATAGAGGTAGCAGCTGTGCTCCACCAGTGGACTCATTTATAATCAACAGGTACTTTGCAGTATTGCACCTGGGTTTAAATACGGCTTTAAATATGGCTTAGTGACAAGCAAAAATGATCCTGGGATCTTGCTTTCTTAAATGGACATTTGTCCACATCCCCAGTCTGGTCGTGAACTGGCAGCCTGCCTGACACAGTTGCCACATTAAAGGGAAAAGAAATATAATGAGTGTTTTGGCAGAGCTGTGTGTGCTGTCCCTTCTCAGCTGTTGGCAGCATGCCTGGCTTTAACCAGCAACATTAGCCCTTTTATCTTCCAGTTGAGGAAAACTGAGGTTGCTCCTCTCCTTTGGAAGAAAAAATTCCACTTTTTTCAAATACCTTTACTTACTTTAAGTCAGTCATTTATTTGGCATTCCCATCTTCCATAGAGCTTCTGTGCCCCCTATATACCACCAAGCTGACAAACGATTTGTGCTCTGTGCTAACAGGAGCCCTTGTGTACAGAGTAACCCACCTGCAGGGCTGTACGTTCTCCTGCCGGGAAGCAGGATCCAATGGCACCGTTTGCTACTGAGTGCCTGAGTACTCAGGCTTTGGGGTGGGTGATGAGAGCAGCAAATGGATCACCAGATCCACAGATAATCTAAAAATTATCTGAAACTACCTTTCTGCTGGGATTAATAGTAAATTCATGTGGTGGGTACCAGCAAATTTGTTTCAGCTTTCTTCTGTGATCCCGAAAATGTTTTGTATGCTTTGATGTGCAGGTGCTGGATGTTAGCAAGGAGGGGAAGGAAGAGGTGTTCTATGGGCCTACGCTCCCCTTTGCTTCCAATGGAATAGCAGCCTGCTTTCTTCCAGCTCCTTATTTCACGTGCCCCAACCTTCAGACTCTGCAAGTGCCTCACCACAGGATCGGCACAATGTGACACATTCCTTGCGCTTCACAGAACCAGAAGTGGAGGGGGAAAACGTCAAACCCTGTGTACAGAAGGGTTTCTCTGGGTCAGTGAGAAGAATCAAACCACTTGTGCTACTGCTTTACCATCGCACATTTGTCTTAAAGTTGGATCATGGCGGGCAGGAAGGAAGCTACAGAACCTGTGTGCGGTTCCTCTTCTTGGCGTCAGATGTAGAAGCAGATACATGAGAGTGTTGGGCTTTTCTGCTGGTGACTACTTGCTACGTGTCTACTTAATTTCCTTATGCAACTTTGTCAGGCATTGTGGATGCTCTCAGCTCTTCCTGGGCTGCTGCTCTTTGGAGTCTGCACATTCAGTTGTTCACCAGTGGCGCTTTCAAAGACGATAAAAAAGCTCTGTTTATGTTGACAAAGATGATATAATACTGTGCTAATTATGCAACTTACTCGATACCTTTGGCAAAAAGAATAACAAATGTGTTGACTTCCAATTCTGAACTCCATCGTTTACAGTTTCTCATTTAATAATAGTTCATTTGAAATTTAAATACTTCAAAACAGATTAAAACAAAAATAAAACAACAAACAAGCCCTATAGGATATGAGGAACAGATAAAAACTGTCTCATCTGAAAGGCAAAGAAAATGAAGCCTCATGGTTAAACTCAAGTCTGAACGGAATGTGTTTGTCTGAGAATCTAAAGATTGTTTGGGATGTCATTTACCAAGGTCTACTACCAAATAAATGTTACCTTCTGTCATATGATCAATTCTTCCTGACAGCTGCAGTCTTTTAATGGTGGAGATCAGCCTCTTTACTGTATAATTAAAATGTGCCATTTACTTAATATTTTTAATATCCAGTTTGCAAGGGGTCACCACATTTACAATTATCAACGAACAGTCTCATTTTGTCCAACATATGGTCCCACAAATCACTGGTCTCCCGAGGCTAAACAGGTGTAGAACAATGTCAATATTTATTTATTTATTCTTTCAGTTTATTTAGAGTATCTCCATTCCATTCTCCAGGCATATGCCAGCTCACAGCAAATACTCTAACCTGCTATATTTTGGCTTTGCTTGGCTACTGCAGCCCCTGTCTCTTATCTCTGTATTTTATTTACATATTGAACAAAAATGTCAATGTTTGTAAATATTAACCAAGCATGTAATTAAATCTTTCTCTATTTCTGATTTATGGATACTCTGCACTTCTCTGCCTTACCTACTCATCAGCTCCCTGCCACTGTGCTGCCTGAGCAGACCTATCAGATCCCTGCTGATGCTCCTGCTAATGCCACATGTGGAATATGCTGTGGCAGTAGCCCATGCCTGCTGGTCAGGAACAGGTTTGACTTTGTCCAGTGAGCAGTGCTTTCAAATCAAATGCATCTTTTAACTTTTAAGGATCTGGTTACAGGGAGGTAACTTTACTACCATTTCTGTATCCCTCTGGGCAGTGTACTTGCGGAACATCACCTTTCCTTTTTCATACTTATCAGGTTAGAATGTTTTATGGTGGGTTTTTTTTTTTTTTTTTTTTTTGTGAACTTTTTGAGCAGAGTTGCAGCTGCACAGTCTTTGCCTGGCACACTGACTCGAGTTGCTAACACCATCTCCCTCTATGCACCAAGCAAGTCTACATACAGGCAGGACTTTTCTCTATGCTGCATGGGAGCTGGATAGGCTGTACATTAAGACGTATTTTAATTTCTTGTTTTAATTTGTTTGATCTCCTGGAAGTCTGCATGCAAAGGACAGCTCTCTGAACAGGCAATTTACAGAAATTGTTTTCCTGTGTGGGCTGGAGGGCCCAAGGCTGGAAAGTATTCAGACTTTGACTTAGGTGTGGCTTTCAGGGATACCAACAGAGTAAATGTCTCATTTTCAAGAGGAGGGTGGCTAAAATAATCAAAATGTGTGCAGGAACTTTGAGTCTCATCCCAGAGGTACCACACCAGGTGAGTGATCAGCTTTTGTTTCAAGGCCAGAATTGACACTTACTTTCTATTTGTAAAACCCAATGCACTTCTGTTCAATAGTGCAAAGGTTTTTTTCTATGCCTCAGCTTAGTTTGGAGGTTTTTATTCCTAGGCCTCATAGCCTACCACAGCTGTAGCTATGGAATCATTTCTAAACTGCTGCTTCTGGAGAGCAAGGGGAGGCATTAGGATGGATCAGGATGACTACTGAGTGGCAGCAGAAAGTGGCAGCAGTGGCCTGGGTTTGAGAAGCAGAGGGGGGCAGCTTCCCTGTGCAAAGCAGCATGTGCCTCTTGGTTTGAGGTCTGAAAAGCAAGAAAATGATGATGTTTGTTCTGCCCTTTAGACACTTTGACTGTTCTGCTTGTTATCACCAATTGTCTGCACTGTGAATGGCAGTTTCAAACAGCTGTGCAATTGCATTGTATTGGTTAGGGGTACCTCTGCCACAGAGCCTCAGGACAGCACATATGCTCCTGTTAGTGTCAGGATTCTGCTCTGGCTCTTAATCATCAGGCTCCACTGATTACAGAGGTCTTTCACAACAACCTCTTAGTCACTTTCGTGTCACGCTTCTTTTCTGGGTCTTTCTGCTTTTGTTGCAGGACCTACAAGGACAGATGGAGGGTGCTTTGCTGCACCTGAAGTCAGAAAATGCGTCATAGCGCTTGCCAGATGAGCAAAATCCAGTTAATTATTGCCAGGTAAGAAAAGAGAACAGTGAGGATGCAAGAGCATCCTGTGTGTGGTTGAGGGGTCTCAGCTGGAAGGAGTGAGGATGGGAGAGCAAGGCTGGCTTCACCTGCCACCTGAAGCTGTGTAGGACTCCTGCAAAGGCTGCTTGGTGAGCTGAAGTTTCTGAATCGCCATGTCCTTGCTCTGCCCTCTTTCCATTGAGTGTCTCTGGCTTCTGAAACTGCCATGGTTGCAGAATCCTCTGTGTGACTTCCAGATCCACCTCTGATGTTCTAAATTTTGTACGATTTTGGGCAAACATACAGCTCTAAACCCAACCTTCGTCCCTACCCAGCCTTCTGGTTTTGGTATGTCCCTCTGACATGCAGTTTAGCTCGGTTTTTCCACACAGCCCTACACTTGCTGGTTATGTTGCCAGATTCTGATCATCACAGTGTGAGAGCAGATGCCAACACAAGTCATTTATGCAGCTGGGAGTGTACAAGGTAATGGGACAAGTTGCAAGTAGTAAGAACTCTACTGCTTCAGGGAAAGAGGTTTTCTTACCCGTGAATGCAGCAGCAGCAGTCACTGACTGTCCCGTTTTTGGCACAGAGTGCAATTCTGTGCCCTGAACTCCTTAGATTTACACATTAAAGCCACTTATATCTGCAACTAAGACATTTGGGCCACAGGGTCTTAAAGAGCTGTACTGAAGAGCTGTTCTCTGATCTTTTTCAGGCCGCTCCCATAAAGCAATATTCCATCCTTTATATAGCTTTAATTGAAGTATATAATTTAAAGAAGTATATATACTTTACCTTTGAGTCCTAAAATGTGTTATCAGCTCTTAGCTGTAAATAACCACAAGGGAGTCAGCTGTTTTGCTTTTAATCCAAAAAATAGCCGATTTTCACAACAGAACCAACAGCCTCTTCTGCCACTCTTGAGTATTTCACACCCAAGTGCTGACTAAAGAAACACATATTATGAGCCAGTGTGCAGCAGTTCTGCTTCTGTAGTGTTTTTGTAATCCTTCAATTTCTAGCTGTGGCTTACAATTTTTTCTTAGTTAAGCAGCTTTTGGGCAAAGTTCCTGACTTTCAGAAGAGCTGAAACTTCTGTAACTCTTCTGTCTAAGTTTTGCCTTCCCCAGTTACCCTCCCCCAAACCTGTACAGACATTTAGTACATGAGTTGCAGAATCGTGGAGAAATAGATAATTGAATATTCACACATGCAGAAACAACCCAGGCAGAATGTGGAACAATGTGGAAACAAGCGCGAAAAGAGGCGGCATCTGTTTATTGAAAATTAGAATGTAGAATAAATTAGGAGGGCAAGGTTAAAACACTTCATCTGCAGGCAGAGTTTGTAGGGGAGGAAGACTGCAGGAAGTTTAGCACATAGACTGTATAGGAAAGACTTAGGCAGTTGTTTTTGCAAAATGAGTTGTTTTTTTTCCCCCCCAAAGGACACATTATAAAGGGATCAACTGTCCACATAAAGAATGGTTTTCCAGTAGAGATGATTACATATAGCAGTTTCACAGTAATGCCAGAATTAAAAGGCTTAAAACATTAATGTTGCAATGCTTCGAGTACTGAAGAAGAGAGTAAGTATTTTTAGCAATACCCTCAATTTATGTAAGCAAATGCTGTGCTAATTTTTCCAGCAGTGCCAGTGCAGGTCATGCTGGGCCTTTCTAAAACAAATAATGAAATTAGCAAATTTGCATTTTTAAAGCCTGTTTTGGTGTCATTCTGCAAGGAGAAGGGTAGAGCCAAGATTGTGTTTGATGGACTGACAAATGCAATGAATTTGGCTGTAATATGGAATGACTCTGCTGGCATTTCCAAAGGCCTGTGAAGATACAACACCTACAGAGGATCTGAGCTTTTACTTCTTTTTTTTTGTTGTTCTATACATACCTTTGCACTTTGTACATTAAGCTTGCAAAAGGTTTACCACTTTAAAACTGCTCAAGTAGACAAAAGCCATATCCTAGTCATTCATCATAAAACAAGCTTAATTATGCTAGGACATATTGACACTGCATCAGATTTTTAATCTTCAACATAATTTTATAACCATTGCTAACAGATGGGCTGATTACACTGAATTTGAGTTTTAAGTAATAGTTAAAAATTCTAAAATATGATTAAACGGGAAATACCCATTGCATACATAATGTTCAAACTTACGAAGGAAAACCAGAGCACAATAAAACCTCTTTTTTGTTTCCTGAGGGAAATACATTGCATTTAAGTAGAAAGTTACCAAAGTTCCTTAGATGACCAAGCAGTTTATGCCATTGGCAGCTCCTCTTCTGTTCAATTACAACAGATAACACAGGACCTTATTCTTTCCATAGGTGTGCTGCTCTACTCCAGCATAAAAGGTGTGAATTTTTCTATTTCAGAAGATCTTTTTTATTGAAACAAGTACCCCTCCTCAGCCTTTTTTTTTTCATTGAAAATGAAAGCAAAGAGTAATTTAAATTACCGTGTTTCTGCTCTTCAACAACAATAACAAATGTAAAATTCTTACAAAATAGAGGGATAGCTTTGTGGGATTAATTGAAGTCACATGTGAATTCTGAACAGAAGTTTTTTTTTTTTTCATGTAATCTTGTTAAAGTTACTTAAGGAAAGATAAGACATTCTTCCCTCTGCCTGCCATTGTTCATCATATGCTGGACATCTGTTTCACATCACAAGGATGATAATGGGTCAGAGGTGATTGGTATCCTGAATTCTGGAATAGGGGAAATATAAAAATGAAATACTATCTTTTCAGATCTCAATTCTATACATTGCAGAAAAGAAGGTGCTTAGTACACATAGTCCTCTTATATCCTGGAACAGTCCTCTGGCCAACGAGACCAGCATAGAAAATGCTGGCAAGGCTCATGATGGCTCTATTTCAGACAGGTCTCGTCACCAGTATTAGCATTTCCAAACGAAAGGACACTGGTCACAGACTGGGCACCTGGCTTGGGGCAAGAAAAAATTACTGAAATCAAATATTTTGTTAAGACTCCACTGACAAACAGTGATCCTGTAGTTATGAGTAATTAATTAAGATTTCTGCTAGTTCTGGCTGGGGTGGAGTTAATCTTCACAGTGGCAGGTATGGGATTGTATTTTGAATTTGTGCTGAACACAGGGTTGATAATATAGAGATGTTTTTGTTATTGCTGAGCAGGGCTCACACAGAGCCAAGGACTCTTCTGCTTCTCTTACTGCCATGCTGGGGAGGAGGCTGGAGTTGCATGGATGGTGGGAGGAGACACAGCTGGGACAGATGACTCCAACTGACCCAAGGATATCATAGTCAGTACATAAAGTGGGGGGAAGAAGGAGGAAGGGCATTTGGAGTGATGGTGTTTGTCTTCTCAAGTCACCATTACCTGTGATGGGGCCCTGCTCTCCTGGAGATGGCTGAACACTTGCCTGCCCATGGGAAGCAGAGAATTCATTCCTTGCTTTGCTTTGTTTGCATGCTCTGCTTTTGCCTTCCCTATTAACCTGTCTTTATCTCAACCCAGGAGTTCTCTATCTTTTATCCTTCTGATTCTCTCCCTGATTCCACTGGTGAGGGAGCAGCTGTGTGGGACTTGGCTGCTGGCTGGGGTTAAACCACCACAACATTCAAAAGGGCTTAATACCACCAACTTTTCATTATATAGAAAGGTATGAATGATGTAATTTCTCTGAATTAGATGCTCTAACTACAACCGTATTTTCAGGATCTTTTCACCATCAGTTGCAGAATTTACAAGTCCAGTAATGTCCATCTTTGCAAGCAATGTTATTTTTAAACAACGTACTGGCAGAGACCCTTAACCTCCAATAAGTAAAATGTTGCCCTAGGGCTATAAAAATGCAGGCCAAAGGAAGAGCTTATAAAAGCTGAAACTAGGTTGTCACTTTATGGTGATGCTTCAGACCAAAAGTGTGGCAGCACAAAGCTGTCTGGAGTGGTGGCCTGTTAGCACAGTCACGGTCACCTGCAGCGTGGCTGTGGCACAATGGTCAGACTGTCCCTCAGACCAGCGCAGTCTCTAACACTGCCACGCACCCAACTCTGCTTTGCCTTTCAGCCCTTTGCTAATGCTGAATGTTTCTGTGAGACAACAGGCCTGTGGTCAGCACTGCCTTCTGCAGCAGCCTGTGCAGGCAGGCACCAGCTGAGAAGAGAATGACGGGAGGACCCAGGTAGGGGTGGTAGCAATGCTGTTGCTCCAAGCCTTGGAGAGGACACAGAAACCTGAATGAGCTGGGGAAAAGGAGCAGAACTGCAGCGGTGTCCACGTGCCCCAGCTGCCAGTAGTAAGAGGGGTTGTTCTTGATGGGTCATATTTGACTATCTAAGCAAATACATCAGCAATCTCTGTAAATCAGAAAATGGTTTGGGTTACAAGGGTCCTTTAAAGGCCATTTTGTTCAACCATCTGCAATGGGTAGCGATCTTCAACTGCATGAGGTTGCTTAGAGTCTCATCCTACCTGACCTTCAGTGTTTCCAGGGATGGGGTGTCTATCACCTGTCTGAGCAACCCGTCTCAGTGTTTCACCATCCCCATAATAAAAAAATTCTTCCTTATTTCTAATCTGAATCTACCCTTTTCTATTTTTTAAATCAAACTGTTCAATGTAAAGTAATACAGATAGGCTTAATTAAAAGTTTATTGCCTTAAGCAGCCTTTATACAGATAGCATCAAATAAGACATAATATATATATATATTAGCTTTTAGGTTTTTTCTATATTTTAGTTAAAATCAGCATTTTCTTCTTTCCTCCTAACTGGTTTTGGACTGTTTTTTTGGTGTATGCTTGGTAAGTCAGTCAAGCCTTGCTCTCGTTAATATTATTGGAACTATCAGTCACATCTTCAAATGTCCATACCAAATAAATAGACCAAACCAGATTCCCCATTTGACAGTGGTTGATGAATATGATGTAAAATGTCTTATTTCTGTTCGCATTAACTTTGTGACAGAGAAGAATGATAATTTCCAAACTGTTTAAATTAGTTTCTCATGCACCAGGAGGTGCTATGCATTTACATAAAGTCCTGTTGCTTTTTCAGAAACTTCCAACCATTACAGATAGTATTAAATATGTGTTTAACAACCTACTAAACACATCATTAAGTGCTTTGTTACAATAGCTGTTCTATCCTTTAAAATCACACTTTTTACTTTCAGGAAGTAATACTACAGTCAGACATCTGTTCTAGGATCTACTGTGTGGTAGGACTCAAATTTTGAAGGTGTCTCAGTTTCTCTTGGAGAGGGATGTTTATTTTTTTAAAAAAGCTTTCCAGAAGCAGTATCCTTCTGGGATGAATAAAACTCCTCCCAGGTACATAAACTTACGAGAAGCTACAATGCAAGTTCAATTAGTCACTTGCATAATGAAAAGAACTTCCATGTTCTGCACTATTAAGTAGCCTAAAGAGGCTTTCAGTTACTGCATTATCTGAAGTACCGATAGCTGATTTAGGCAAGAAGATTATCTAGTTCGACTTGATAAGATTACTCTAACGAAATGGAAGCTGCTCTGAACAAGATTTTAGGGATTTTTGTGGAACTATTAGACACAAAAATAATCTTTCCTTCTCATTAAAATTGTAAAAATAAAATGTGAATAACTTTTAAAGTAAGAGCCTGCTCACCACTGTTTCCACTAAGAGCAAACCTACTCCCAAGTTCAGTAAGTATTTTCAGAAATTTTATGAAAATTTCAGATTATTGAGGGAAGTGAAAAGTGTGGATACCACAGCTGTTAATGAAATTTTCCTGAGAACTTTAGAGAAAAAAAAATGTAGAAAAAGTTACAGAGCTAGATCCACCCTGGAAAGACCCATAACACAGCAAAATATTTGAAAGATCCAACTTTCGATGCAGACAGGAATAATTACTAGCCTATCATCAAATGATGAGTATTTTCATTAGAAGTGTGTTCTCTCTTCTTTTTCCCTCACCCCTTTCACACCTAGTCTAAGTAATAGTGTTATGACTAATTAAAAGATCATGGGAACCCTGGAAATTATGGGTTAATTTTAAGAACATAGCATTGAAAATGAAGGGAACAGGAAATCTGAACTTCCCTTTTCTTATATTATCCACAAAGAAAACAGGTTTTACAATGAAATATGAAGTACTGAAATGTTTTAATACAGGTGGAAGTTTCAGAGAGCTATATACATTCTGTGCAAAATAAACATAAAAAAAAAAGCAGCTCTTTCTTAATACAAGCTTTATCACACTGGCACAACTCCTGGTGAATGCACTGCATTCAAAAAGTTGAGTACTAGAGAGCGCACATTTTTCTCAATCTACTAAGATAATAAATTAGAAATTACAAAGTTACGATTTTCTTAAGAACAGACTGAATAAGATTTTCAAAAGTACACTATTAAAAGGGACAGATCTCATTCAATGTGAACTAAGTTACGAAATTCTTTGAAATCCTGTCTTGTATGTTGCAATACAGGCTCAAATATATACATTTGAATATGTAATAAATTAGCTTTCAATCTTTCTATTGCTATTCAAGAGTATATTGAGTTAATCTTCAAATGCATGACAAAATACCACAGATTTTTTTTAAAAATACATACATAGATTCGTGGAAAAAAACAAACACAAAAATTGATAAATGTATTTCCATTGTAAAGATAAAGAACTTGTCTAGTGTGTTGTAGTCTATAGTTTTAGGTACCGACAATGTCACAACGTCCAAGAGGAAAGGATTAATCACCAGTATACTGCTGATCTGTCTCATTTTCCAGTTTTTGTATCTCATTTTGTCCAGCCTCTGCGAGGTAAGATAAGAGTCTTTTATAGGCTTCTCTATTGGGAAAAAGAAAAAAAGAGAAAAAAAAGGAAAAAGAAATCAAAACATGTCACATGCTACTTTAATGATCTCATACATCCTAGGAGTAAAAGTATGTATTTCCCAAACAGATTGTTGAGGTATTGGGATATTAAAACATGGCAACTTCCCCCCACCTATTCAGTTGCTTTGTTTGCTGGGACTCTTTAGCATGGCCAGGTCAGAGAAAGAATAAGGACTGCACTGTTTATGGCCAGAAGTGTAGTGGAGATGCTTAGAAACCTACTTGTTTACTTTGTAAAGTGCTGTGAAACAGAAGGTCTTAATTTTAAAACGTGGAGTTTCCAAGACCTAGATCAGATTAGCATTCAGATGAGGATGTTTGTTCTCTCATTTCTGCCTAAGCAATCCCTGTGATTTTCACCACAGCACAGTGATGTGAGCCCCTGGCACTTGGGTGCAGCCCAGCACTGACCCAGAGTAAGACCACCATCTTCAACCAAGGACAATGACTGTTTAAAAATAAACCTGGAATTCACAAAGGGAACTGTCACTCCAGTGGATTTTCCAAAAGAGTGCATATGTGTTGATGAGACTTTTCACCTTAAGTTCGTTCTAATACTCTCCAACCTAGACAGTGTAATTATTGTTGAAGTACTGCCTATGAGATTTAGGTATTTTCTAATTATCTATATTTGTCATGAAATGTTAACTTGAGCAAACAAAACTGCAGTTTTCATACTAGTGCCTTGCAATAACAACACTGGACATCACTACTATAAGCATTTAATGCAACTTCTGAACCTTACTTCTTTTATAGATATGGCTTTGCACTTTAATGTCTACAGTAATTGCACTGAACATGTTAATATAATGTTACTTAGAGGCTGGGACTAAAGAGAGAAATTCAGTTGTTCTTGAAGAGAGAAAATTAGTGTTCTTACAATAAAATGCTCATGGATCACCTCAGGCTGCTGGGAAATGGAGCACATTCTAAATACAAATTACTAATAGAAAACACTGGCAACAGATTAGATACTATATATGGTTTAAGTGATGAAGCTAAAGGAAAGGTAGCTCTTCAGTAATCTCCAAGCATGTATTTCAGGAAGCTCAAACAACCTGCTTGCTTTCAGTATTTTGTAGATAATGGGATGAATGTTACCATATTAAAGGTATTTAATAAAAGAAAAACAAAAATTTTAGCTATGAAATACATTATTAAAGCATGAAAAGCAGGTAGCGTGGAAATCCTGCATATAATGGTACATCAGGCTCACCCTGGGCAAATTCTCTTAAAAGCAAATGCATTTGTTGGTAGTGGGTAATAAAAAGTGACTAATTGCAAATAAGTTAAATATATTTTTCATTAAATGGAGCATTAATACCCTGTGACTACCCCTTAGTGTCCCCCAAGTTATTCTTGCACAACTCTGTCTTTTGCACTTTTTATAGCCCAGACCCTGCTGACACACACCTCAGAACTTCCCCGGCGTGAGGCATGAGTAGATCCTGCCCTTTGAGTGGTCCCAGGATGTGCAGTAATCCAAACACTGGGGCCAGTTCCTTGCCCAGACCACAGGAGAGGCTCAAGCAGCCTTCCAGTGAGCAGCATTATTGGGAGGAGCCCTTTTGGCTCGGGTGCCACACGACGCAGAGCTTCCTGGAATTTTGTAACAGTACTTGTATAGATGCTGAGAGGTTAGTGCTGCATCTGCACCTAGGGACACCACCATCCATCCCTGTAGAGCTGCTCCCCTTATGTGACATTTCCTCCTAATGCCAGATGGATTCACATGCCAAATATTTCTGTCTTAAGTTCTTTGGGGGGAAAATGGAGGAAGTGTGAGCCTGCTGTGCCTATTGGAGTGAGCCTTTCCTGGACACCCACAACTCTTTTATGCTTAGATTATGAGAGAGCTCTTGAAATTAAGCTGGGGCTATTTCTTTTCCAAGCATCTCAGATCAGACCTGGTTATCCTATGATTTCACATATGACCCATGAAGTTCTCTAAAACAGGAAAATTCTTTAGGTAAGGAATTCTTTATTCTGTTTTGCAACATACAGTGTAGAGGCAACCTGGCTTCACATAAATTCTACTGTGGTCCGTGGACTCTAGTGTCAAAAGGGCTCTGGAAATATTTAGCATATGTAGATGGCTTAAAAACACGAAAGGCTTGAGTTAAGGGAGATTTCTGGCTGAACACAAACATCACTTACTGCTGAGCGTCTCTGCTGCTGTCTTAACACTGCTTTCTTTCAAGAGAATAAACCTCTACTATTCATTGACAAAAAATAATATTAAATAAAAATCAAACCTCTGTGTAGTATTCCTTCCAAGACCTTGTTTGTGCTCCGAATCCTTCAGAGACTGCGTGATTGTGGGAATCAGGCTGGTAACTAATGTCTGATCCAAGACTGCCGCTGTTTGCAGTATGCTGAAAACCCGGTTATCATAGACAGCAGTGTAGTCCTGGATAAACTGCCTGAGGGGGATACAGAGGCATTTTAATGCAGGGTCAAAACTAGATGCAGAGAACATGCCAAGAACAACTGAAGAGTCTAATCAGAACAAGGAATATGGCTGCATAGCAATTTTCATATTATTACACTGGAATACTCTACGTGGAATACTTCCTCTAAACAAAGCCATGCTTTTGAAGCCTAATGCTAAAAATTCCACACATTTATTTTGAAGCACTTTGGCAGATTCTGCTGCTGTTTCTAGTGCCTTGTTCCAGAGCACTTTACTTTGTAATGTGTGTGAATGCAAAACTAAAACATATATTTCTTACTTAATAAATAATAATTGTAATAAAAAGACTAACAAAAGAGTTTAAAAATCAAATTTGCAGAAACAACGTTGGCATTTCTCATGAAGCTGCACTGGATCTTAAGCAGGGCAGACCACTGGATGGAAGCACATCCATTTGCCTTCCTGAGGACTTGAGGTCTTTAAAGATCACAGATTATGTTCAAGTAAAAATTAACACCCTAGGGATGACATCCCATGAAGTGATGTATCACATAGAGACTGGCATTCCCAGAACTACCCATTCTTATTTTGGTGAGTCTCTCTGGAGCTTTCACCTAGACCTGACCCAATACAGCAGCAGTGCTTAAGGGCTGCAGAATGTCTTTGAGTGCCAGATCATGCAGCTCTTCTACTGTATCCATATCAGATACAGGAGTCATTTTGCAGAGCTATGGAATAAGCATAATTTACATTATAATAATCTATTATTGTCACAAAATCTAATTAAAAAAAGATAAGCTTGTTACACGAAGATTATCTACACTTCAAATTAGGCACACGCATCTTTCACAGCACCGTCAGCATTCCTGAGGAGTTTCTCTCATCACAGGAGCAAACACACCTCCCCTACTGGATGCCTCTCAAAACAGTACCTCATCCATGAGGAAGCAGGTATGTCTTTCTCCACTGTTTTTCTGCTCTGGATTTTTGGCAAAGCTGTGTTCAAACCCAGTGCCAAAGGTACCATTACTTAAATACCATAAACAAGCAACAATGCAGCATGTTAGGATAATTAACTATTTTTAAAAAACATGTTTGCTGTCAACTGGCTTGCAGCAGCTTTGCTGCCAGTTGGCATGTTTTCTGGTTACCTAAATACAGAAGTCAGCTGGGTGGCATGTTCTCCTCCTGACCCTGCTTGGCAGCCTTCTACCATGTACTGTACAATGTCTGTAGATATTTTTTTAACTGCAAAAGAAAAATCACAAGATTCACACAGAGCTCTTGAACTGACCATCTGGAGAATGTCTTTCATGAAGACTAAAATTTTTAAACGAGAAAAAAAAAAGGTTTTGTCTTTCTTTGATGCAAGTGAAATGACTGTGAGAGCACTTAGTTAGATTGGATATAAGGAACAGAATGAGTCACAGATTTATGCAAAAGTCTTAATTTTCACCACCATTATCCTTTAAACAGATTTTTTAATACACTATGGTCTTTTCAAGTCAAAGCCAAGAGATACACATTTAGAGGAAATAGAGGTTTTATTTAAATATGAGTTCTGTTTATATTCTTTAATCATTCCTATTTGATTCAAAAGAAAGATAGTCACAGCATTATATCCTGCTCAGAGTTATGTGGATCTACTACTCCATACTTTCAGTGGTGGAGATTGTTCTGAAGTGCACCCTAAATCTTTTTTTAAGGGAAGAAAACACTAAGAAAAACCCAACAAAATCCCCCACTGTTTTCTCAATAATTGTTTCCAAATAAATACCCAAGTTGCAAGATACAGCTCTTTCTTTATAAAGGTGGAACTGGGCTGCAAGGACTTTTCTAGAAGGGTGTGCCAGAGCCTGTCCAGGCAGGCAGGGAGCTGGTGGCTACCACAGCACAGGATTTCCAGCTCATTCCCTAGCACATTGCAAGGTGGATACACAGCTCCTAGCAGATACGGCTGTGACGGCAAAAGGGGGAAGAAAGTTGTGTGATGGTTAAGCTAATTTCCTAAGCACATCTTGTCCTTGAAACTATTATAGACCAGAATCAAAGAGTCCTTTATTAGAGAAAATTCCCAGGAGAAGTCAGAGGTGAATCCAAATTTTGTTTAATGCCTCTCTAGCAGCAAGGAATGGAAATTTTGAGCTTGGGTACATTCGTTATACAATGGTGGGGTGAAAAGAGTGCTTCGTTCTTTAAGTAGCTAAAAATAAAGATGTTCTTGCTATGAAACAAAGCATGCTAAAAGAAGAAAGAAGACTCAAAGATGCCTTCAGAGAGCAACATGCTACTTTTAATCCATATATAATGCCTCTATGGGGAGAACTTACGCTAGTCTTATCTGGTCTCAAAAGTTTAGGTGGAAGAAAAACTTCCACAGTTGGTAAGTCTGGAGGAGATTGGATGGGAAGGATGGGGAAAAAGGAAATGCCTTCAGATTCCTGAGAAGCTGATTAGTTCATTAGAGGGTTAAATGAGGCAGGACTTCTCTGCCTGAGAGACAGAAGTCCCAGACTAGTTAATGAAAAAAAAAGCCTCGTCCAGTTTAGCTGGCCAGATTATCTTATTCACCTCATCTGAGAGTCTTAAATACTGGGATGAAAGATGCTCAGTAGTGCAAAAATCTTGCAGCTGTGGAGAGATGTACTTAAAGCAAACAAACAGCTCACCTTGCAGCTCATTAACCAGTACCAAGCATTTCAACACGGCTGGGAGAACCAAGTCAATGTCACACAGTTCAGTGCTCTGGGTTCTCTGAAGTACTTCCAGAATAAAAGCAAGAACAGAGGCCAAGCGAGGAGGTGGAGCATTCCCTTTGAACTGCAGGTAGTTTTCACTAGGAAGACAAAGCAAGCCAGAACAAAGTCTATGATTTGGGGGTTTTCTCCGTGCAATGCAAGCACCATATACTTTAAAATAACTGTGATATTTCAGCAGAAGGCCTATTACATAGATTTCTATCTTTATCTAAGCTCAAATAATGGCTTCTATTTGTCTTAGTCTTAGCAATGACTCCCAATTTGTCAGAGGACAGTGATACCTTCTGACTGTTCTGTTAAGAGGGGAGTGAGAAATAAGAGCTATCATAATTACAGTTAAAAATCCAAGTGTGACTATAAAAGCTAAATACAAAGGTAGGTTCATAATATAATTGAATAGATGAAGGAATCGAGATTTTAAGATCCTAAACCAACATCCATAATGCTGCTGTTACTCAGTTACATTATTTAGCTTTATGTGCTTTTGCAAACTCACAATCCAACTTGTGGTAATAGCTCTGCTGTTACATTGGTACTGTTATTTTATTTTTGTCAACAGTATGTTGTAACAGGACAGCCAATGATTGACTTTGCTCTGTCAGAATTAACACATCTCCAATATAAAATCTAGCACAAAAAGAAAAGGTGACTTGTCAATCTGCAACAGGAGCAAATTATAACATCATGGAGTGTTCCAATTTTAACACCTTGATTTGTTAATTTTCCCAAAAAGAATACAAGAATATGAAGTACTGTTGGTTTGGCACCACAAATTAATGAAATCTGAAGACAGTAAGTTTGAATTGAAGCATTCAGGGCGGAGGTGTGCAGGTGAAAAAGAACAGAGCATTTATTCATCAGTCAGCAAGAGCAGTCCCAGAACCTTCAAAAAAACCTTTTAAGGTATTTAATGTTAGGTACTGTTACCTACTGAAACAAAGCACATACATTGGCAGAGCAGTGCATCAATTGAAAACCAGCATCCTTATTAAAAACTCAAGAAAGGGTGCTTCTGCAACTTTCAAATGAGACCTGACTTTCAAGGGCTCTGGGTACTCATTGCACTGCTTCAGAGCACTCGTGTGACTTGGCAAATGAAAACTGTAACACCCACAGTTCTTATATCATATGGTCTTACTTACTTTAATATTAACAACTCTGAAACCTTCTATCCCATTAATTACTCCGAATAGTTCCCACGAATTTTTTTTTGGGTGTTCTTCCACTGAAGTAGCTCTCTGGCCTGGATAACACAATCCTGATGTTGTGGTTCCCTTTCCTCTGTGCAGCAGCAATACATTCACCATCTTTGACATGGCAGAGTAGCCAGCAAAGTGTACCTATTTGTGTTCAGACCCCGTGACTGCCTCATGAGCACTCAGCAGTTTGCAAAGCAGAGTGCTGCTCAGTTCTAACACAATCTTCCCAGATCACTAAGGAATGTTTCATGTCTTAAAAATCACCAAGTGCCATTACACCTTCAGAACTTTCCACTCTCAATCCGCATGTTTACACACGCAAGCACACATTCAAAAATAACTTTATTAAGATGACGAAGTTTGGGTATCCATAAGTTAAAAACATATCAAAACTAAGATTGTGAAATCTTAATTCACTCCCTTAATATGTGATAATACAGGCTTTACTTACAGGATTGCCTATTATATTTACTCAAGATCAACACTCATATTCTTTTTCTGATCAACAAGTATACCCACTCTTTAACAAATAAAGATCCAATTACCTTGGATATAAGCCTGTATTTAAGGGGTTTAAATCCTTTCCTAACATGGACAAAAAGTACAGATTGTTCACTATTCTGCAGTACATAAAACCAAGCGTCAGCCTCTCAGCAGCAGGAACACAGATTTGTAGCTGCTGTTGACATCATGTGAGTAGTGACAGCACAGTGAACCAGTACTGTCTTCCCTGTCTTCCTCTTCCCCACCCGCAGTTTTCCATGTCCCCTGGGGAGTTGGCACACCTGTGTGTATGCCCTGACACTTACAGAGCAACAAGGTCCCGCACGCGCAGGTAACTGTGGCAGCTTTAAGCGCTACAACTCTGTGACCCTAAATACAGCCTGACACACAAACATGATGATGTCTATTGGAGTGTAATTTTTCTAGAAAATTACTTTCTTTTCATATGACCTCCTGCAATACTTTTTGTTATGGCCTAGGACCTTTATCCTTAATTAGTCTCTTACAAATCTTTCCTATTTTACTCTCCCGATGTATAAACACTGTCCTTTCTTTGCCCCCTGCCCAGCAACTCACAGGCTCTTCCAAGAGCCACAGCATCAGCTGAGAAGTAAATAAAGGCATGAACTATCTGTGAAATCTGAATCTGAAACCTGAGTAAGCGATGCTTTATATTTCGCTGGTCCTTACCTTATGACATGCAAAGTGGTCTTCCGGAGCCGGAGCAGCTGCGGGGCTGTGATGGAGCTGCCTAAAGCAGTGAGCAGAGGATGCTGTCCAGAACCAGGCACAGTTGGGGAGGAAGGGAGGAATCGTCCAAAGTAATGTCGAATAATGCTCCCAAGGAGCTGATTTAAATAGGCGCCCTGTGTTTGGGACTGGCAACATATGAAAGACAGGCCCTGTAGAAGAAAATTTTAGAATGAGAGAAACTGAGTAAATTTTTAACAATACGGTTGAATAAATCTTTAACAACTGTAGGCTAAACACACTACATGCTGTGGAAACTGCTGCATACAGAGTAACTACTGCCTGACAAATGAGCACCAATAATTTGATGTAGATATGATGGTTTGCAAATGAAGACAGAATCAAGCAAGGCTTGCAAAGGAGGGAAAATTTTCACTAGACTAATATATTAGAAGATAAGCTTTGGTACATGCAAGCTCCCTTTCAAATTAAAAAAAAACCTTGGCATTTCAGACCTGCAAAAGTTTCTGTGACCAAAAGCTTCTCATTTCTGTTTTCAATCCTATACATGGTCTAACAGAGTATGTTAGTCAGGTAAGATTTAAGAAGGGATAGAAAGAATAAATACCTCATCTGCCTGTAAAGGACGGTGTGAAATTTTTGTATAAATGATATAGCAGAAAAATGAGCACTTAGAACTGAGCTCCAACAAGAAAAGATATGCTCATAGTATGAACAAATTAGGGTAAATTAGGCACCATTTATAAAGGATTTAGAGGAGGTTATAAACTCTGTTTAAGATAAGGCTAAAACTGCTGTGATTTATACAATATAAGCTATATTGATCCAGAGAAAAATCTATAATGAAAGTACTTGCCCAGAAAGAGCTTATCTGAACACTACCTGTAGTCATAGAACATATATATAGTCCATCCCTGGAAAAAAGAGTAGTAGTATTACTGGAAGGGGTTGCCATAAGAGGAAGTTAAGCTCTTGTTTCCTTCCCCCTCCTTTCATTACTGAGAGGAAGAACAAATCACTAAGAAAAAAATAAAAAGATCCTGTGATCTCCTATCTCAAGGGTCACAGTCAGCAGCACAAACAGAAGCCTCTTGAGAACTCAGTTTTCACAATAGTTTTGTCCAACAAGAATAATGGTGTAAAACAAGGTCAAGCACAGAGTTCCCTAGACAGCAATTTCAACAGTACTTCAAACTTGCATTAGCATTGCAATTCAGTCTCCAGTTTTGGTAGAAGGAGTACCTGTCTGAATATTTATGCTTGCTGAGGTAAACTAATGCCCGTAATATAGGAATGAACAATCAAGTCAAGCTGCTTTTGTTCCCCAGCTATAGACAAAGTGTATTTCTGTTGTTTTTGGAGAGGGACTCCTATATAAAAAAAATCTTCATCTGTATCTGTCTATGTGAACAAGACAGAACATTCAGGAAAAAAAAAGCAGACTGAGGCATAGCTAAGGGTCTTGAAATGGGGACTGCTGACTTTTGGTTCCGCAGTAAACAAATACAGAAAACATGAGATTTCAAGAAATGAGGTGCCTGAAGACTTGCTGTAGGTGGTTCTCTTGAATGCAGATTTGGGTTAAGGGTTTCACTTCACACACATCTAGGGCTCCTTGATAATTTTGGCAAGTCTCAATGACAAAAAACACACTTTCTGAACTGAGGCTTTGATTAAAACTTCAGATTTTCTCCTCCTTCTGTGTACATAGAGCAAATTTTTGTAGGAAAAAGCAGCTGCTGCTGTATCAGAATTCTTAAAAACAAGAAGTCTGCTACTTCTTGGCAAGTAGCAGACTCAGAGAGACTGTTAGAGATGACAGACTATTTAGTGTGTAAACTTGTTTGATGTTTTCAATAAGATATTGCAGCAGGCATAAAGAAGAGTTGCCTGTGCTTTCTGTAGTAAAGCTCAGGCAGAAAGACAGAATGTATTCCATAATCCAAATATCAGAACTGGCACTCTTAAGATTCTAGACTGTTTTAACACCAAAAGAACCCAAACATCTATGACAAAGTGCATTAATTTATCTGATAAAAGAGACACAAAGAACATCACAACCTTACAGAGGATACCTGCAGGAACACATGAAGAACACAGCACCTCTGAAGAAGTAACTAACAATGACAGTTGCTAAAATGAGACAGTTCTTCAAACTGAGGATGAACAAATAATACACAGTATCAAAACCAGAAGACATCAGTTATTAACTAGTAAGAGTTACTGTTTTAAAGAACGATCCTAGAGTTATTTAATAGCTGCAATGAAAAGAATATTAGAATTTAGATAGCTGAAGGAATGCTGATTAATTTTTGTAGGTCTAATAATTTCATTTGAAAGTGACCCAAAAAACCTAGCCTGATCTTTCATAAAAGCATTTTCATTTTTTGGGGTTGAAATAAATTGATTTGGAAACTGCATCCCAAAAAATTAGAGAAGAATTGGGTTTCTCTCTTGGACAAAAAGGCTTACTGACTTCAGCTCAACATTGTATTCTTTATTTTGGACTCCTCCTGTTCCTTACAAAGTGCAGACAGCAACAGGCCTCCACAAGGTCTACAACACAATATCCCAAGTAGCACAAGGCATAAATTACCAACACTGCACAGTAGCTGCAAATCTCTGGGTACAATGGCAAAACATCCTAAGCAGTGCTGGCCAAGTATGTGATTACAAGGTAATCACACAGAAATTTCTTTCTAATCCCACAAGTAATTAACAGAGATGAAGGAAGCTACCATTCAAATGGGAGAAAAAAGAAATACACGTGCTACTGAACCTTCAGTTCCGGACCAGAGATTTGCAATCAATCACATCAGACCCCCAGGACAATCCCTACAACGCAGATGGGACTTTAAAGGGTTGATAGAGTTGCCTTCTTTTCCTTAACTCTGTCCTTTAGCCATCTTCTGAGGTTAAGATTTAAAAAAAAAAAAAAAAAGGACATTTTAAGGGGAGCAGAAAAGCATTACATCATCTGCTCCTCATTTTAGCAGAAAGGCAACTGATTCCTGTGTGTGTTCACTCCAGGAACCTTTTGTGGCCAGAGCTGCCTCTTCTGATTTATCTGTATATCTGTAAATCACCTGTGGAGAGCAAAGAACCGATTAGTATGGATTACTGGAACTATTCACTGCAGAAATGCCAAGCTACCTAATGATGACTTATACTGTAAGTCCTGCTGTTGGAATAAATCTGCTGATCACCAATTAATGTTGTACAATTCCTATTAAATACATATTATAATTCACAAAATGTATTAATAAGCTTGCTCAAATATCAGACCACAGATGTGGCTCATGGGAGGGCTTTCAAGGTCTGATCTCTGACAAATGCTGAGCCTGCACAGACCCATTAAAATCACTGGAAAGTGTATGTGCTAAGCACTACTCAGAATGAAGCTCTTTTGCCATCCTCCATATTTAGATAGAAATTAACAAATCTTCTGTATTTGGACAGGATTAACACTGATAAATCAAGCAAGGTATTTTACCTTCCCTATCATTATGTATACAATGCTTATTCCATGCACCCACACTGTATTCTGCAAGATATATTTAAATTAATATTTCTTCTCCAAAACAAGTTTCTTACATTGGTTCAGTTCTTTCCCATATTACTGGTAAATGTGTACTAAAATTCCTCCAAATCATTTCCCGAAAAATCCATCAAGAGCAATCTTGGTCTGAAACTTCCTGTGGTAGATTTTAGCAATCCACTACCACACAAATCAACTCCTTTTGCAGAAGTGAAATACTTAAGGTTAAATTTTACATGCCTCACTATCTCATAATTAGGAACAGTCCCATAAAATTGTAAAATGGATATTCATTCATGTTCTTAATGCTTTACTTTCCAAAGTCAGTCATTCAAACAACTCTGAGTGCAATTTTTATATTATATCTCACTAAAATCTCTCTTAGGTCATCAAATATTATCAAAACAGATAATGCACAGTGAAAGAAATAGTATCGAGACAGTAACCCTTTAGGCAAGATAAAAAAACCCAAAAAACAACCTAGATTAAAAGTTGCTAGAACTAAGCTATTTTGACAAGGCAGCATCAGTGACTGAGTTTGAAAAATCTGTACAGTGGAGACCAGACCAACTGCCCAAAACCTGTCAAAAGGCAGAGCTGTATAACCCAAAGTTCTGTTTAAACACAAGCATAACAAGTAAACACAGTCAGTCTGAACTCAGGAGAGAGAAATGCAATATCCAGTCTTAATTAGCACATTTGACAATTATGTGTGCTTGTGTAAAATTAAACAAAGCCTTTAATTTTGATCTGTTAAACCTGTAAGTTTGGGGTGATGAAGGACAGTGAAGTACAGTCATTGGTTCTGATGAATTGTGAAGTTACTAATAAACTACACTGTGTGGAGAGAAGGAGCTTCGAATGTTGTCCTAAAAGATGAAAAAATTCACGAATTCTATAGGATTACCTAAAATTGCTGCATCAGTGGATATGTGAAATTAACTGCTTCTAGGACTGATTTCAAACCCCTTTAAAACCCACAAAATGGATCAAATAAACAACATTAAGAGTAGTTGTTAAAAACTCTGGAAAGAGGGAACTTTTTTTCAAATCATTGCTAGTGAAATTAAAATGTTTTCTGAAATGTGAAGAAGTTTTTTTGAGCAAACCAGGAGCAGCCCACACTGAAGTAACAGAAGGAGAAGAAAAAAAGATGGAGCCAGGAACTTTTCAGAAGACTAAAGAAGAAAAGAAATTTTAAAAAGACAGAGTGCTGAGTAGAAATTCCATTAAAGGGCTTTTATACTTTTGACTACGAATAAAGAACTTGCATGTGTAAGAAGATATTTTGCATGGTGTCCAAATTCCTGTTTATTTTCATGTAACTGCCAAAAAATTAGGTTGTAAGCTGGAGTATTAATAGGGACAGATCTACACAACGTTTGTCTAACATTAGGGTGAATTAAGGCTCCCGCATTAAAATACCAGGGCTCTACCTCCACAAACGAGCACCGGGTACAGGGCAGCCACCCAAGGAGAGTCTCATCACACATTCCATCTGTAGTTTAAGTTAGTCAAGTTGAGGTTATTCCCAAAGAATTCTGTTTCTTCATCTTTCCCCCCACCATATTTACATGCTTTCCCTCCCACATATACTGTTTTATCACTTTTCTGATAGGCCTATTTGGGTTTTTGGTTTTTGTTTGTTTTGTGAGGCTAGCTACTATTTGATTCAGGTCACAAATTGCTATTCACAGAATCATTAAAACAAATTAAATGCGAATGCATATTGTGGTCAAAGGGAATGAATTTAGCCTTAAGCCAACTATGAAACAATGACCTGAGATGCAAGAGAGTGCCTAGAATCCACACCATCCCAAACGATCTCAGAAGAGCTGAGTTTTTTTGGTTTTAAACTGATCTTGAAATATTTTTGAGTGGATTCTAAATCAGAATTTTTCCACTTTTCCACATAAAAAAAAGGAAGTATTTTTGAATGAATAAAGCATTTTGAAGCACTTAAAATTTTTGCTGCCTTGTAATTACAAACTATTAAAAAAATGCAAAAGTCCCATACTGAAACAGGAAAAATAACTCACAAATTCTCCTCTTTTCTCCCCAATACTGTTTATCAAATTAAAGAATTACTTGTTTTGTAGAAGCAATGTTTGTCTAAAATAAACTATTTGGTCAAACAAGGTCATGTAGCATAGCTGGAAAGCACATGGACAATGCAGCAGATTGATGAAGAGTACAAAAGTGAGGTCAGGAAGTCAGAATCTGGCAAATAAAACAGGAAACAAGGGTACACAACATTTGGACTTTAAAACCAACTCAAGTGGTTTCATCTGAAGACTTCATCCGTCTGTGTACACTCCAGAGAAACTGGCTCCACGACTAAAATGCCAAATTAGCAAACACTCACTCATGCTCCATGCTAATACCATTGTCCAGATGGCCCTACATGTACACAGCTTCTGAAAATACCTACAGAGCAGCAAAGCAACTCATATTCTGCACAGCATTATATAACCATATTCACTTCCATATGACATGCCCTCGATCTAAGTGAACTACCTTTGAAAGGAATAAATCCGAGGGATTTTTACAATGTCACCACTGCATTGTTTCACAATACAATCCTGCAAAGTAGTGAGTTAAGACTGCAAACAAAATTAAGAGTAAGTGAGAAGTGAAAATGATAAGTAAAAGAGACCCAAGGATTTACAAGGAAAACATGTCAACTTATTTATTTTCAAAATACAGTCTTTTCTCTTTCTCATCAGCAGAAATGAGTCTCTCTACAGCATGAACAAGCCTTACAGAGTTTCAAGAGTGATAGGGAAACTGAGGGAATAGTAGGAAGAATAATGGGTAAGAAGGCTTTAGTCATGTAGTCATAAACAGTGGGCACTTGAGTTGGTATTCTATCCTAATATTCTCAAAGCATTAAGATAAACCAGTGGCATAATACACAACGGATTTTCTTCTGTTCCTAAGAGCACTGAAAAAAGGGTATCTCATCTATAACTATCTAGAGTTAGCCAAGTCAACAATGATTTAAAATATCTGTTTGCTCTGTCATCTTAACAATTGTCTCACTACATATTATGATTACTTGATGCACTGCTTGAGAAATCTCTCACATCAGAGACCAGTGTAACCGGCAGGTTGGCTAAAAGTTTTCCATACACAGAGATGAGACCAGAAGCTCATCTGTGGAGTGTACCACAGCATAGCTGCCTGCAATGAGGAAAGTCAAAGGGGTGGCAATTTTTCTTCCACTTCTATATGGAGAAAAAAAACTTCTCTTGCTGCTTCTGTAAATTTAGTCAATGCTTGTTCCGACTAGGGAAAAAGAAAACATCCTTTGCAATATGAATCTTTTCCTGAAGATACATTTGTGCGCTGATAAAAGAGCTGAGGTATTTACCTGGAGATAAAGATGCAGGCTTTCCTGAATGGCAGACAGCAAAGCCACAGGCAGCTCCTTGTCCTGCTGGAGGACAGAGTGTGGCAGCAGTAAGCAATCCACAATGCGAAACAAGAGTTGCTGTGCCTTGGAGGTAGCCAGTATCGGTGCACAGAACTTTACCAGACATCCTGTTTAAAAAAAAGAAAAAAAAAAATCCCAAAGCAATTTAGAGGTAGGAAAAAAAATTAAGAAAGCCTAAAGAGGCAATTATGTTAAATTAGATAATCTGAGAGTAGCGAGAGCAACTGAATTGTCTCACTCCCATGTACTCATTCCATGGTATCCCTTTAAAAAATGCTAGTCAAAACAACTCAGAAGTCCATTTCCAGTTCATCAAAATAAAATACGAAATTGATTCAACACATTACAATTACAAGTTTCTAGGCAAGTGAAGCTGCTTTAGGAAAAGTATAGTAATGCTAAAGAAAGGATGTGTCTCTTAGATCCCTGCAGAAAACTTAACTAAACTTCATCCATAACCCTATAAAAATCAGCACACATGCACTTAAACATTTACCTTGCTGTGTGCATTCATCCCTTTTACAGAGAAATGCTGCCTTTGCCTTCCCATCACATTTGTCTAACACCACTGTGGCAACACCACATCAGCAACTACTCACACAGCAATTCAGTGTTAGCAAAACATTAAATATCCTTCAAATTGCATTTAATTTCAGCAGAGTAAGAAGAATGAGGGGCAGCTAACACGACTAAACCAGCAAGGTCTTGCCAGGTCTTTGTGGGCTATCAGTTCACAAACTGAGAGCCTCAGAGAACATCTTTCTTGTTTTCAGAAAGATAACACATCACTTGCTCAGCTTTGAGCCAGTTTTAAGATTGTTCTTTTGACTTGCAATTAAAAAAAAAAAGAAAAAAAAGGAAGAAGTAAAAAGATATTTATGTGTAAATACCTCAACTTTGAGAAACATCTTTATTGCAGACGAGCTGTAATTTTTCTTGAAAAAATAACTCTATACTCCGAAGTGTTAATATTCAAAATACACATTAAATAAAACAAGATTCTTATGTAGTAGTTTCCACAGAGATTTTCACCTTTATATTTAATTAGAGGCAAGAAAAAGTTTGCTGGGTTGAAAATACAGGAATATCCCAAGGAAACATGTTTAAGACTTTGAAAATAATGGAAAATCAAAAGTAGGCTGTTACGAGATATTATTAATCTATAAAAGTCATTCATTATCATCTCTAAAAACAACGGAAAACAACATTAATCTTGTGGAGTGAAAGAAAACACACTGATCAATCACAGAGAAAGAGAACGATCACCTAACAATACTTCTAATAATGTTGTCTAGGCTTCCTGCTTTGAAAGAAACATAGTCATTCCAGCTAAAAGTACTCCTCCTATTATCACTGCTGTGATGTATGGGACCGTGCAAGACACAATCTGACTACAGACAGGAGGTGTTTAGATTTCTTAAGTTTCAGACTTTGTCCTTATAATTTAACAATCCCACAAAATGTGAAGCAGTGATCGAAATACCCTTGAATATTTTTTCTTTTAAACCTTCTTCATGTTTCCTTAAATAAAAAGAAGGGACAATTTCTTGCACACAACAATATGACTGAAGATTGATTGTTTCCTACTGCAAAGAACAAAAAGCAAAATACCAATCTAAAAAGGAAAATACCAAACTAAAATTACTTTCCAAGGTTCCAACCCACATCTGGATACTTAGAAATGTTTTATTTGATATACATCTTGTGTATCAACGTATGCTGATCTTGCAATAGAGAAGTATTTCACAAAACTAATTCCAGTACATTTGATGCACATTCTGCATCTTAATCATGCTTTCCCTGTGCTCCTTATAATCATGATGTAAACTGTGTGTGCATACCACTATTTTAAAAAGGTTTACTCCATTTTTAAAAAGTAAGTGGGTCAGACTAGCACATTCATTGATAATTAAAGCACTCTTCTTTTTTCATCCTATCAGTGGTTCCACACTTAATGAAAAAATGCTAGAATTGCATTTTAGTAAAGTACAGAGTGTACGTCAGAGAAGCAGTTCCAAAAACAAGCGAAGTACGTACCTGAGCCAACTTGGCCTAACATAACTCCACTATGTACCCTGTAGCCTGTCATAACACTGCTTATCACAGAATATCCTGAGTTGGAAGGGACCCTCAAGGATCACCAAGTCATACTCCCAGCCCTGCACAGGACACCCCGAAGAGTCACACCATGTGCCTGAGAGCATTGCTTCTGTCAGACTTCGTGCTATGACCACCTCCCTGGGGAGCCTGTTCAGTGCTCAACTACCCTCTGGGTGAAAAAGCTTTTCCTAAACTCCCTAAAACCACAGTTTTAAACTATCTTACTGTTCCACACTGGCCTTAACAAAATCTGCCTATGGTTTGCTGAATTCTCTGACTCCTTGGCTACACTTCCATTTCTACCTTATCTATACAACAATTGAAAAAAATCATTTCAATAAGTGATTACTCCAGTGTTTTCTCTGGTGAGCCAGGCTATTCCCCATTGCTTGGATACCTAACACCAAAGCTGCATGTTGTCTCAATCCATGTGGTTTAAAACTTGGAATTCTTTCAGAAGGGTGTACATCTAGTGTTATGTTCTATAGGAAAAACTCAGAGCTCATAATTTCTGTTTGAAATATGAGAGGGCAGAGGAAGGAGACAACAAAAGACCTCATACAAAAAGATCTCATGACTGTCTATGGGAAGAGTAGATCCACTGTGGGCATAAATTGCTGTAACTTCAGGAATTGTTATGACATACAGCCATCCTCACTACAGCTAAATAGCCAGAAAACAACTCTTGTCACTGTTTCTGGGTTTGTTTAGGTAAAACAGGTGATTTTCAGTAATGAAAGACATGAAAACACCTAACTTTTGAAAATACTGATTTGAAGGGGTAATAAAAAAACCCCATGAACAGAAACCACAAGGAGGTTAGACATCAGGATCTAGAGAAAATCTGGAAAAAAATAAATATCTAACTGTAGCATCTTGGTGACTTTCTTTTTTTAAACATTAAGTATAGAGGAAATATGCATGTGGATAGTATAGCGGGAAAAAACAGTATTAAAAGTTTATTTTACTGATTCCTTGAAACTATTTCCTAAAAGAAAACAGGTTGTAAAATAATTACCTATGATCCAATACGTAAGCTGCAGACCTTCTGGAGGTCCTTTGGCCTTCAGATAAGGTTTTACATACTTTAATACATCACCTAAATACTCCAGAGTCTTTGCTACCATGGCAGATTTCTCAGGGAGTGTCTGAAGACCGCTGTAAGTTCTACCAACAGCCTGAGAAAACAAAAACATTGAAATAAATATAAATGAACTTACTAAGTCTCTCATGATATTTTTGTGAGTAATTTCTTTTTCAGCACTCTAAATCTGATGCAGTCTCTTTTCACTAAAACCGTCATATGAAACTAACACAGGGATAGATGTACAGTACCTTAATGAACTGGACAAGAGCATTTTTTGGGTCTTGCTTGAAAACAGACTCTCCAAGATTAGCCTTTAGAAGAATGTTTTCTACTTCTGAGAGTTTAAAAATCAATCTTGTCATTTCAGTCAGCTGCTCCATGTAGGCTTTTCCTGATTATCACAAGAGAGCACATCAGTAAATACAGTATACAGTTATGCTTCTAGATTTAATTTAGTTGGAACATTATTTTAAAAAGTCTAAACCACAAGTATTTGGCGACCAACTGCATCTCTCCAGACAAAGACATAAGTCCAAACCATAATTTTTCTGCCATAAGTTGTAAGAGAATGAAGAGTATTAAGTATGGATAACCAAGTACTTCATTGTGCTGATGGGTTTGTTTTTTGTCAAAATCTGCAAAATGTGGATGAGAAATAGTGACTAGAAGATGTGTTCTACAGATAATTAGAACTACAGTGGTTTTAGAAGAAGTGAAGTATTGCTCTAAGAAAGCAAAATATCCAGTATAAAAAAATAGGGAGAATTAATTGCAGCTAGATTCCACCCCTTCCCCCCTTTTTATTTTTTCTTTTAGGCCATTCACAGCATGATTTCTGACTATTTACTTCAGATTTTCACTTTTTTTAGAGCAGTTTCTCCATGGGGGAAAAATAACTTGTCTCCTTGGGAGCAAGTTTTTATTCTTTGCTTCCAAGGAAACAAGCTCTTTTATCTTTGTTTGTGATAAATTTGTCATATGCAGAGCAGGCAAACTATCAATAAATAGCACAAGCAGTGTAAAGAAACACATTTTGTAATTAGGTAAAAGTAAAGGAATACAAACAAAAATACATTTTGTAATTAGCTGAAAATGTTTGCCAGCTTTGCAATATAGCCCCGTTACTGCAAACATGAGGGAAATGTGAGCACTTACCAACTGTTCTCTCAGCATCTGTCTTGGCCAAGGCGCCACTCGGTTGATCGAGGAACATTTGCAAAACGCAGCGAAACCACGAACGTACTGTCAAAGCTTCGTAGGATGTATAGCCCATGCTAGAAAAAGCTTCACACAGTGAACTGCGTAGGTAGAAGAGGAAGAAAAAGGGTAAGGAGATCTAATAAAAGTAGGCAGAAAGGTGACAGAGTGTCTCATTTGGCTGCAGATGCACATATACACATGTACATATGTTTTGGCTGCAGAAAACAGAGGGAGGAAAATTCACACAATGGGAAATGCCTGACTCTAACAATGGATGATTTGACTGTATTATCTAAATTGACAATGTATAATGCTGGAAATAGTTTATCTGAATCAGCCTCGAACTTCCTATTGACACTGCTTAAGCTGCTCCAGCCTTTCATATAAAGCCAGCCCAGGTGCCCTATGCTATTCTGAAGTCTTCTTAGTTCTAACTACATTAAAGATGGAGAAGAGAAGGTCTGCTTTACCAAATAAAGATATGCCATGTTCAAACAGATCAAAAAGGGAAACACAAAAGGGCAATGGAGATGAGAAAGGAAACTGCCCTACTTGGCAGTACACTTACAGACATACTCATTTAGGTATGTATACACACACAAGTATATACATTCCCACACAAACTTGCTATATATACACTTTCAAACACTTGCTACCATTCTCCCAGTCAGGTGTCAGACCAGAGTCACTCGATGCACAATCCCTGCACTCTACGGTTCTGTATTCCCAATGTTTTACTTGCCTCACTACCATGAGGAGCTGCTGCAGTCATTTTTCCCAAGCATATCAGCCTCACATCATTAATTCTGCAGAAACTCCATGCTAAAAGACAGCAGGTGTGTTCTGCACTCTGTTCCCAATTACTATCAAATGAGCTCTGTGTGTGCTTCATGTCAGTAAAACTTCTTGAAAATAGTTACATCTTTCATTTGAGAGACTTCCTCCCTGGTCAGTCCTAGATGCTTCAACTTTAATGAAAAATGCTTGTATTCTTTCTTGATACATGTACATGTAAATCTACTTATTTTCTACTGATTTTTACTCATCTTGCAACAGAATGTCAACACAGGTCCAAATGGAAACCAAACTGGATTCTGCTTCTCACTAATTAACACAAATAAAGTTGGGGTTTTTTTTTTGCTTCACTTACTTAAAACCAGTGACAACTGTGTATTTTGTCTGAACATCTCTGCTGAAGTAAAATTGACAAAGTAAGTAAGGAGACCAAATGAAAGCAAATAAAATAAAAAAAAAAATTAACATTGAATTCCAGGACCAAAAGAGAAAAAATAGGATGCCTATGGATTTCATGTTCCTTGCAGTAACATGTAAACAAGTTCAGTCTTATGTAATCTTGATGTACACAGTTAGTCTACTTGGTCCCAAAGGCTCACCAAACCACTTTCTATTGTAGTCTCACTCCTGTTTCTCTTGCTTGCTGGTGGGTGGGGGACTTAGGCACCTTCCTAGAACTGGAGAGGAATATGCTCCTAATCCTTAGAAAGGAAAAAACAATAACTACCTGCTAGAAGCATGGCAAGTGGTCCTTTTAAAACAGTGAGCTTATTCACCTGCTCAAAGTTTGTTTAGACAGGTTATAATTCTATCATGCACTACACAATATGGACTGGAGAGGAAATTTTAGCCTCTGCTGCAGAAGAAATTCCAAAGCTCACACATATGTTGCCAGAGCTTTCAGGGTATAATAGTATTGGAAACAAAAGAATCTTTTTAATTGAGAATGTTTGGTGTAAAACTTATCAGAGCACAGTAACCATGAAGTCTTAAGATCCCAACACCAAGACACTTCAGTAACTTTTGCTCTACAACTGCCTAAGGTAAGTAAGTTCATGAATCATGCTACAAAAAAAAAGTGCTTTCAAGACAACAGTGTTTCGAGCATGATAACTCTATAGTCTACCAAGAATGACTTTAGATACTCACTGTCCTTTCACAAGGAATCTGAGCTAGGATAACAATGTATCTGTGTATATATTTTTAACAATATGTCAGATGCTTAATGAATATTGGTAACAAATACTTACATAACTGCTTTCTATCACCTACTTGAGTATTTACTGGGGGAATAGGAAATTAACCTTAGTACTGAAATAATACCAAAATTCAAGTTTAGGAATCAAAATGTTTTTCTTGATTTTACCCAAAGAGCAACGAAATTCAGAATTATAAAATTCAAATTATAACAGGAATTTATGCGCCTAACTCTTATTTCATTCAGCACATACTATGTATCTGCAACCTCGAATGAAACCCACCCTGTAAAAACCATAAAAGAGAAATATAGCAGAGGACTGAAAACTCCTTTCCCAAGTTCCAAACTGACACACAAGGAACTAAATTCAACCTCTTCTAACACCTCCCTGCAAGAAGGCCATAGCCTCATCTTTGTCAATCACACTTAAATAATCTTTACCATGTCCTGATTTACAGCTACTGTCTTTAGTACACTATGTACCCTAAAAATGTGCAACATTTTTCACTTTCAAATACAGTCCGACACAGAAATATTCCCTCTTTCTCTCTCATTTCTCACCTCCCCTGCTTCCAAAACCTGATTCAGAAGCGGGCAAGGCGGGCAAAAAAAAGCACACCACAAAAACAACCACCGCCCATCCATCTAAGGTTCACAGAGACTTACTCAGTGAAAATAAAATTTCTCAGGTATAAAAAAATTTGCCTGGAGTGGCCTGGGCAATCTGCACTAGCTGACCCTCTTTGAGAAGATGTAAAGAATCTGTACCATTTTAGTGAAACATTACAGTCTGAAGTGAGATTTTCCACAAGTCTTATGAAGGATGACAAGGTACTGGAAGAGCAAGTAGTCGCAATTTTTCACCTATTTTGAATTAGATGACTTAGATATCTTGACACCAGCTGAGGCCACACCATGTCATCCCATCCAAACAGCCGCATCATTGACAGAACAGGCTGTGGCTGGAGATCTGACAGGGCTTTGCTGGGTATATCCAAAGCTAGGAGAGTAAAACCTGTTTTTAAAGAGAAAAAACATGGCACGATGTTAATAACTTCTCAGTATAATCCCTGTTCCACTAAAAAGTACTGAATATTAATTACAATTAATAATGTGCAGTCTGGAAGTACCAGAAATCTCAATTAAAACTGGGCAAGTGTTCTAACAGAGAGTGTTTGTACCCATGTTAAAAATGTAGTCTTTATCCCAAGCAGTTTGTAAGTCATCAAGACACATCGGCTGCAAAGGAGGAAAAATGGATCCAAACATAGGCAATTTTAAACAGATTCACAAAACCACAGTTTATAAATCCTGAAGGCATAGTTTTACCACCTCTGCAATAAAAAACGTCTTAAAACCTGCTTTTTTGTCTTCCTGACTTCCCTTTCTTACCTCCATCCACTACATCCTACCCTGTACACATAAGTATTACTGTGCTTTACAGGTTTGAGTTTTATTTATATGTTTTGTTGTTTTTACACACTTCTCACAGCAAAAAAATGTATCTGGAAAGAATTCACTCAGTAAAAGCTGGTACCTTCGTTTTTTTTAGAACAGACTTTTATATATCAAAAGTTACCATATAAATGAAGCACTACAGAAAAATTTACTCTTGAAAAGGATCCCCATATAACAATTGCATATCTAGAAACTGGGGCAGTACTTTGTGCAGAATTTTGTTAATGAAGCATAACCTTTTGCTGTTTATGTTAGGTCTACTGTAGAATCTGTATCCAATGCTACCAGAATGAAAAATACAGCACATTCTTAATATTGCAAACGACAAGTGCATTAAAACTCAGAAATTAAATGTAATCTTAAATGCTGAGAAGTTATTAGGTTATAGGAAATGAGAGGCATCAAATGAGTCTTGGATTGACTTTAGAAGGCAATAATAAAGGGGCTCACTAGTCCCCAAATTCTCCAATTCAAGTTAAACATGATATTAAATATAAACCCGTATGCATTGATAAACTGACTTTGAGTTAGATAGAAAAGGCTAGTTTTCAGAAACAACAATAAAATTATTTTAATTTACAGTACAGGGACAGACTATTTTAAGCCATGAAGGACTTCCCATTTCCTTACATGCCTTGGAATAAACAAAAAGGTCACACAGAGTCCCCACTTTGCCTTAGGAGAGGAAACAATTTGTGCCAGCCTTCTTCCAGATTATCACATTGTTTCTGCAGCATCAGCCATAACATAGGCTGGGGAGAAACGGGAGGCAGAACAGTAATGTGAGGTCCAGGCTGTTTGCCTGGCAGGGGGAGCAGGAGAGCTGTGACAGCTGCTCTCTCTCTCCTCTGGGCTGCAACCTTAAGGCGAGAAGCTCAAACAGCGTGGGAAAGGTTTGCCTGTCTCTGTAGTGCTACCTAACACATCTCTATAAAGCAGGTCACAACTGCACTCCCCTGCTTCTCAGAGGAGTTTATAATAGCTTGCTGCTCTTGCTATTTCACTGTGCTAATATAAAATAAAAAAAAGCTATGCCACTGTAGGAAATGAATGAAAGTTTTGACATTAACAACCTCTTCCTTTGATTTGTATTGCTGTTTCTCACACGTTTCAGCAGTGTGAGACCACTAGTGTTGCACACTGCCTCTTTCATTAATGCTACCTCCTAACTACCACAGAGCTGCTTCAAATGAAGGGTCTTTTAGCTTTTCTATTACCAACTCAGTATTCCTGAGCTTGTAACTTTAGCTAATTCATATCATGATGGGAAAAAATATTTTATGTTTCACTCCTCTCAATTTTAGTTAACTGGATACAAGATTTCATTGTAACTACAGAATACAATGTTAGCTACTGATGTTAAAGATCAAACTGTGATATCTTTCTATTCACTGCCAAGCTGACTCGTTGCATGTGGAGTTCACACACATATGGAATGTTATACTTCAAGATTAAAAGCCTTCAGTGTAAAGCAAGACAAATACTTAGAATGAATTATGAAATAGTTTTATGACCATGAACATAAGGGTTTGGCCAAAAGCAACAGTCAAGTAAGCAACCTTTTAAAAATTGCCTTCAAATGAAAAATTTGTTAAAAATTTAGTTTGAATCTCAACGATTATAACCAGTTAGACACAAATAAACTCCTACAAAAGCATGTAAATTCTGGATATAGTGAAAACCAGTATTCTTATTTACATTGTATAACACTTGCATGTTGATTATAATCTGTGACTAGTTGTGAAAAAGAAGTCAGGCTTGTATAGCTTCAAAACCCTTTGGTGTTCTCAATGTGTTTGTATCCTATTAAGGAATTCAACACTACAATATTTCTTTGTGCCAAAACATTTAGCACAGATTCTACATTTTGTATTTATACACACTTATGCTCCTACATGGAAGGAGAAAATATCCCAAAACATAAACTCCTTGAAAGTTTGTGACTCCGAGAATAGCACCAAATCCAGTAGGTCGCAGGGAGGGTCAGTGCTAACCTGCAGCTGTATCAGCAAGCTGTGGGGAAGGCGGCGTCTGTGACATTCTCTGGCTCTTCAAGTAGGGAAAGAAATTTCTCCAGAGAGCACTGGCGACAGCAAGGTGGTGCTCTTTAGCCACTAATGGAAGCTGTGCATCTGGGGCTGTGTTTCCCAGTTGAAGTCCCTGGCTTACACGTTTGTGCACGCTCCTAGGGAGAAACAAAAACAATGTTTACGTTCAATAAATGAAAAATTCACATCTTTTTAAAACGCATTTACAACTACTTTAAACCGCAGAGCCTGAGAATTGAAGGATCATTTTGAGCAATTAAAACCTTTATGCAAAGGCATTATGCATACCAGTTATTTGATGGATGAATGATGGCATATTAAGCACCATAAAGTTAATGTTAATTACTAATGTCAACCATTAATTATATGCTTTTTAATATGTCAGATCAAAATGAGAAATTGGCAGCTTTAAAATGAATATCTGCATTTTGCAACTGCTAGCATGACAAGCAAGTCTGCTTCCAATCCAAAGCCAGGTGCTTCTTTAAAATTTTTGTCACTAGGATTTTTAGGATAGAGTTGTGTACAGCAAATAATGGCAAATGATTTTGATCAATTGTAAAGCTTCCTTCTGAAATGTACTTCTCACTTGTAAAATCTCACTAGGTATGAATTTAGATAAAAGATTCATTTTATCCTGATGCACTGCAGACAATTAGGTTTGACAGCAATGCCCACAGCTTTGTTAGTACAGTAAAGACAAAAGTTACCACTACACATAACTCCCATCTCTTCCTCAGACAATGTGGCATGAATTCAATAACGCACTCAATTTTCTTTGATTCTTCTAGTACCATTCCTGCTACTTAATCTAATTTGGAAGTTGTGACTTTCTAGAGGTTTAATAGAGATATGTCTGCAGGGAATCAATGTTCTCAGAGAAATGGGGGGGGGGACATTAATAAATTTGTCTGGTAGAGCAGGATAGGAGGCATTACAGTACCGGGCTGATCAACTAAATAACATGCTTATTAAAAACAATCTGTAGGAACGCACTATCATTCCTGTTCCTATTTATCTTCTGGTCAACCCAATTGAGATTGTGCATTAAAGCACAGGCAGTATTATTACATTTGCTTTATTAAATTCTATAAACAGCACTGTAAAGTCAGAGTCAAGATATTTATAAGATAATGGCAAACCACAGAGGCATCGAGAATTGCCTTAACACTAACATTTTTAGACTACAATGTTTTTTTCTTAACTGCCATTCTCACAATAGCAACTGTTTCACAAAAATCTTCCCCTAGATCTTTATTTTATGCTTACCCTAATTTGAAATAAACCAAAACAAAAATAGAAAAAACTCCAGCTCCTAGTTCCCTTCTGGGAACAGGGGAAAATTATGAAAGAATTACACAACTCACAGCACTCATTAGGACATCTGAAATGGAATAATTTTAAATAAAGAGTAGGTTGGCTGCAAGGCCTTCCCGTACTATGGCTGATATTAGAAGCGCATCTCATTATATCAAATTAGTATCCAAAAATTCTGCCCAACACATAATTTAAAACATAAAACATACTGGCTGTCAAAGGTAACGATACCTTATGCCTGCCTGCAGGCATTCATTAGTTTCAATAGGACAGACAGAGAGAATTGAGTACCAGCTACTATTCGAATGGCTACATTTAACAGACAAGGAAAGGTATGCAGCATTAGCAGGAATCAAGGATTTCTTTGAGAGATGGCACGAGTCCAAACACAGGAACAGAAGCCAGGAATTCTAAACCCAACATTTATTCCCTCTGTGGCTTCACATAAATCATATAGCCTTTGTTAGCCTCAGTTTCCCAGCCATGATATTTGGATAGTGAGACAGCTTACCCTTTAAGGATGCTGTGAAAACAATCAATGCTTAGAAACTGAGGATTATATTCAGTATGTCAGTTGGTATTCCTATTTACAAGGCATATTCTCCAAGTCAACATGAACTGAAATAGAAGCGAGATTAGCATAAAAAGTAAAGAAACACTTCTTTGGGAGCATCCCAATATTAAAAAAAGGACAAAGAAAAGGGTGTAGAAATAGTGAGGTCTAGAGGTCAAATGATGAAAAGGTAAAAGCAAGGCTAAAGAAACAAGTAAAAAAAATATTTTTGCCTATTACAAAAAGGAAAAGTTTAACAGTAAAAACAAAAGACTTTTCTGTTCTATTTTGTTAGGAAAGGAAAGCATGATGCCTCCCAATGCAGAGAATAAAACTTCTGGGACCAAATTCTGCTCTACTTACATCCAGACTACGCTGTAAAACTGCACAAAGACCTTTTTCTCTCCTCTAAATTGCCTCTCCAAAGACGGGCGCCTTGCATCTCCTTTAGCCATCTATGCAAAGTAGAAGGGTGTACAGACTTTCAAAGTAAGGTAATATATCTCCGTGTCAGTGGAAGGGCAACACGTACAAATCAGTATTTATGTTTATTCATAGTAACCTACACAAATGCTTGCAATAAGGTAAATGCTTGGAATCAATGGGGCATCAATATATGCTGCAGCTGATGCAGCCAGCTACTTCTACCAAGCACATTTTTTAACTCTACAAAAATATGAATAAATGCAATTTTCCTTTTTATTCAGGTTTCTACATTTTTATAACACTAGACAAGCATACTATCAAATATCACTCCATTTCTAAAACTTTATACATTTAATTTTCCATTCTGTTAAGAAATCTGGAACCACCAGTTGCCTCATTACATTGGTAATAACTTGGTGTGGTTTTTACTTATTTTAAATAATGAATTTCCTATTTCTGTAAAAAGAGATGTGGAGGTTTTTTTTTCATTTTGTCATCAGACCAAATAAACCCTGGGTTTATTAAAGAAGGGAATGTTTGCACTACCTGAATGAGGATTGTGCTGGATGTGTATGTATAATAGTAGCATACAGGATTATTTTCTATATCCTACACCTAGGGTAAGGAATTGCAGCCATTTATCTGGATGCAGATATTGTAATCATAAAATATGCCCTTGCAAGCCTGCATTACTAAAACAGAGCCAAACTTTAGGACAAGCCAGAACAGTAAAACACAAAATTCATCAGCCTGCCTATATAATGGAAACTTTCAAGTCATTCCCAGTCTATAATCTGCACTGGATGCATATTACCATCCAGACTTAATGCAATGTCATTTAATTTGATCTACAAGGGTTCAGAACTCCTCAACATGAGAGAAGACCTCTCTCCTACCAGCACTGCCAGGGGCTACCACCCTCAGGGTCTCACAGGCTATGAATACAGATACTGGTTTCTTCACAGACCGTATTCCCAGCTCCTCGACTCCCAGTCCAAGCCAGGCCAGCCACAGCATCTACAAATCTCAGCTGCCCAGTACAGCCAAGATTAAGCTCAAAAAAGTATTTTTAAAGGACCTGAATGACCTTTTGATGTTGAAACAAATAAATAATTAAAACCCATCACCTGAAGGACCAACACGCTTGGATAAAACTTAGGAAGATTGGGAAGAGATATATGAGTATTTCTAAAATGGTAAATGGTTTTGATGCATAGAATTTTGACTACAGTCATCAGTTATTTCCAGAAAAACTCCAGCAAAGTGAAAGGAAGCAAAGCACCATCACAAGCAGATTCAAAGAGATCTAAGTACTTTGTGACCTTTGCAAATCAATGGTACTTGCACAATACTTAAATTTGGAGATTTCCCTTCCAAACATTCTCCCTCTTTTTATGTCATTAAGATTATCAACACAGTTCACAGAATCATAGAATTGTTTCAGTTGGAAGGGACATTAAAGATTACCTAGTTCCTACACCCCTGCCATGAACAGGGACATTTCCCACTAGACCAGGTTGCTCAAAGCCCCATCCAACTTGGCCTTGAACACTTGTGGGGCATCTAAAACTTTTCTGGGCAACCTTTGCCAGTGTCTCACTACCCTCACAGTTAAGAATTTCTTCCTAATATCTAACCTATATTTCCCCTCTTTAAGTTTGTACCCATTACTCCTTGTCCTATCACTCCAGTTCCTGATGCAGAGTCCCTCCCCGGCTTCCCAGTAGGCCCCCTTCAGATACTGGAGGGTTGCCATGAGGTCTCCACACAACCTTCTCTTCTCCAGGCCGAACAGCCCCAACTTCCTCAGCCCCTCTTTATAGGGGAGGTGCTCCAGTCCTCTTGTCAATTTCATGGCCTTCTCTGGCCTTGCTCCAACAGGTCCATATCGATCCTCTGCATCGTCCCCAGATGATGCCATGACTGACAGTTCAACCAGGGCTTAGCAGGTCTGGGGGAGTGTCACAGGGGGGAAGTCCAGTGCTGGCCAGCACTGGGGTGCCGTGACCTTCCTGGACAGAGTGTCCTGCGGGGACCAGCCTCTCTAGAGGTATTGGCAAAAGCCTCCTGGAGCGACAGTGATTTCAGCAAGTGTAGCGATTTCTCAGCTACAAGTGATCAGCTCTTTTGTGAGATCACCCAAGGCAAACTTGGGGACAGAGAAACAGACAGCTTATATGGCAGTTCCACAGAGGTAGCTTTTATTGTCCAGCACCCTGCAAAGGGGAGGCCATGGATGACACCTGCCTAATAACAGGGATGGATCCATGGGTTTATATGGGGAAAACCGGGTGGGGTGGAAACCGATTAGCCAATAGGGAATGGGCTATTAGCATGGGAGAAACAAGGCATGTTGGGATGACTCAAGGGTCTCATCATGGCATAAAGACCATGCTTATCTCTGACTTCTCCAGGGGAGAGCAAATGACTCCTGACTCCAGGGCTCACAGCCCTCCACAGGGGACGAGCAGGGCACTGCCTCATCTTTAGCAATGCCCAGCCTACCCCTCCCACCAGACACAGACACTGGCACTGAGGTGTTTTGAGACATGAAATATCCAGTCTCTGACATGCAGTACACTCAGCTTTCAGCAACTGAACAGTATTTAGCAAACAGTACTGCAGTTACTTAAAAATAACTCATCCAATTTCACTTTTTTCAAATGCCATAAAACATCAATACTTCTTTAATACCTCTACTGATCTCTTCCTGTCATACCACCAGAACTGTTGTTTACGGTAACCAGAACTGCAAGCAAGGTTTCAGCAGAAGCCACACACATTTCTAGCAACTAAGTCTATCCAAGATTAAGCTGAAAAAGGTCCTTCTGTGCCCTCCATATGCCTTTGAAAATAATCCAGTATGACTATTCAGCTAGTTGACTATTACGCCATTTAATTACATATTACAGAAAATTGCATCTAGAGCACTTATTTTGTTGATCCCTATGGATACCAACTCCCATGCTGACAAACTCACTGTTCGATTTCTACCTAGTAAATTGCTCATAGGCATTTATTTACCTGTTGTCTGTGTGTCAAATATGCAGTTAACACTGTATATATAACCACTTACAATACCCTAAAATATAATGCAAAGTGTAAAGGAAAACACATTTTTAGAGTGAGTTAAATAATTTTATACAGGATTTTTCTAAACATCAAAAAAGAGAAACTAGTTTCAGTCTGGACTACAGTCCTGGCATTCACAAAGGCAAAACCAAAATGGTTTCAATGCAGTATCATAGCCCTGCGCCAGGATACAATTAACAAAGTGTATGATCCTACCTCTCTTACAAATGCAGGTTCATGCAAAAGAAATGGATCTGGATTCACAGAAATGGCACATTAGCTGCATGGTGGTGCAGCTTAGAGAGTGATGGCAAGTCACAGATGTGGGTTGCAGACATCGCATAGTAAAGGCTTTTGGCATTCTGGTCACTGGTGAATGATTGTGACCACCTGACCTAATGTGTGAAAAGGTGAACCTCCTTCTCTTGGCCCCAGTCATGAATGCAGGTGTGCCGAGTGGCACAGCTCCGCACTGAACTCCTGGTTATCAGCATGTTTAGTATGGGCACTGACAGCGTGCTTACAAGAATTTTAAGTGCTAGAACATCTACTTTATGGCCTCAAAGTGCCTAAGCTGGATGCTGAATAGCTAAGGCCTATGAAAACAGCCTTAATGTCTCTGGTCTCTGTTTTGATACGTACGGAAGTTGGGTGCTTAAAACAGAATCACCTACACACTGTCAGACACTTCCACATTCAGTGTTTCAGTGAGACGTGCGTAAAGGAAGGTGACTAAATTCTAGCCAAGTCAGATTCAAACATCCAAGCCTTCTTTTAAATCTGTTTCTAAGCTTTCTGGGATACAATTTCTTTTTTATATCACTTTATGTAGCACCCAGTATATTGAGACTGGTATGACTGCAGTAGGAACTCTCAAAGTGCAATTTTCACCCATCTTCATGGAATTAAAACCTACATTTCAAAAAGCTAAGCAACATGAGAAACTTAAGACCAAAAAAAATTTCCCATCCATTAAAAGAAACATTTGGAAAAAGATCCCACAGTTTATAATGTAAGTGTCAGCACTGTGTAAGCCATAATAATAGCACCACCACCACAGAGCTGTACTGCAGAGTGTATAAGCAGAACTGGAAAACTCATGACAATATTATCAAATATCAACATGTCCTTATCAGTTCAGTATTCATTAAATGATATTTTAGTGTTCTCTTTTCATTTTAATTTGCTTCAATAGACCACATGTTTAATTGTTTACTCGAAAAAGGATGTCCAAGTAACATGCCTGGTTATGAATGTATATGATTACTGACTGTGCAGTGGGCTAGGGGGGGCTAACAAGGAAAGGGGGATGTTTCTCAGGATTATAACAAGCAGGATTTTTATCAAATGCTTAAATTCACCCACGGTGCTTAAGTTCTTTATAGCAGACTTGCACAGCACCATTAATATCAGTGTTACAGCATGCCTTCATCAGGCACAACATGAAGCACACACCAAATGATGTATCTTAGATGAGATCCAAAGGGATACAAGGATGCAATGGTTAAAAAGCAGGGCACAAATAGGTATCAGACTCCTGAATAATAATTCCCAAACTGCTCACTTAGATCACCCTCTTTTGCCTAGAAAGTTCCCAAGGCGCCTACAATTGATCTACACAAAAGCCTTGAGCTGAGCATCTAACTCACAGTCTCTGTCTACTGGGGCACAGAAATTTGATCATGACTAATCCACACCAAAAAAAAAAGCAGGTTGCATAAGGTGCAGCAGTAGCTACTTGCATTTTCAAACATAGAATACACTTTTTTTTTTAAGGTAACAACCATTGAATCACAGCACCAGAGTGGAGAGCACCTGAGTCCAGTTTTGATACCGTGTTAGGACTCAGGTTCTGCTCTTGATTGTGAGTTCTACATTAACTGGTAGGAACTAGTTACTGGATAAAAATGTGAAATCCCAGAACAAGGAAAGGAGCCCATGATACTTTTCTCTCCCAATATTACATATTAACCACTCGGGAACAGCTATTTAATCATTCCAGATGCTGCCTGTGATTTAAATGATGAACAAACAACAAAACAAAACCAAACCCCAACACACTTAAGCACACATCTTCAGCAGTGGGGCTCTACAAGTGGTTCCAAACACATAGATTTCTGTTTTCATGACACTAAATCAGATGTCTCTGGGCCCACCAGGCATGTGATGGATTTAATCCTCTAAATTTTCTGTAGGCCAACAGGAGACAAAATCCCAGAGAGGAGGAAAGAGTGGTTTGTTGTACAAGACACACATGCTGCATGTGTCAAACAAGCTGCTGGTGAGCTGGACCTGTTACTGTAGGCCATCAGACTATTGTATCTTGGAAGACCCCTACACCATTTGAAAGCAGGATTCTTCTAAGTGCTGGTAACGTCTAAGCTCATCTGAACAGAGCAGTCAGGCAGGCAGATGCCCAGGAGTAAAAGATCAAAAGAGGCCGATATCACCACAACACTGTAGGAAGAAACTGATGCACAGTAGTTCCACCTGAATATGAGGAAGAACTTTATTGTGCAGGCAACTGAGCACTGGAACAGGCTGCCCAGAGAGGTAGTGGGGTCTCCCTCACTTGAGATATTCAAGAACAGCCTGGACACAATCCTGTGCCACGTGCTCTAGGATGACCCTGCTTTAGCAGGGAGGCTGGACCAGATGACCCACTGCGGTTCCTTCCAGCCTGACCCATTCTGTGATTTCAATTACAGCAGCTTCTCTGTAAGCCTTCTCTGTAAACCTTAGTTAACCATTGCTAAAAGATAGTCTACCTTCCTCCACCCAAAAAGCTTACTCAGACTGTTTCTGGGTTTCTTTTTTTTCCTCATGCACATCAGGAATACATCACCACCAGACATCTTAAAAGATATTTTGCATTGTGTTCCCTTAATTGAAAAAATGCCTTTTAACAAAATAAAACAGGCTCCAGATCCTTTCAATTTACCACATATCAATCACTGCCTGAGTACACAGAACACATACTCTTTCCTACTGAAGATACAGTAGGTTTAAACAGAGCCATTCCAGTCCTTTCATTGGTGGTATAAACCTTCAAATCTCAGTGGAAGAGCCTAGCATATTCCTATTGTTAGTGAATCATTGACAGAACAGACTCAACAGTTATGAAGATTCTAATGTGACAATTTATATAAGCAGAGTAATTAAAGTATATTAGAAATCCAGATAATCTCTCCCAATCAAACCAATGAAGGGCAGCCCATGGGCACTCAAATTATACATTGCAATTTAGCTCAGGGTCACCTTCCCAAGTTAAATAATATCAACAGAAAATGCCTTAAACAAAATGATCCTTACTCATAACTAAACCTATTCAGGAAATTCCATAAAGCTCTTTGAAGATATAAACATTTTAAGAACAGTTAACCACTTTAAACCACTGCATTTTTCCTTCTAGTGATTTGAAGACTAGGGCCAGATTTCATTTCTTAGACATTACTTGAAATACCCACTAAAACATAGGGAAGAGAGGAGAAAATGTGTCCCATCCCCTTAAATGTTATAGTGATGTATGGCAGTAGTATTTTCTTACATTACCTGAGAGGGTATTAAAACAGATGATGGAAGATGTTAGTAATTAATTAATTATACTGCCAACAGATAGGGAATCTAGTGCTTATGATTTTTTTTTACATTCTCATACGCAATTTTTTTTTACTATTTCTGTTTAAAGTTTTTTGTTTGTTTCATGCATCTCCAAATCAGTCTATAGACTGCACAATTAAAAGCAATTGATTACATTACATTTTGACATAAAATTAAAAGTAAATCAAACCCAGTATATATAGTTTTCCAACTTTACGGTTATATTAAAAACAAAGCAAACAAAAAAAACCTCTATAAAACATAATTATTGCAACTGATCCCATAATGTGCAAAAATGGCAAATATACACTATTCAAATGTTAAATCCAAGTTTCTAAATTTTTTAATTCATAGCTTGACTGCTACTTCTTTAGAGAAATACAATTCAAGAAATGGGGCTCTTTGTCTGAAACTAATACAGAGGAATTTGATAGATTTATGTTCTTCACTAAATTATTTAGATTTAAATGTAATAGAGCAAACAGTATGTACTACAGAAAAAGACTGAACTGAAAGTCTCAGGCTTTTAAGACAGCCATTTTTTCCACAGCAATTTGAAAATAATAATGTACTATGATATACAACCAGCAAAGTTCTCACTGATTAAACCATTTTCCCAATCAAGGAATCACTAAAACTGCAAAAGCAGCCATGACCTAATCCTCTTCAAAGTTTTCAAACCAAGCATTCAGAGTAAGGGATGTTAGTTTGCCAAGCTGCAGCATTTCTGAACACAGCTATCCCTTGAAACTTTAATATTCTTTAAGATTTCTCTTTCTGAACTTTGAGAAGGTAACAGCACATTGGTGTGACAGACTCAAAATCTCGGTATAATTCATATATACTCCTTTATTTTTTTTTCTACTGGATGGCAGAAGTTGCATAAAGGCCAAAGTGGTACTAGCCTAAATATTCCTGCCCTTCACTGAAGAGCAGTAAAAATTCCCAGGATATCACCTACAGATTTGTCAGAGGCAAGAGAATAAAAAAAAGAGGGTATTTTAAAGCTCATGAAATTGCAGGAAGAAGTGTGGATATCCTTTAAAGAGGAAAATGGGCACACAGCAAATGCTGCAGAATTTAACTAAGAAAGAAAAAAAAAATACACAAATGAAGTGTCAAGCAGAGCCAGTTCTCTCTACTGTATTATAGCACTTCTTTTACCACATTCTTCCTGCAGTGAATTTTACCCCATGCACTTCCAGCAGAAGAGAGACCTGGAATATGCAATGAAGAGCCTATCCTGTTCTGACTCTCATGAGGATTCTCAGTGAGATTTGCAATGATGCAGGCCAAAGAGATGACATAATCATGAGGTCTAAATGAATACTGTCATATAAACACTTGCAAGAACTTTCCACTGATTTCCTGATGAAAGTCTTACATATATGGAGAAATGGGTCAGCAGTCTACCTAAAACAATTCCTACTAAATTACAAGAAACAGCAAGGATTTGGAAAAGAACTAGCATATAATATAATCATTGACAAAGAAAAGGAAATCAAACTTTGAATTCTTTTCTACTGACTGTATTCCACTTACTTTAAAGACATGCAGTGCAAGTGTCACCAAAAGTCTGATCTTATAATGTGCAATATTGAAGATGGGGCAATAAGTTCCAATGATTTCTCTATGCATTTAACATCAGATTTTAGAGGAAAGCTGCTCATTACTAGGTCTGCATGAAAGATAGACAGAAAATGTCAACATATCTTATGTTGCTCCTTCAATCCACTGATTCATAGATAATTTGTGGATGGGGAATACTAGGAAATATTTTTCTTAATTGCTCCAAAATGTTTTTGTGTATTTCTTTTAGAACACAAATATTTTCCAAAAGCATTCACTATTTTGTTAACAATCCAACAGTGTAATAGCCCCTTAGTAAACCACTAGTTAATTCATCAATAAATTGTTTTACCCATTTTTGAATGGCTAGGCTTGATGAGTATTCCCTGCATATGCCTAAGTGAAGAAATGTCCAAGGCAACAGTTGCAAGACCACACTAATAAATAAATTTTAAAATCAGAAAAAATTATCTGCACATTGAGGGGTTCATCTCCAGATATCAAAGATTCTAATCTTCACTGGGATTGAAAGTGTTAATGCTGTGAATAAAAGGTTTTCAACTCAACTGAATCATGTGAAGATTATCAATATAGCAGCAATGTACAAAGGTGCTCCAGCAAGGTTACAGAGTTTAATATAATCCTCTCTATAGCTAAGCACAGTAATAGAGAACCCTGCATTCACTGTGACAGCATGTTGTGTGCGCTCAGTAATACTTTTAAAATACATGGGGAGAACAAGAAATCCCCAACATCCTTACTATTCTCAAAGACAAAGTAAAGATATTAACAAGAACAGACACACAGCCCTAAAACACAAAGGTACAGAAAAGCCAGACATTCAAAGCTGCAGAATATTACTTAGCACTTTCTCCTTAACCCTTCTCAGTGGGTTTAACTGTGTCACTGAAAAGACAAGTTGTTATGATCGTAATTTAAATGCAAGCAACAGAGCTCAAGCCTGCTTTGTCTAGGTCTGCTGGGGGGGGATATTACATCTGCCATAGCCACCCTAGCCAATTTGTGTTAGGGAGCTGTTTTCTTTGCCTAATCACATTTACAAAAGATAAGGTTGCAAGACCAGCAAAGACAACACAACCTGTGTTAATTCAGTGCAACTAGTTCACATTTCAGTTTGTGGAATACTGTTGGGAAAAACAGACAGCTGATTGGAGTCCAACTGCAATTTTCCTTCATTACCTTCACTGGTGTTCAGCCAAGTTAGCTTCTCCCCTGTACTATGCAGGCATATGCTAAGATTGCAGTTTCCTTTGTGTCTGTAATGCAAAATACAAACTGGAAGACATAAACACACAAAGTGACCCTTTGCTGTCCCAAAATCTTAAGTCCTAGGAGAGAGTGTCCAGGTACTCATTTCAGCATAAAGGCTCAACCATTCACAGATCCCAGCCAAGTAGTCTCTCCTAGATTCTGCACTATTCAAGGCACTGGGAGTAATCTTGATGCTTTGAACAGGTCTCTTCTCAGTTTTTTTGAGGAAACAACAGAAAAAGTAGAGAGACAAAAGACATTTAGTTTCCCTAAGCAGACTTTCAGTAGAGGTCAGATTCAGAATTTTTTAATCCTCTGAAAGAACAAAGAGAAAAAGAATTAACAAGATGCATTGATACTATTCTAGTCTGTTGTATTCCCCTTTTATAATTCACATATATGCAAAAATCCCCACTTAAACCAAATTTAATATTTATAAGTAATTGCCAGTTAACAGAACTTAAAATAGCTTCATTTTAATTTTTAAAAGCCTTATTTTGAATAGAAATCTTTAGCAACATTACAATTAGTTTTCATCAGATCAAGACAAAATTTCCCAATAAATTCCCTGTCACTTCACAAAATTAGAGATTCAAAGGGAAACACAAAACACACTCATTCACAACTGATGGGAAGGGGGAGACTTACAAGAATCACTGGAAGTTCTGTGATCAGCCTGACCATGAGACACTTCAGCCTTGGGTTTTGAAGATTTTGTTAATTTGTTTGTTTAAAAATACACTGGCCATCTTTTATATAAAATATTTCTTAGAGAACTGAGAAATTGTAATTACATTTCTGTAACTCTAAGTTATAAGTGACATAATTTCTTTTTTTTTTTTTTTCTTTTTTTTGGTAACAGATGATTTCATTTGGTTTCCAAACTATTTCATATTTGAAAGAACAGGGAGCCCAGATCACATAATATCTGCCACATAGGGAACAGCCAGTATTAGCTGTCAGTTATTTAGATGAAAACAACACATCACTGCTGGTACCATGATTCTTCCTTCTTGCCATCAGAGCAAGACAGTTACAACCAAAGACGTGAGGATCATCGTTAATTTTAGAACCATTTATTCCCTGTTAAAGAGTACCTTCTTTCAAAGTAATCAAAAGAAAATCAACTCAACCTTATCAAAACCTTCTGAGTGAACTCCTTGCTTGCAAAATCTGACTGCCCATGACCACATTCAGATGGCTTTTGAATAGGTCAAAGTATGGAGACTCCACAACGTCCCTAGACAACCTGTACCAGTGCTCAGTCACCCTCACAGTAAAAAGAAAAGTGTTTGCTGATGTTCAGAGGGACCCACCCGTGCCTCTGGTCTTGTCACTGGGCAGCAATAATAGCCTGGCTCTGTCTCCTCTGCTTCCTCCCATCAGATAGTTCTATTTATTGATAAAATCCCCCCAAGCCTTCTCCAGTCCAGACTGAACAGTCCTGGGTCTCTCAGTCTCTCCTCACAGAAGAGATGCTCCAGTCCCAAAATCATCTTTGCAGCCCTTCACTGGACTCTCTACAATATGTCCATGTCTTTCTTGTACTGAGCAGCCCAAAACTGGACACAGCATTCCCAAGCTGTAGCCTCACCCGTGGTAAGTGGAGGGGAAAGATCCCCTTCCCGAACCAGCTGGTTCTGCCTACTGCAGCACAGAATACTATCAGGATTCTTGGGGGGCAAGGGCACATTTCTTGCTGAAATTCCCAATGGAGGCATATGGAAACCTCCCACATCATTAGAAAATGACTCATACATTAATATAATTTATAGTGAGAATCAGAATGCCAGATTATCTGAGAAATTGAAATGCTTAAGTGAAAAACAAGTGCTTTTTAAAGTCATGTTACTTAATAAACAGACAAACTGCAGATTGCAAATAGGTATCTTTCATAAAACCTTTCTGTTTGAGTAGAACTTCTAAAATTTATCCTCTAGATAATATGTGTTAAATAGGATTTCCATTTGTATTTTCTTTGTCAGTTGTTTGCATTTGTTTGCTTTTTTGGTTGAGTTTTGTGCATTTTTTATTAAAAGCTAAAGTAAGAGAAAAAAAATCTAAATTGGAATAGACCCCTGGAGGTACAATGCTTGGCTCAAAGCAATGCCAATCTTCAGTAAACTAAGGAAGGAAATTCTACAACCTTAGAAATTTGTTCCAATGTTTATCTTGTGAAAATTTTATCCCTATGTCTAATAAAAACTTCCTCACAATCTCAGTCCATTGATTCCTACAATCACACACCTTTGTGGTAAGTCCAATTNCCCTCTTTTCCTAAGGACCAAAAATTCAGCTTTCTCTGTCTCCCCTCATACGGGCATTTGCCCCTGCCCCCTAATCATCTTGTTCAGCCTCTGCTCAACTTAAACTGGTATTTCAATGTTTTTCTTTTACTGGGAACCCAATATGCTGCTTACTTGTACAACATGATTTATTTGAACCATATTCTTGTAGAACACCAGGAGGGCTATGAAATGTAGCTGTCTATAGCTACACATATGTCCAGACTCAGAAACAACAAATTTTCTGAATTTTTACAAGCTAAGTCTTCTTTACCAATTCCTTACTGTCTTTTTTCGCAAAAGAAATTTCATGGGAAACAATAACTATGTAGCGTGACTGGAATGCCAAACAATGGTTCTGAAAGGCCAGCACTGAAATCCAGTTTTAGATATAGTAATTTCCAAAATCCTGCCTTTAGCTCTTCCATGCAACTCTGAGATCATGATAACTGCAGCTGATAGAGAATTATAATAATGGGACAGATTCATCTCTTCTGTAAACTATTGTTTACACTTTTAAAAGTAATGTTTTACACAGTACAGATAGCTGAAATAAAAATTAAAGCTTAAAGGCTGACCTTAAACAGATAATTTCTTACAATTCAGACTCCAGTAGTTAATCAGACTCCCAGTGCTGATGGACTCCCCACACTGGGGAAGAGACACCCACAAACTGTACTAAAGTGGATCTCTCTTTAAGCTCACAGCGTTTCATTCAAATATATCAAAAGAATATTGATCATTTTGGAAGAGCTTACAATTTAAGAAATGTGATGGCAAATTTATGGTTATGCAAAGATCATTAAAATTCTTCTTAGCCATGCTATAAACAATATTAAAAAAAATTTCAAAGTTCAACAAAGTGTATGAAATGTTCACTGAGGTCAACTTCACCACATCTCGTATATCTTCCAATATCTAGTAGAGCTTTAGAAATGCAGTTTTTCTCATTGACCATGTCCTCATCCAGGCTCCAGTACCAAGAAGCAGAGACAAACTGTTAAAATTGTTATTCTGTCTGCAGAAATTCAAATGCTGTGTTGGTGCCACCTCAGTTAGAATTTTCTGATGGGATCAGGAGATGTGAAATGAACTCTGAGGATAACTGCACAAAGTTCTGAGGAGAGTATCTAAATATTAAATATTAAACCCCAAATACTGAAAACAAAAAACTAGAAGTACTACTACCAAAACTTATCTCTTCAGACATGCTGAAATAATTTCCAGTGACAGACCTGTCTTACCATTACACCATTTTTGTTTGTTTCATGCATCTTCTGCAAATCAGTCTATCAACTGCACAATTACACCTGTAACACTGTTGTTATTATCGTGCCACTCATTTTTCAGGCAGGAAGCCTGAGTAAATACTTCAAAAATACTCTTAATTTAAAACAAGACTGTAACAGAGAGAGGAACTGTAGTTCAAATAAAGTTTTTCTTTTCTAAAATGAAACTCTCTTGCTCCAGCTTCTCTAGCTGGCCTTTGCAGAAAATCAAAACTTATATGCATATGGATACTCTCTAGCAAATTGCTGGGAGTCATATACTGTAAGTGGTTTAGGAAAATCTTCCTCTCAAGAGAGAAAAAAGATGTTTGCCTGCCTTCCAAAACTGTACTCAAGATAATGAACTAAGTTGTTTCCAAATTTCAAACCAAAGCATTTAATTTCCTTCCTGCAAAATCAATTTTGTTCTTTATGGAGTATCTGTTGCAGGAGAGGATGCTGTTCATGTAATGTATCTTTTTCCTGGAGGTGATTACTTTGTGTACAAAACATCCCCTACTATCACTGTTCCCAACACTGGGTACAACAGACAGTAGAGCTAATCTTCTGTCACCCAGGAAGAATGGCAGGCTTGCTAAACTTATATCATCATCCCCTCTGAAACACAGTAAAAATCACTGTTAGAACTGATACTTTATTAGATCAAAGGTACCATCAACAATGTCAATTCTGCCTGGTAGTGTTAACAGGAAAATGTTTTACAAGTTCTACCACTGGGCATCCATTTAACTTCCAGCACCAGCTATGCTATAAAACTGTGCACATAATTCATCTGGCGACCTGTGTGTGTGGGAAGCATTATCCAGGCAAAACTTCTCACAGTTTGACAAAATGCTTTGATTTGCACTGTTCAGATGATTGAACAAACAGACTTTAAGCAATCATTGACAATAGTTTTTATCTTCAAACATGTTAAAGTGTAATACTACATGAGAGCAACCTATTGCTTTAAGAGCAGATTTGACAGAATACAAGTAAATAGACAATTACTACATTTTAAACTTGTACACATCTTGTCCGTTAGGCTTAAGTATTAGTAAAGTTCACATTTATCTTACACATTTTTAGGCCTTTCTCCACAAAACACTCCTAATGCTTCCATGGTGTCCATGGTAACATTTTTGCTTACATATAGCTTAAATAGTCATTCATTCCAATTAGGTGCAGCAAACAGAAAACAGCCATTCATAATTCCTCAAATTACTGTCATCTTCTCTTTTAGGTAGCAATCAACAGTCTTCAAATAGTTTCCAGTTTAAGAGGAACTTAAACTGCCACATGCAGTTGATGACAGATAGTTGTGCCAACAAATTCTCTTCCCTGCATCATGACAAAATTGATTTAATAACTCCCAGTAACGTGCACAATATACAGTTACACGTATTTAATAATAATTCTAACAATGCAGATTCAATAACATACTGTGCTTCTTTTCAGTGCAAATGTATTGCAACTACTCTGCAAGGTTTCCTAGAGTTTCCAATATTTCTCTATACTATACAAAACATTTGATTTATAATAATCTGACACATGCTGTAATACCTTCCAAAAGACTCACCTCAGATAGAAAATATGCTCAATAAAATATGATTGTATGAAATATTGCATTGTATTTCATATCAAAACAGAAAGGGTTGCTGTTTAAAAACTTGCAGCACATAATTTTTTAAAACATTCTGCTTTTATGTGCCTTTATATGTCTGTTACTTTTTCTAATTTCTTAAGATATGCTTGCCTAGTTTGTAACATTTGTTTTTTCATTGCGAAAGTAGCTGATAAAGGCATTTTCTGATGCTTTTTACATAAAAACCGCTGTAGTGAAAAACCAGCATGAGCCCTGGGACACCTACCAGCTCCTACTGCTCTGCCTCTATGTTCAGCATGTCATGTCCTTGCCATGCAGCATCACTTACCACAGAAGTGACATTAATAATGTCACAAATAACTTTTTAAAGTTTTCTATGCAGCTGCTGAAGGAATCTGAGACAACTTCAAGACACAGAGAGTTAAATGCTGAAGCTGTTTTTCCTATTTTGCTCTTCAAAACCTGAAACTGGAAAATCCCTTGAGTGAAAAATCAGAGAAAGGCTACCATCCCTTCTAGGGTTAAAAGATGCTTTTGTAAGATTTTTAGGTCAGATTAACCTTTTGCTCACAATAGGGCTGGTTATTGGTTTTATTTTTTACTGTCTTTAACACAGGTAAAAAAATCAATATGAAGCGAGACAAAGGGCTCTGGAGGCCCTGGCTGCACCAGCTTTTGGTTTGGCTCATACACAATCCTACAACATGCTGAGGCTGGGAAGGATTAGCCTGCTTGTGTTGAGTAAACCGATGATACTCAATAAACAGTTTCTGTTGTAAACCCCTTAGGACGTGCAAAGCCACACTAGTTGGCATTAGACCAGATAAGCTGCCGAACCAGCTGTAATCTCATTTAGACCTGAGCTGATCCTCCTGTCCTTTCATTCCACAGGATCAAAGCAAACCACTGAGGAGGCAGCTGTATTATAGCAGCAGTGCTTGCTGGATGCGGCAAACATTTCATAAATTCCTCTCCTTGAAGCAAGGCTGCACATAATCTACCCAGAGCTAGTTCAATCAATGGATTTCTGAATTCATTAGTCTTATTATTACAGGATAACTGTTTTTCTCCACATCGTGTGGTAGCTGTTGCAAGCCAACTTTGCAAAACAGCTCTTATTGCTGACCATTTCTTTCTGGTAATGTGCCTTTGCATTTTTGCAGTGCCACATCAAAATGATTTAAATCACTTCAATGCAGTATTTTTTTAAAGACTAGAAATAAAACCAATTCACGAATATTCAAGTAGGAAGCCTTGAAATATAGTACATTCTTCCAAGCAGAATTACTGGCTACCTGTTTGAATGCTTCCATGCATCAGTAATAATGACCAATGTTTTCTGCGCTCAAATGATAACAGCAAAAGCAGAGATTATATCATTGTAGCAGCATAAATACAGACAAAAAATACAGATGGGAAAGGTGTAACTCTAAGAAAAAGATTTCTATTTGCCTTTTAGTCTTTGTGTTCTCTGGAATTAAAAAGAAGAAATATTTTCATTGTTGAAGAAATGAATAGCACAACTTAGGAAAACCAGAAAACCACATAAGCAACAAGTCTTTTTAAACTAAGCAAAAATGAAAACCAACACACTGGATCAAATAAGACTAGAGGGAGCAACATTCGATTTCTGTACCACATTTAGAGTTTTCAGTCCAGTTGCAATTATAGATAAAAAATGTTATACTATAACCATAGAGCTTTAGAAGAACAGAAAGTGTAATTCAGAAAATACATTAAACTGATCCATTTCCCACCAGTGAAGTCTGCAAGATAGCATATATTCACAGATAAACCAAGTAAAATTAGATTTGTTACTTACACTGGAATAAGGAGAATATTATTAAAAATATTTTTCGATCTTTTTAATTGCTAATTGTATTAATCATTAATGTAAAGACTTGAGTTTTCCGATACAGCTGCATTGGAAAAAAATAAGAAAAAGTATGTAATAAGAATTATGCACTACATGAGCAAATTTTTTAGGTCATATACAAGTAACTACTGATTCTTGGATCACTCCTTGAGGAATGAGTAGTAGCCAGAAAACTAAGTTTGGTCTGAAAAATAGCGAAGGTCAGGTAAACCCTTACAGTTAAGGTAGAAATAGCAGGTTTTGTGACTTACTGTTATTTGCAGCCAGTATAAATATGCAATACATTCATGCACAAACTGAAAAGTCAGGAAGATCCCTCACAGAGAACTGCTCTGAGTTTATAGAGCACAAGCTCTGTATCATCTTTGCAGGCACAATCTACCCTACACTGCAGAGGTCTATTGAACCTCTGTACCTGGCTGCTCTTGTTTTTGTAAGGGTATAGAAACAAGTCCATGTAATAAAAAGCTTCATTGAAGTACAATAAAATCAAAGTTTAACACATGCAAATTACTTTTAACAGGTTACAGAGAGATGTTTAGTATGAAACTTTTTTCAAGCACTACAGCACAGATGTGCTAGAGCATGTCATAGGCAGCTGGCAAAAATGCGCAAAAGGTATTTGCACCTATCATCTACAGATGTGTAAAAAACTCACCACACATCTCTTCCTCAATCACTTAGAAACCATCTGATGTGCTAGTTAATGATTCCCCTCTCTCCACTTCATTCTTCAGACATAAAGGGGTCCCATTTAACATAATCACTTAATAACAGCAAAGTGATGGGTATCAGAACCCTAATTCTTCTAATATTTGCAAAATCCAGCTCTTTGTAATAATAATAACACCATGATAGCAAACTGTAAAACTGTGTAATTATACTTTAATTGTATTGTGAGGCATGCATTAATCACAAAGTTTAAGTACCAAGGATGGAATTATAATAATTCTGTAAAACAAATTTAAGCTAGCTAAGTAGGTCAGAACCACTAGCATGCAACAGGAGACCTCTGGGAATTTATCAGTTAATGGCTATTTATGTGCAAATGAGTGCCCTCCAACCCTCCCAAATCCTGTGTAGCTGAAGGGTATTTCTGTTAACCAGGAGCATGCTTAACTGCTGAGGCATAAATTAAACCATTTATTGGAATGATTTTAATTCTTCTCTCCCCCCACCCACTCTTACTACTCCCCTCCACCCTCACTAGCAGCACAATTTACAGTATTAATTTACATGGAGATAGGATTGCTGAAGAGTTTTCAGAAACTACTCTATTTCAAGAAAGAGCAGGAAAAAGAGAGAGAACAGGAAAGAAAAAAAGAGCGAGAGACAAACTTTCAGGAAGAGACAGCAGCAATGCTATACTTAATCTTCAAATCTTCTAGAGGGCAGGATGATCTGTTAGAAATTCCAGAGGTTCAGTATCACAGCAGTGTAGTGGAAACCCTTTCAAAATGAATTTTAATGAAATGAAATTCTGTTTTACATCCTCATAGAATCTTTTAGGATGGTCTTTAAGACCATCAAGTCCAAATATTAACCCAGCACTGCCAAGCCCACCACTAAGACATGCCTGCAAGTGCCACATCTTTTTTTAAAATTTCTCATGGGCAGCCTGTTCCAGTGCTTGACAATCCTTTCCATGAAAAAATTTTTCCTAATATCCAGTCTAAACTTTCCCTGGTTGCAACTTGATGCCATTTCCTCATCTCATATTCTAAACTTTGAGAAGACAATGAAGCTCAAAGGGGACTGCATCCCCTGTATTTTCTGTCGTAACATTCAGACTGTACACATATCAAAGGTTTTCTTTCAAGAAAGAAAACAACAAAAATGTCTTGGCTGCAAGAAAAAACAGCTTCAATTTTTGAGTTTGACTTGGAAAAAGCTAGCCATTTTTCATGTCTTAGGAAAATAGATAACTTTACAAACTACTCGGAATCAAGATGTATTGAATTTTCACTGTGATGTAAAATGGGGATGATTTACAGACAATATAAGTGATTTCTCAACACTTATAATCATAGCAGTAATTCAGTATAGCAAGGCAAGATAATGTAAGCATAACCTCAAGATTCACTTTTGGGCTTATAATTTCATATGCTTGGGATTTCTTTTTCTTCTAAGTGTATGCACACATTTTCTTGCAAAGCATAGGGTCCCAGAACAATAAGAGTAAAAATTTGATTATCCTAGCATCAATTAACCACAGCCCCCTGTTACCCTAAACAGGGTCACATCTCCCCAATGCTTAATAATTACATTGTAAAATCCCTTGATTGCCTGAATGTATTCACTCTCCCTATGATGTTTGGATGATCATGGTTGTGTTATAGTTAATTATTATTTAAGAGATGATAACAGTACATTACCTTCTGATGTCATCTTTGCACCTAATTTAAAATTCCACATAAATGTAACACCCTGGACAAATACACACAGTTTTTCCTCACCAATTCAAGCTGTTGTAGAATACCTTTTAATATATGTATAGATGTGGTGTGAATCAGAGGAATTCCCTGGGAGCAAATCTTTAGCAGTGCTAAAATATTCTTAATAGGCAGATACATGGCACACTTACTGAAGTATTTCCAAAGGCGTATCTCCAATAGCTAATCAATATATTCCTGCCCAGGAAAACAAAAGACTATCAATGAAAATACTCAGTTTTATTCTTGTGGTTGACTTTTTGTAAGGAAAACAAGACTGCAAAAAGCAGTAGAAGGAAACCCCATTGTCCTGGCAAGCACATCTGTATTTGCCTATTCTTCCCTTGTCCTGCCCCTCAGTAAAGGATGACACATCCCTGGCAGCAGGACGCTCCTGCTGTGTTTATAATGGCTGCTATGGCTGCCTGTGCAGCCCCTGCATTACCATAGAGAGCACTAGGAGCTTTCCGCCTCTTAACATGCATTTGCAAGCACACACACATTAAACCAGACACTTCATACAACACTTGATAACAGCCAGAAATTAATGAATGAACAGAACTATCTGACCAAAAATAAGTTCACTCCTGCATTTTCAGAAGCATTAGCACATCTGCATTATCAGAGCCTGTGACAAGCCCACGGTTACCTCCCTGTTCCCTACAGTGAGGGGCTGCAGCCTTGATTATGTCTGTACGTTACAGCCATTGGCAGGGGCTCAGTATTGCCCTAAGGCTTTAATTAACCTCAATTAGAGATAAACAGGGCCCTCTGGTTCGGAAAAAGAGGAGGGAATACACTACCTTCAGCTTATCAGACAACTAAGTAAAGCACAAACTGCTTTTACTTTTCTCTACTTGTTCCTCCCAAAAAAAATGTAAGGAAGCAGCCCCCACAAGACCCTGAGATGATGCACAATGTACATGTTGCTGAGTATGCTCTCCTCTTTCCAGTTTATTTTCAGGGAGAATATAGCGGCCTACTATTTCAGGCTCATTTCCCATTAGGCACATTTTCACTGTCCCTGTTTTAGGGCCACTGTAAAGAAAGCTGGAGCATTTAGCCATTGGCAATTAGTGACACTTGGACTTGCTCCAAGCCAAATAAAACATGGCAATGCACATCTGCATGCCCTGTATCAATGTCTAAAAAAGCATTTGCAAAGTAATTTTCTAGACAGATTTCAAGACTCAAACACAAAACCACCAAAATCCCATCACCCTTTTCAGCAGGGCCACTGTACTGTGCATACAGTAGAATCCCTCTTTACACTCCCTTCCCAGAAATTCCAAGAGCTAGGATACAGTATTACCTCAACAGGTTAAATTTTTCTGCCCCAATAGAACAGGGAAATTACAAAAAGCTCTAAAAAAGAAAATAAATAAGTTTGATTTCACAAATCTCTCTAAAAGCCTGCAAGAGTGGTACATTTGCAGCCTACTCTAAATAGTTACACTAAACTTCTGTCCAAAATTAAGCCAATTCTGTCTTCACTGGCATGAAGAACAGCAGAAAACTTGTAATATCCTTTTACATATTGGGTACTTTCTAGCATGTCTCCCCTCAACTCTTCCTAGGTGAAATCACTTTCATCAAACTTGTAAAAACTGCCTACTCTAATCATTCACTTCTGTGACTCTCTCAGATTTTCAGTTTATTCATAAGTATTTTGTAAACTGACATATCCAGAACTGCATACAGAACGCTTCAGTAAACAACAGACTAAGCAGTTCTTCTCATCTGCAGAAGTTTTATTAACACAGCTCACAACAATAATTATATTTTTTTTTTTTCCTAAAGCAGAGTCACATCAGGTCCTGCTTCCCAATATCATGCAGGCTGTGTGTATAAGAAAGTCACTGTTAAATGTTAGTCAATAGATTGCAGTTAAGCTTCAGATTTTCTTGCAAATACTACGGTCTTAGAAACTCACATAAATAAACATCCTCTAAACACAGGTGAAAGCACAAGTACCAGGTTCACCTCCCACTCCTTGTACGATACCACTTCATAAACAATTCTGGCTCACTAACAATTTCAATTTTCCCCACGGCACTAGGCAGAAACTGTGCTAGTGCAGGGACAATATGGGACCTTGCAGAAATCTGTGGTGAGCAGGCAGCAAAGTCTACGAGCAAGGGCAGAAATGGGGTAACAGCTACGGCAGCTACCTCACTTCAACCAGCCCCAGATGTGGAGATGCCCTGTTTCTCTCACCTCCCCATACTTTGACAATATGGCTGCCAATGTCAAGCATTCCACATTATAGTTGCATGTGCCCTTCCTAATTTCAGTACTTGGCCTTGGCTATTTCCTCTTGTTGATAATAATTTATTTCAAAATATCAAACTAATTTTAAATTCTGGTTTTGTTTTTCATTTGGATACAGAGAAATACCCTCTAATTTCTAGCTACATACAAATTCAAACATACTAGCTTTTTTTCATCTAGTACAACTAGTTGTGCTAAACAGTTCTTCATTTTCAGTGATCTGAACGAATGCCATTAAACACTGATAATATTAAGATTACACAAGTAACACTGAAGCCTTATACTGCTGATGATTTTTATGAAAATCTTCTCTCTCATTCCCATAGACTCACACCATTTTACAGAAAAACTGTTTGTATTTTTAAGGCTGGTGTGGCTCTTTTTTTTTTTTTTTTG
>VZRN01005523.1:362559-407318 GCA_013397935.1 Dasyornis broadbenti
TGGTTAGGATACCCAGGAATGAGTACACTAGAAGTTGTTTTAGGCCCAAGAAGAAATTCAGTCATAAGCAAAAGCTTCCTAGCGGATGAAGAATCAAACAGTATATACCCAGAAAACAGAAAAACATTAAATAGTAAACAGAAAACACAGACTGTATTGAGATGTGTCCGTTCTCTTCACTTGGTCATTGCTTTCAAGAGAATACACCAAATTGTTTTTGCTGACTAGACAGTCCCAGAAGTTAGTAGCAAAAGAAGTTGATGCTGGTAGGCTACAGCTGTCAGTAACAGAATCTGAAACAAATTTGGAAAAAATGAAGCAAGTGGCTATTTCTCATCACTGTAGCTAGTACCCACTTTTCAAAGTATGAGTGACAGTGGGAGGGAACAAAACCCAAAAGTTTGTTCTACCAAACCACTGAACCGAGTCTTTCAGCATTGCACCAAGTGCTACAATCTGTGTTGTGTCCAGCATCCAGCATGTGCTTTCCTTGCTTTTCATTCTCCTCCATTAAGACAAGTATATTCCTCTGCTTGGTTAGCATAAAGATTCTCCTTGGAGTTGGTTCAGGTTTATTCCTCTACTTTAAAGGTCAACTTTCTTTAAAACACATAGACACAAATTAATTTTCCTCTCCAGAGAGATCAACTCCTTTCACAGGGGCTAGCAATGGAGACAAGAGTGTAAAGGGAAATATTCTGGGTGAAGCAGAGCCAGATATATCTGGTTCAGTGTACATAATTGACTCGCCTAAACATTCTTGACACAGCCAAGACAATGGTTTGCTCTTGTCCCAAAACATACCCTTGCTATTTTATCAGTCATGGTTCCGATTCTCTGCTAACAGCCCATAAACACCCAGGCACAGCTGGACACTTGGGCAGGCCAGGGCGGCCGAGCTGTCAGCCCGGAGCCAGCTCACCGTGTGCTGCCTCCATCCTCCTGCGCCAGCTGTCAGTAGGAGGCAGCATTGGCTCTGCCAGAAGCAGCTCCACACCGCAAAGTACTTGGGAGCGAGCTTCATTCTTCTGTCATTATATAAGCAAGATGACACTGTTCTCTAATCCAGCCAAAGCTGATAAGTACCATCAACCTGTCACTTCCTACATTTCAAATTCTAACATTGCAGCATCAAAGAGTTTTTACATTTCGATTTCTTTTGCTGGCAGCGGTCGGTAGCCTCTCATTCTCCCACGGTGTTCTAATGCAGCATTTGCACACCGGGGTTACTCCCAGCCTGAATAGCAGGTCATCCCCTACTCACTGAGCTCATCTGCGGCCCATGTGCTAGGCAATTTAGATCCAATCAGCCCTTATTTAGCTCAAGAGTAATGAGCAGCATAGTGACACAGACTTAAGCCTGACCCTCAGGACACTGCTCATCAAGCAGTAAAACTGTGACAAAATCATTCATCTTCCACCCGCTGGCAAGAAATAATACTCGCACTCACTGTATTACTTTTTCAAGACAGAAAAAAAAAGGTCCTGAATTTTCATGATGTGAGACATTAATTTGCAGAAAGCTGAATTCCCTTAAACCCCCCTGTTGCTATGAGCTCACCAGGGGGAAATAGGCCTTAGGAGACTGAAATGGAATAAAGAAAATTGCTTCAGCTTTCTGTTCATTTTAAATAAGCCTTAAATCTGACATGAGATATCCTAAAGAGAGAAGAAATATAGATCTTGTAAGGTAACGAAGAAACAATCAAAATTAAGAGATTAGAAGGCTACTTGCATATCATGATTTTATTGGCAAAAATATTTCTTTTGTTTAACATCCATAACAAAAAAAATACTCTGTATGAAAAGCCATTCTCACACCTCATGTGAAGAAAAGGAAAACCGAGAGGAAAGTTAATTTAGGGAAAATAGTTTCAGAAGTGAGACACTTCCATCAGAAAACAAATCTGTGCTTTATGTCCTTCAGGGAGCACATACTTCTCTAAACAACTGCAGGGTCCCAAGCAGCAGGTTCTCAGTACACCTGGATATGATTTTACTTTTTTAATGGATTTACTCTTTCACAACAGAAGTCTTGTACTGCTGTCAGGTAGGCTACAGAAGGCTTATGTGGATTAATTTCTGGTAGATAAAATGGATACAATGGATGGAACACAAAAGGTATTTCCATCTGTAACACAGGGGACTGAATTGTGTATCTTCATGATTGATGTCTGAGTACTAGGTTTGAGTTTCTTTAGCTTTGGGTGTCTACCAAGACTGACTTTTTTGGGGCATCAACAATTAGCAGGTTTTTTGATAGCTTCTGTTGTTTCAGTTTGTTCTTAAAGTGATTCTAGAATAGAACACAGTAAAATAGAATATTGCATTAAGAAGGGACCTAGAATGACCATCTAGTCCAACTGCCTAAGCAATTCAGAGCTGATTAAAAGCTAAAGCAAATTATTAAGGGCATTGTCCAATTGCCTCAAACATTGACAGGCTTGGGGTATCGACCACTTCTCTAGAAAGTTTGTTCCAGTGCTTGACCATCCTCTCAGTAAATAAATGTCTTCTAATGTCCCGTCTAAACTTCCCCTGCTGCACTTTGGACCATTCCCACATGTCCTGTTAGAGGAGCCCAGGAAAAAGAGCTCAGCACCTCTTCCACTTCCCCTTCTCAGGAATCTGTAGGGAGCAAAGGGGTCACATCTCAGCCTCCTTTACTCCAAACCAGACAAGCCCCAAAACCTCAGCCACTCCTCATTAGGACATGCCTTCCAGCCTTGTCCCCAGCTTTGTTGCCTTCCTTCTAAGGCAGACGATCTCTATTACATCTTAAATATCAATGTGAAATTAATGTTGATCAATTGTTCAATTTTCATGTGTCCGCCTACCAGTTCAAGAAAATGGACACTGAGGAAGGGAAGTGAATATTCTTGCAAATCTGAACCAGTGCTAGACATTCTATAAGCAACATTCTATGAGCAAAGTATTTGGTACATATTTCCAGTGCATGCTGTTGTCTTATTTAATTTCTTTGCACAGTAATACTCTCAGAGCAGAGGAGAAACAATCAAAACACACATCAGTTTTAGCTAGTCAACTTTGAAGGTCAGAATACAAGAGACAAAGATGTAAATCATTTTTTTTGACTCCAAAAAAACCTGAAAAAAAAAATCTCAAATCTCACAAAGTAAGAAGAAGAAAATACATTATTTTTGACTCCAATAAAAAGCTGAGAAAAATCTCAAATGCCATAAAGTAAGAAGAAGAAAAGAAAATTCAGTTTTAATTACCAGAGCCACACCTTAAGGCAACATCTGTAGCCAAGAATATACACTGTATTCCTTTAGAAGGTGGTAACAGATTATTTTTAAGGATTTAGACACCACAAACCTCTCAAAATACTGCTATATTCTAAAGCAGTGCTTGCTTCTCATGCATTAGAGCATTTAGAGACTAGATTTTCATTACACTCATCTAAACACCAGTTTTTGTTAACGGAATACCTGACCTACAAAGAAACCAGTAAAAATACTTCAGAAGATAGGTCAAGTTAGCATGCCTGCTACCTAAATATAAGATATTTGTTATAAAGTCAAAAAAGAAGGATTTATTTCCTTTTTTCACACAGGTAAACAAAGTTCACAGTGACTTTTAGTGGTCATTTATTAAGCCTGGGAGATCTTAGAGCTAAACTAACACCTTCTGACTTTTAGTTCAGTCACAGAGTTGCCTTCTGTGTTTATCAGGACGTCACAGCTGGTAGGTCTAAATATCCTCACAGGATGGGATGGGTAAGAGAAGACTCATGATCTTCCAAACTCTTCTGAATACAGTTTTCAGAAGCTGAACATCAGAAAAAAGATTTTACAAAGACTAACACTGTAACCCCTGAGGGGGAAGAAAAGAAGGAGGGAGGACCTTTTTATTCTCCTCCTGAGCTTATCTACTGACTTACACAGTAACAGAGAGGGAGAGAGATGCTTCTGTTGGTCTCGAAAAAAGCTTCCCACAGGCTGTTTTGATGGCAAGTATAACGCAAAAAAAATTACAAATGCCTATACATTTCCATAGCAAAGATATACTGGATAATCCATTCCTATTGTGATTTTTCTCACAACCTCAAGGCTAAACACACTCTAACAGATAGAAACATCCAGTTCTCCTGTTACCCGTGGCCCAATTATTAATGAATCTTTTTACTAGAGTCAGGTTTACTTGGTTAATATTCCTGTACAAGTTTATGAAATTTACACACTAAAATTTTCAAAAATTAGCAAAAAAAGTACAAACGGGCACAAATACACAATAATGGTTTTCAAAATAAAATTATCATTTATTATGGTATTATGTTAGTGGTAATTCTCATTTCTCCTATAGGAACCAGTACCAAGTCTCCATGAAAGTAGGCAAAGATGTTTGGAGCACAGCAGTGATTTTACACCTGGGCATGTACTCACATTTTATAGTCCTGTAACTCTGTGCTAACACTCAACAAAACCCAAATGCCAGAATGACAATAATAAGAGAAAGCTCATGTCAAAGCAATACCCCATTACAATACAAGACATTTTAGCATGTTTCAAACACTACTTTTAAGAATAACATATTGCAGTGCCAGCACCTACAGACGATTTCTCTGAGTCTTGTATCCATTTTTACAGCAAGTTCTGTCAAATCCATTTAATGCCTGTATTTTTATTAACCTAGGGCTTCTTTTTGTGCCATGAGGCACTCAGATGACAGATAGTGCTAGAGATTTGGAACAAATGAAAGAACACATGGGAAAACATCCTGCATTTACCTTTGAGTAAAAAAAAAAAAAGAAAGAAAACCAAAACAATCAGGATTCTAAACCACTGTTTAAAAACAGAGACAAAAAATAAAGGAAGAAGCTTATGTCTTAAGATAGAAACTGAATGCTCCAAGTGAACATAAGAAGGAAGCACTTCACATTTTGATTTAGGGGAGTTTCTTGATTATTTACTTTTTATTTTACATGCTTTTAAAAAAGAGACCGTACTAAAATACAATCTTACACTTCATAGTGAATCTTACCTATGAAGATCAAATACTTGCAAGTGCCAGCAAGTAGCATCTTGATTCCAATTATCTACTCACCACATATCAAAAACTGATAAAAATGAGTTCTCCTGCTAAGACATAGTTCTATTTAAATATATGGATACCAAAATAATCATAATAGTAACAATCAAAAAAAAAAGTGGTTTAAGAAACCTTATTTAAAATAGTCTAACCATAAGTAAATACAACAATCAAAAGCTACAAGTACTTTTCTAGCAGACAAGGAAAATACAAGAAAAAGCTGGAAAGGGTTATTTTAAAACACTGTAGTGCAAAAATGGTGAAGGTGGGGGTTTCTTTTCTGATGCCTTTTAAGAAAAAAGAAAGAAGGAAAACAAGCGCACTTTCAAACCCTTGTATGCCAAGTTTTAGCCCAGAGCAAGTTTTCATTGCTGTGTTACAAACCCTTGAAAATAAAGGTTTATAATGGAAATGCTGACAGACCCTTAACCATAGCAGCATGAATAGCTATAATTAAAGAAAAGCTTTTGGCTACACCTCACTCTGAAAATGAAAGACTAGAATTTTTACAGTATACTCAAATAAAAACAACTGGGAAACCCAGAATGAGATTCCAGCAATCCAACAAGGTATGCTAAAGGGGACTGCTAAAACTATTTGACATTTTAAGCTTTAAATATTGAGGCATTTAGTTAACACAACCAAGTCAGTATTTTCATAATGTTACTTAATCAGCAATAAAGAATGCTCCTGTGAGCCATCATCTGGGGTTAGCAGAAAGTAACACATGAAGTTATTATTTCCTAACAGCCTAGAGGGAGCTGCTTGTCTCTTTAATCAGTGATCTCACTTCCTTCCTACCTGTAAATTCCCTGTCATACAGTTATAAAATTATTAAGAGTGCAGTGTACAGAAAAATTACATTCATGAAAGGCCTGGATTTTAAAAATAAGCGTATCATCCTTTTCTGAGTTTGAAAACAGACCAGGACTAATCAATCTGATCAAGTTAGCAGTATTTTAACATCTGGTTAGCACAAAGTCATCCATATATTCTGAACCACAAAAGTGAGTTTAGTATTGTTTTATTTGGCAACAGAGGACTGTTTTCAGTGAGTCTGTCAAAGCAGGAAAATCACTAACATTTTCCTGCTCCATACAACCTGAAGATCAAAGTGTTTTGTAAGTGTTAAGGAATTTAGTTCCTCTGTAGATGGGATAAATAGGCTGGCAACAGTAACCAAATGTATAAATACAGAAACTGAAATAAAGAACTGTCAAAAGCAAGGCTCTACAAATCTCTCTCAAACCAGTTACTACTATTTGAGTATACTGGTAATTCAAATATTTCAGCAGAACTAGTTTTTGTAAAAAAAGGTACCAACACTGTCCTGTACCTTGTCTCTGATGACCTGAGAAGTCCAGATTGAACTTCCATGCCCTCTTCTCTGTGTTACAAGAGGGCCACATAACCCCCAGGCCTGGAAAGCTTAAAAATAATGCCAAGTTATAAAATAGGCAATTTTTTACCAGTCTCAAATTTCTCCTTATTTCATCTTTAAAAACAACATAACAAATGCTGTGTATTAGATAATGGAGAAAATGTCAAAGTATTTTTGAAGTCTCCAATTTATTCCAGGAAATACATTCAGGTGAACTGAAATAATAAATAATAAATCAACTAAACTTAGTTTTGTGCTTCATCTTTTTTCAAAAGACTGCCTGAAAAACAGTTGTCTTTGGATCTATAAGCTATTGACAGCTGCAGTCAAACTACTAGACAATAACAAAGAACCTAGTTAAAGAGAGATCTTGCATATGGGCCTCAGTATTCCTATTATGCACTCTTTCGCAGCTCTTTACACATATTTCAGTCTTGCACATTTGAAGTAATGGCAGATCAATAGCTGCCTCCTAATATCTTATGGAAAAAAAGCAGTTTGGGCTTCAAACTGGAGGACTGCTTCTCAAAGGCATCAGTAGACAAAAAATATGCTTATTGAAGGGCACTGTGGATGTTGAAAAATGAACTCGTACATCAAAGCAAAACTGCTTGAAAGTGGTAAAATATGATTTCCTTCTTTCCTGCTGAACCCCAGACAAGTATTTAAATCTCCATAACTGTAGTATTTGAATGCAACCTTGGTGAACGAGACAAAAATAAAATAAAAAGTCTGAAAACCAAAATACATTCAATCAAGAAACAAAAAACAACATCCCCCCCAACCTATGTAATTAATACAGACAGTAATTTCTAAGTTCCTTGTACCAAAGGAAAGATGACATTGTCTGAAATAGTAGTAATTGGATGACTTTCTAAAGAGACACTAATTCATAACAAAATATCAGGATGTCAAACCTAATCTGAAATAGTAAGGAAACATTTCAGAGATTCTATATGCACTAAAGTATTGGTAGATTTTGAAATTTAATATATAATTTGCAGCTCTTCAGAGATTTCTCCTTCCTTTTATGCAATTTTGCTAAAAAAAATGAGTACGAACTACAGTTGAACCCTAAAAACAAAATGTTAGTCTATATCCACAATTTAACTAAATAACTTACCGAAGTCTGGCTAGTACAACCTGAAGAAAATTCAGGACCATGCTCAGCTCCGCTCCTCGACACGCAGGCAGTAGCATAGTAAAGCCATCATTTAGCAACTTTTCCTCAGAAAGGCTCAAGTAGCAGCTGGTCTCAAACACTTCCTGGACACCATCAATGTAGGTTGAAAGTAGAGTCCAGAGATTTTGTCTCTGTGTATAGTCATTTTTGGTTACTAAAAACTCCTTTGCCTTCTCATGGAAAGCATTTGAGATTTTCTCAGCTAGGACACTAATGTCCATGTTCTTCTCAATATAAATTAAAAGGAAAGCAAAATGACCTCTCCAGATGAGAGCTCTCCGAGACATGGTGATGGAGGATGGAGTCAGGAAATCCAAAAGATCCAACACCCGACTCACTATATCTTCTGTCTCCGCAACAATTGCCAGCATAAGGAACAGGTTAAAAAAGTTCTGCAGCCCCACTTCTGTCAGATCTTGCATTCTTTTCCGATGGAACTTGGAATAAATTCTACATTAGAAAAACAAACAAAAAAGCTAGGAAAGAGAAAGTTTCTTAAAGTACACAATTTTTACCTTCTTGAGTGATTAAAATTGTATTTTCATGCTTTTAGTCTACAGTTATCCCCTTCCAGTAACCCTTAAATTTTAAATACTCTTTTTTCTCATTACTCTTATGGCTACTGGAACAAAGATGCTCTTTCAGTTTCTGCTCCTAATTTAAAGCGCACATGGTTTCCAATCACAGGTGCAGCCTAACCCTTCCCCCTTATCCAACCTCCAGTACCAAGCTGAGCACAATGTTATGAGTAGACTCTCTCCACTCTGTCATGCGTGTTCCTCTGTACTGTGCCCTTAAATAAATCAAGTTTAGTCTATGATGGCTCCTAGGAAAGAAAGCTGTCAAGTGGCATCTCTTTGCAATTGCTAACCATTTCTGTACACCAACTTGGTGGAAATCAGCAAGTGGTTTCTGTTGTTATGTTATAGTGCCAGAACTGCTGTGATCAAAGTCTCACCTACCAAATCATCACTGCAGTAAAAGGAAGATTTTTGACAGAAAACTCCTTTTCTTCACAGTGCTTTGCCAAAGTCTCTATCAACCTGTACTGCACACTTGTATGGACTGTGGACTAAAAGTTTGAAAGAAAACAGAGAAACAGAGGCATTTGGAAGAGAAACCACTCTCCAGACAGGACGATGGTAAGGAATTTTATCTGTATTGCTTATAGGACAGTGCTCAAGTCATACACAACTGATGGTGACAAGCACTACTACTTTGAAACTTTTAGGTGGTTGACACAAAGGAAAAAGCTTATACAAAGACATCTTTTCTGTGACCTTTGGATGTGGACTTCTAAATGAAAGTCACCATTCCTACAACAGAGGAGTAAGATGAAAATGGCTTGCTTAACTTTTTGATTTTTGTGTTTAAAACTTTGGATATACCCTTCAGCTTTAATTTAAAGCAAGTTCCACATACAGTAGTTAAACATCCATAAATGCTGTTTTCCTATTCTGTCACCTGGAAAATAGTTGGAAATGATGTTGAGGTTATCAAATCTAGCCACCAAAAATTACAGCAAATCCAATTAATGTTGTTTAGTAGTAAATTACTACTGACAGGCATTTCTGTTTTTCATGCATCAATTAATGCTTGGTTAGCTGCTGAAAACAGAGCTCATCCCAAAATCATAACTGTAGGCTGTTAAACTTTGCTACTTGTGTAGTTGATTTTTTCAAGGTAGAAATGATAAATACTAGTTGAGCAGACTGATGAACTGTGTGTTGTGTATTATTATTCCCCCTCTTAAATTACGGAAAGTAACAAGCTATAATAGCACAAAAATATAGGTATAATTTCATTTCAGTAAGAAGAGAGTTGGCTAATTAAAATTAAAAAAAAAAAAAAGCAAGACACTGATACAGAATCCAACAACATATTTGTTTCTACGTAGTTGCAGTGATTTATAAACCCAAACTTTAGTGACTATAGCAACTTGTGAAGTGTATACTGTTCTTTTCTGATAGCCAAGATAACCCTTCCTTCTTGGAAGTAAAACACCACATAACTTTGTAAGGTATGTATACACTTGGGCATTTTTAAATGTTTATTACTTGTGAACATGAAGATCTTACCAATGCTTAATGAAATTTTAATTAACTTTATTAACACTTAATAAAATACTTTTAAAAACCTCAAAACCCTAAACCAAAACTATTTTTGTCTTCTCTGTCTAATGAAAAAGATTTAACAAAGCACTTGTAATGATTAGTACAGACATCTCATTACTGTAAGAAAAGTCTCATGGATTCAGTAAGCATCTAAAACATCATGAGTTTAATACAGAGCATATATATTTTATGTATTTTTTTTTATCATAACTGACCATACTTAATTAGCCTGTTCCAAAATTACGTGAAAAGTTAAAATCTTCACAAAAAATATGATGAGAAATTTTGGAAGCCATTGTAAAGAAATGAAATATTTAAATGAAAATGCAGGTCTAGCAAGTGTCAGTCTGCACGTTCTTGAACAACACATGGCTTTCATGCAGCTCAAACACAATTTCTGTGCTTTAATTACATTATCTGTCTGGCAACTGGGTTGTACCACTGCACTGGTTGCCAGTGTACCAAATTCCTGGCCAGTGGGATGAAGTAAATAATCACAGGCTATGGAAGCCAAGGTGATTCTTGGATCCAGTTACAACCTCAGCTGGCAACAGAAACTTCAGGAAACAACTGCTTTCAGCAAATTATGAATCACCCTCGATCTCTCATCCCCTTTACCCTCTCATGAGCACAGTCTCTGCCTTGCACGTAGCTGGAAGGGCCCCCTGGACTCACTATACTTCTTACAAAATGAGACAAACTAAACAGCCTCCATACCGTCCTTTAATTTGTTTCCAAGGGTGCACACCATTGTTTTCTTCCTTCATAATCCGTGCCAAAATGCTGAGGAAAATGAAGTAGCTGTTGCTGGACTTGTACAGAGAAGGGATCTGTTGCTCGCAGCAGCAACGTTTCACCAACTCAAGCATTGACAAAGAAGTCTTACTAACATTTGCCAGATCCTTCAGACCAAGCCAAGGAACAGTAAAGCAGCTGTTCTAAAAGAATAGATGAAAACAGAAAATATTATAAGAACAATAAATGCCAATATTCCAAAGGCAGTAAGACACACTCCACTCCTTCACACAAACAAAAGGATATGTTCCTACCACAGCTAAAAAAAAAATGCATTGTAACAGTGTGCAAAGTATTTTTACAAGATCTTAAACTGAGTAGTCCTGATGAAAAATAAGAGTTAAAATATATTATCACATTGTGTTATTTCATCATGTAATGGACCATAACCAATTTAAACATGATTTCATTAAATAAACATAGCAAATTTAGGGATACTGCCATTGACTAGGTAATTTTGCAGAACTATAGCAATCAAGCTTGGCTACAGGAAAATCAGTATTAATTGGGAAAAGTCAAGGACTATCTACATGCAATTCTACATTTTTATATATTCACCTACTTACCAGATTCTTGCTGTAATAATCCCAGAGTATGGTGACAACAGATAGGTTCAAATCCCAGAAACTACACAAAGTCAAACAGCACTGAAGATGCATTCGTAAGTGTTCCTCTAACACACCAGTCTTGAAAAGGAAGTAGGAAATTAATTGTAGGAAGTGAATATCACCTTATCTACACATAAACCCAGTCCTACCAGACTATTCAAAGTAATTTTCCAATATAAAAATTATTTTAAATTATATACTGTTGAGTAAACGCATCCGCTAATACAAGCAATGAACTAGAAGATAAAAGCTGATAATTGCACCCTGCAAACCAGCCAGTGCAATAGTTCATCCCAAAATCATAGAATCACAGAATCATTTAGGTTGAAAAAGACCTCTGAAAAGGTTCATACGAAAGAAAATAGGAAATGTCAACAATTTGAACACAGTGAAGCATTCAGGTTGTAATTGTGGGATAATGAAAGTGGAATTCTTGTCATCCATCTTTTAGTGACAACAAAACTGGACTTGCATAGGGGGTAGCAAATTAAGAGCTCCATGCTCTGACTGAAATAATGTGTTTAACGCAGCCTATTTTAGGCATCTACTTTAGGATGATAAATCTTGTAAGGGCTTTATTGTCTCCACTGATGGCAAAAGTGTTCTAATGGACCAACTTGTGTGCAGACTTTTACATGTGTGAGTGTAACACGTCTCTGGTATAGCAGCAAGCTTTCTTGCTTTCAAACAACAGCTAAATACTACACGTACCTGGGATTTTAACAGAATAAAATAAGCTGAATGAGAATAAAAGGGGTAAGAAATATAAAAAAAGATACAGGATGAAATTTATGATTCAAAATCAAAGCCCCAAGAAGGGGAATGAATAAATAAATGCCTCAGATAAATACTGGGAAATTATCCACTTCAATTCCAATTACAATGATAGGTCCTTAATAATGTCCCAAGCTCACTCACCTCAGAAAACGCTTCAGTTAATGAGCTACTTAAATCACTAATTCCAGGTGATGGAAAAAGATAACATTAGGTTGTATTGGGTTTTGTTGGGTTTTTTGGTCTTATTTTTTAGGGCGTTGCTTGCTTAGTTATTTTTGTTGTGGTTTGAAAAGGTCTTTAAGTACCTGTTACTAGAAGAGCAGGATGTTTTACAAGGGCATGTAGTGACAGGACAAGGGGGAATGGCTTTAAACTGAGAGCAGGGTTAGATTAGATATTCGGTAGAAAGTCTTTACTGTGAGGGTGGTGAGACACTGGAATAGGTTGTCCAGAAAAAGCTTCCATGCCCCATCCATGGAAGAGTTCAAGGCCAGGTTGGATGAGGCTCTGAGCAACCTGGTCTAGTGGAAGGTGTTCCTGCCCATGGCAGTGGGATGGGAAGTAGATGACCTTTAATGGTCCCTTCAAATCAAACCATTCCATGATTCTATGACTTCTGCTCTTATACTACTTCTGTGCTACTTCTAATGGCTTAACCATATCTTGGAGCAGCTTTTTTTTCCTGTTTTCAATACCACACAAATGAGTCTCACTCATTAACTTGTCTCTACCCAGCTGTATGTTCACATGGAAAGCTTGATTTGCTACACTTTATCACAACACTATAAACAATTATACAATCACCTACAGTAACTTCTAACTATGCCTGTCTTCTCTTCTTATGAACAATTGATGTGGGGCAAATGGCTTCTAAAGTGGTACATTCTTAAAACACCTTGAAAATTGAAAAGACATTTTCAGTTGTTATAGAAAATTATATATTCAAGACATTATAAGATACAAAACTCAATGAAATAGGAAAGTAACTTTCCAGTAAAGACTCATTAAAAATATCCAGAATAATCATTCAAATGTAATAAAAATGCCTCCAAATGAAAGGTGATACTCAAGTAATTTTTTACATATGATGTAACTATTAGATCAGTAGACTTCCCAAAAATAACAATCTTGTACCAAAACCAAGGAACAGAACAGCTGCTATTATTTTTTAATGAATAAAAGCAAGAGTCTTGATGTAGAACAAAAAAATCCTGCAGCTGAGCATATCTATTTCTCTAGAGGGATCTAGCCAGTTACAAGAATGTAAAAAAAACCAAAACAAAAAAACCCCCAAAACACACACCATTCAGAAAAGGAATGCTTAGTCTTGAAGTCGTATTTTGTGTCTAGGGTTATGTTTAGGATCTAATTCAACAAACAATGAGTGCTTCAGTTAAATCAATTCAATAAACATAACAATAAACATAGCAGCTGAGCAACTTCAATTTGAACCATTATTTATCTGTCCAACAATTGTTTTAGAACAGTTTCCAAAAGCAAGATAGCACTGAAGGCTTTATCTCAAATTTAATATGAAAGAGTTATCCAGACTTCAAATATCTCTGGGATTAATGGATTCTCTCATTGCTGTTTTGCTTAAAATGGTCTCTTGCACTGCTGGAAATACTATCAGAACTCTTGAGGTAGTCAGTTTTTAATTTATCACAGAAGGGAGGAACACCAGATACTATCAAAATGATAGTACTATCTAAACACAACATTTTTCTCTTATGACCTCCTACTGTAGTAACAAAATTGGTTTTCCTAGAAATCCAAGAAATACTTCTCTATCTCTTTTGAGATAGAATTAAACAAAAAATACACTGAAAGTATAACAAAATTGAGGCAGAAATGAAACAACACAAAGCATTTCTTTTCTAAAATGAGAAGTCTCATAAGACAGACTGCTATTAGTTCTTGCGAACTAAAAAGCTTTTGATTCTCACAATAAAACTTCATAAACACAAATTTGTCTTATACAGACAACCCATAAATTTAGTCAGTTTGATGTTGCCTAGTAGACAAATACAGTTATGATAATATTACTACTACAACAATTTTCATTTTGTAGTACAAATAGAATTGTAAACCAGCTTTATTTTTCTCTTCTTTGGAAGAGAATTTCAAATTACAACAAAATTAGGAAACACCTCATGCAACTGATTTCTCAAAAAATGCCCCTTGTTTGTGATAGAGCTGAGAGTTTTCTCACATGAGCAATTTTCTTAAACTCTTATCCATGTAGCATTTAAAAAGAGCAATTTGTGGCTGAAGAATTCATCTGTTGGTCAACTGTTTGAAGCTGAAAGGAAGCACCACACTACACTTGCCCAGGTATCCCTGACTGCTCATATCTTCTCAGAGTATTTTTGCTCCCCATGTCTATTGATCCACTAAGCTGAACAGCACCTTCACATCTTTTCCTTGCTCAGCAGCAGGCTGACTGCAAACTTAAAGGAGTTCCTATCTGGAACAGGGCATTGCAGCAACCCTCTACCAACCTCCACCTGGACATATAACACCTTCTTCAGGAGGTGTTTACCACACCCAAAATCCAGCATATCCTGGATGAACATGGCTTAGGTTCTCTACCGTCTGCAAGTGAACCACTAAATGCGACCGCACTACTGAAATGCTGCAGATTGAACACCTGCTAGGCATTTTTGTAACCCAGTGCTTAGCTGCCCTAAGGATGTTAAAGCTAACTCTAGCTTCTGCTGCTTCATGATGCTCTGTTACCCCCAATGGCTGCAACATGCCCATCAAATCATTTTCTCACAGCACAAAATTTGAAGCTCATATGAAGAGAAATTAACAGTCATTGGCAGGAGAGAGGTTATCAATTTACATTAGAAATGTATGTTCTGCACCTTTTTCAGATGCTTTTGAACACACAAAACTATATATACTTGATTTCTTCTTCATTTCCCCCATTCAATGTAAATCGCTATACTTCTGACCATGTACAGTCTACAATGGAAGTTAAAGAGTAAGAAGCACAAAAGGATTATGAGGTTGATGAACATAGCACTAATTATGATCCATTTTTAAGTTCCCATATACCTAAAAATGAAGTTTTTAACTACCACTTCCAGCCCTCTCTAGCAAATGGGTGATTCAGCACTATTATTTTTTTATTTTGCACAGGTATTATTATTGTGCATCTATAGTAGATAACAGAGGCTATATGCTGAAAAGGATGGCTCAGACAGGATTTACTAACAAACTCATGTCATGTGTTAATGGGCAGTATCATCAATTCTGTCCTGCTGTTCCTTCAAAGAGTACTATTACCACTTTTGCTTTTTCTCATTTTTCCATGTTCCATTTCACCAATGACTTCTTGGTATCTCATTGTGCTTCTCACCACTACATTTTCTGGACTCAAAAATATGTAAGAGATGCCAAAGGGTAAGACAAAAGTTAGGAGTGTCCACTTGAAGCTGACAAAGGAGATGGACATGTCTACTGGTAAAAGAATATCTCTTTCGTAGACAGTGTCAAGAAGGCTGCTGTGCAGGGATAGGCAGCAGGATGTATTTTTTAATAAAATACTACATTCACTCGAGCATGCACATAGAGGAATTAATGTTCTCTAAGAAGCACTTCTCTCAGGCAGCTAACTCCATAATTCAAGAAAAAATAACGAACAAATAAAAAAAGGAAATAAACTAGATGGCTCCTCAGATGGTTGGTAATAGTTACAACAATGGCTTTGGAAAATGAGGGTTTGTTTTAATTCCAACAGTGGTTGCCTTTGGAAATTAAAGCACATATTTGTTTCATATTACTGTGTCATGACTGACTCAATATGCAAGTCTTCTGAACTTGGCAACTTAGCTGCCTTTCTAAACTGTATACAGTTCAATACTTGTTTAACAGAAGCATCAAAACCTCCATATTTTATGTATGTTCAGCTTCAAAGTAATCTTTATTCAAAATAATAAACATGAGAAAAGGGGATTATTTTGAAAAAAAAAGTTAACTAAAAATGTCTTCTTACTGAGTCTCAGTTTACAGCCATACAGAAGATGCAACATAGGAAGGTGGCTAATCAGCTCCTCACAGTTTTTATGCACCTTATCTAAATCTCTCCAGTTTCTCTCACAGAATGGTAAGCATCCAATAAGTAATGTCATCACTGTGGTCTTAATGTATATGCACAGTTTGTATTTTCAGTCATGTACTGTAAAATCATTCAAAAAGAGTTAATCTTTTAAGCTGAAAGCCTACATAACCAAGCTGAAAGACTACATAACCAAGAGTTTATGTAGAATATTAAAGTTGAAAAATCATGCTATCATTTCAACTCTCCTAACAACTACAAATATTTTCTTCTAGAAACTGTATTTGTTGTAAGTATTGTTCTGTATTCCAGCTTTAAGTATAGCTGTTGCTACTCCATGAGCAAGTCATAATAATTAAAAAAACTGAAAGAGTTGATTCCCCTTTTGCTTTCAACAACAAAACTTTGCAGGATTTTTCTTAATTTCATATACCAAATGAAAAATAAATTTCATAGACCAAATTAAAAAATCAACATGTTTATTCTTTTCTTAAAACAAACAAATAAAGAAATTATTTTTACAGGTGTTGCTGATACAACATTTGCAATTTGTACCATGCAACTTCAGAACAAATGTACAGAGCTACAATGTAACTTTTTTAAAAAACTTGATGAACAGCATATTTAAAGGAGGTCAATTCTGACCTCTGGGCCATGAAGCATTGCATTAACAGTTCTGCAGAAAGAAAAATGATAAGGTATGAAATGAGTGCTCAGAAACTAGAACCTTATCAGTAAGAGTTTGATTCAAGCCTGTAAGACAAATTGCTCAGCAAGGCAAGTCACCTTCCTGCTGTGATGAGGATATAGCTGAATTTTCAATGCAACTGACTATCTCCTTCATCATGTCTCCTCAACTTGATATCCTTACGTTCAGTATCTGGTTTACATTTTCTAAGCATCCAGTTCTTATTCTGAATACATCTTGTCTGAGTAGCCATATACTACCCTTCCAGGATAATTATCTTTTTTCTTTATCTGACAATTTAGCATCAAGCACAAGCACTTTAAAGCAAGTGGAACTGCTAACAAGGAGGGAACTGTACACTGTCACAGTTCAGCTATGTCAAGGTTGTTCATTTACCAGTGATAAAAACACTACAACTCCAAAAATACACTTGTTAGTTGGACTTTGTTTTATGCGCTGTCTTTTCCTGAAAGCATCCCTGACACCTTCCTCGTTCATTATTCTTTCCTTTACACACTTACTTGAGCATCAGTGGATTTTTTAAGGAGTTCTTCCACAAATTTCCAATTGGATTCCTTCTGTTTCTGAAAAATAATTATCAACATAAAATGGCATTTGTATCCCTTATGGGAAGCACTGGGTAATAACATGAGAGTAAGCAGGCAAAATATTTCCAGAAATATTTAATTTCATGACAGCATATTGTAGACACCACCGAAAAGAGCTTTTTTGTTATGTGAAAGTAATTGCTATCTGTCCTAAAAATTAGCCCTCAGAAAGCTAATAAAACACCAAAAATTAAACGTATGCAACTTGAACTGCTTTAAGTGACTCATCTGAGATCCCAACCATCACTTTTAATGGTGACGCAAAACATTCAGTCATTTTTTTATTAGTCCAAGCAGTATGTCTTACAATTTCTTTATTTAATGTTCTATAAAAAGGAAGATATAAAGGGTAAGAAGGAAGAAAAGGCATAATCTCACATTTTCTTGCTTTTTTCTTTTCCATCTATTTATGCAAAATGGGAAAGAAAAGGGTAGAAGGCTTTGCAACTGAGGCCATTTTCTCAGGGGCAAAAAGAGGCAACCAGGCTAACATACTTACATTTCTAGACCCAACAATCATCTATTACATTCAGCTATGTATATAGCTTCCATAGATAAGTAGATGTGTGAACATAGTACTTTTCATCATTGTCCTGCCTTATTTGTTCCCTCCACTACCACAACTGTTAAGCCTTGTACATTATTCTGCAGACAGCTGTCCTTTAAACAGTGTAGAACTTACAATGAAGAGCATTTTATGCTTTGGTAATTGAAACGTAACTACTTTCTAGCAGCAACACCATTGTGCTCCATCTTCCTCTGCTACTGACTAAACTAGTTAATGGTATGACTTGGTGACAGTTTCACACAGAACTCCAGAAAGTACCAAGATAATTTTTAAAATGAATTCTTTTAAAAGATGCACTAATATTCATCCAATTCTATTTGACTGCTTGGTGACTTTACATTTTTGTACCACAAGAAGAAAATACAGAAAGACAGACAATGGTAGCAAGTCACAGTCCATAGACTGTTTATGGAACAAACATAAACGAAAGAACAGATGTACAGAAAGTTACACTAAAGCTGTGATTTCATGATTCAGGAACTTGAGCCGTATCAGTTAAGAAATTCCCACTGCTTCTTCCTCACCCTGACAGTTCCTCTTTCTGCAGTCACAGCTGTACCATGCCACTGCTCATTGTTCTGGTACTTCTGTTTGTGGGACATAGAGCCAGAACAGTGAATCATCACAGAGCTTTAGGAGAGAAAAAAGAATGAAAAAGGGAGTAGGGCCTGACTTAGACAACAGGAGAGAGACACAAATAATTGTGCCAGGACAGCAGAGGGCATATCATGCCCAGGGCAATGAACAGGATTTAAGCTGTTACTGATGCCAAAGGCTTTGTATCATGAAACCAGAGCTAGCATCCTGTCAGAAGACAACATTGCATCAACAAATAGCCAAAGAGTGAAGGCAGCACTTCAATAACAGGTAAACCCAGGACGTGCACAACCAGCATTCCCAGACAGATCTGGTCAATATTTACATCAGATTTTTGACTGCTATATTTTAGAGCCTGATACTATGTGAATACCTACACACTGGCATGGTCCTACTGCAGATTCCAATTAAAGCTAAGCAACTGGTAAAAGGCCAGATTTAGCAGCAATGTAGATATTAGAGTTATGCTAAATGTCTATGAGAGCACTGAATGTTTTGATCAGCCTGCTTAGAACACGTTTTTAGCAGTACCATAGACCAAGGACACATGTTTTATACAACAGGTGTTTATTGCCGAAGTTCCAGCTCGTCTGCAGTATGCAGATCACCTTACAAGATCTTGGAGTAATCTAGGGCAAACTCCTGACACCAGCTGGGATTGATTACAAGAGTGCATCCAGGTTCAGTCCAAACTCAGGAAAGAAGGACACCAACCACCTGCTGCACTCTTTTTAGTTACAACTGTATCTATATTTTAACAGACTTGTTACATTCAAATCCTAACAGATTAATATCGGAACAGTATTCCCTACTGCACTGACAATATGGCACAGCTCTTGTTTACAATTGTTCACAATCTATCCCTGTCAAAGAATACACAGAACCTACATCTTCAACTCCAAACTTTATGGCTTAAAATATGCTCCCTCCACCTCAAGAGAGTCCTAAAAAAATAAAATTAAAAAAAAAAAAAAACAAAACAAAACAAAAAAAAACAACCCCAACAGAACCTTGAGACCTTACAGTGCATAAAAGTGCTGCTAAAACAAAAAACTTGAGCTGAGTTTGCAGGAAGAAACTTTTACAAGGACTAACAGCTGAGTACCTGAAAAAGCCATATTAGGCTTCTTAGCTGGAAGTCCATGTTTGCATATCTTGCCATGTAGTCATTTCAGATTATTCTATTCAAAGGCAAGAATTCTTAGCCCCAAGTAACTTTGCCTATGTTACTTTAGCCCACAGGATATTAAAATTGACCCCTGCAATGCTCAGAAGTAGAAAATTTTCTCATCAGGTCCCATTTGAGTTTTAAATATACAAATCCTGCTTTGCAGAAGAGTGAAGTGGGACTTGAACAGGGGAATATGGAAAAAAGCATGCACTGTACATCCCTCAGAACAGAGTCTCTAAGAAACCTGGCCAAAATTTTCTAGTTTAAAAAAGTGGTTTCATGTATGTGAAATATATATTCAATATATATGAATCATTGCATATTTGAAATTGTGTTATATGAGCTAAAGGGGAAAAAATAAAAAGAAGCAAGTCTGAAACCTATTTAGAATTTTAAATGCTTTCATGACAACCTTAAGGCCATGCAGACATTAAAAAATTGAAAATCTTCCACAGATGACATAGGCTTAGAGGCAATTTTTGCTACAGAGCACATGAATAACCATCATTATGACACATCACCCTCCCACCTCTGATCACAGTTAATTAAAAGAAAGCATGTGTCACAAAGCCATTGCATCAGATCTTTAACCAACAAAACAGGACTACATTGAGTCCTCATGTAATTCCACTGACTTCACAAATTCATATCTGACTATTTCACCTTATAATGTTAAAAAAATATTCGAGGTTGTAATTCAGGGAAGGGGACAGGACCTAAAGGGATGGTTACGATCAACTGTCTGTGCCAGATTATATTATTTTGGTGGGTGAAAAGGCCCTGATAAGATTTTTTTTGTACAAGAACAGGGATCCCTGAACAAACTCACAGCAACACTCAGAAATGCAAAGCACAGCTAACAGTTTGAACATAAAGACTTCTGGAAACATCAAGTGGAGCATGCACAGGATGGTTTCATAATTTAAAAAAAATCGAGACTTGGAAATTCTGTTCTCCCAGGTGGGCTGTAAGGAAGAAGTATTAAATAATCTTCGGCAAGTCACTTCCTATCACCGTGTCTCAGATTTCTACTTTAAAATAAGAACAACAGGAATCCTTTTTCCATTCTACATCTTTTTTCATTTATGTAAATAATGTAGTGCCTGGAGTAAAAAAATAATCTCTCATGAGGCTAAATACATAGTATCTATCACTGTGAGATACAGGAAAAAAAGCCCCAATGATCAAAGTAATCAGTATCACTGTATTTGGATTAGGGCATTAAATATAAGAAATGCAGTAAAAATGTGTGCTTCACACCAATTTCTGTATTCAACCTGGGAATAACCTTTTCTCACTTTCTAAGTTCCTCTAAGAAATAGGGACTGTAGTAATTCTATCTTCCAAGGTCCCTCTACAATATGCTCTGGACCATGTCCCTCTCCCTGCCATGCAGTAGCTGGGCAAAAGCACAGGAAGCTGGGGACAACCTTCAGTGTAACACTCAGACATGGTCTGCAACTTTACACTGTACAATTGTGCAGGAAGTCGCTTCATTTTGCCACATGGTAACAAGCAGCTTGCCACGGGATCCTAAAGGATTGTCAACTGGCAAACAGAAGAAGCGTAAGTATCCCACATGGCTCTAGTCCTCTAGTGACCAGACAAGGTCATGACTTTTTAAAGTAAGTATTCAAGCACTGAATTACCACACCTTTCCTACATTTTAAGCTCTTTTTACAAATTTGCAGATTATAAAACCCAAGTAATTTCTAATTTTTTAGCAAAGTCTAATTTTACTTAGGATTGTAAGCATTCACAGAATTTCAACATTTTTCTTTCATTCTCTATTTATATACTAATGCTTTTAAAGATCTAAAGACAAAGAGAGGGATTTTAAGTTATCAAAACAAATTGCTCAAGCTGTGATCATTCTTCCCTTTTTACAGATCTGTAGTTCACAAACACTTTTCCAAGTTTTGACCTTTCATCCTAAATCAGAATGGAAATCACAGTACAGATTTTAACAGAAAGAGGGTATGACCTTTCCAGTTCTAATATACACTGTTAAATTACAAATAATAAAAGACAATTCACAACAAAGGGCAATTAAGCTCGTTTGTTGAAGATGTCATACAGAGTTTCTGCTTGGCAAACTAGGAAATACGAGCAATGCAGCTGAAAGTTTAAAAAAGCCACCACTAAAAAAACCCCAAAACAAACAAAAAACAGACCATGAACAACCCCCCCAAAAAACGTAAAATCAAAACAAACAGAAAAAAATAAAAACAAGAGGATAAAAGAACAGAAGGACAAGTGACAGAAGATAGGAAGACCAGATTCTCCTTAGTGCAAAAAACACTACTGGGGAGAAAAAACCCAAACAAAACACTACACTAAAAACACCTCAACACCACCCCCGCCTCAATTTCTGGGTCTTCATCTATCTCACTGGCTTCTAATAAGCTTCTTCTATAGACAATTAAGAAAAATTGTCAGCTTTCATAAATCTCAAAATGGATGAATTGCCTCAGCATGTGTAAGTTTCCTAAACCAAAACTTGAATTCAAGTTATTAAACAGTGTCTATGATAGCATACCAACATAAAAATTAAGCTGTACATACAAATGTGTACAAATATATGCATCTTAGCATTCTATTGCTGTGATGCAAAGGCAATGCACTTAGACAGATTGAAATTTACCCAGAGCAGAGCTACCACTTAAAAAAAAAAAGTGGTATTAATAATTTCGGTCAATGTTGGAGGTTTATACTTCATACAGCACAAACTAATGTGTTCAGTTCCTAAAATAACAAACTCAGTGAAGCACTTATGCTGCAGGCAGACAGTCTTAAAACATATGCTACATCGTTAAGTGTATGTGCTACTAACTGGTTGGGATATTTTAAGTTTCCGTCATACAGTATTCTACTGAATATCTGGTATATAACGTGAGTATGTCCGGGGCTCCTAGAACATTTACTGACTTGTACAAAGTACATCTTAAAACTTCCAACCTAAAAAGGACTTATTTTAAGGAGTATGAAAATTCCTGCACTACAAAAAGGATTATTTTCTGTCAACAAAAATAACCAAAGAGTTAAAAACCAATTCTAATAAAACATAGCTATTCAGAAAAAATACCCACCTTTTCATCTAGATTTCCATTACGGTCAAACAGGTAGAGTGGTGTCAGATGACTCATAATCCACCAGCTAAAACTCAAGGGGTCTTTACATTGAACTGTTTCAAATCCAGACACACTTTCAGAAGCGCTTGGTCGTTCAAAGATATTCTTTAGGGCTTTGTTCACCAAGCCCCAGAAACACTGTAGAAAAAGCAGAAGTTAATTTGAACTGTGTTCAATAACAAAGCCTATGTTAACACTTTTCTCTGCAACATTGTCCTGTTGATTAATTTGAGACCAAGCAAGATGAGTAATTTAAAGAAAATAAAAAGCAGTGGTCAATATTACCACAGAAAACTCAGGGCTACCTTAGAAAGTCCTCTCTCAAATGTCAGTAGAAAGCAATGTGAAAGGACAAGCTTGGGTCACCAGGAAGAATGCAGTACAATACTTCACAGGCAAAATTACAAGCTGATGGATTAATGACATCAAGGCAGGATGGTGCCCCAACACTCACAAGAGACGTTAGAGCTCTTTAATGAAGACTTTTTATAACCTCTTTCTGAAAAACTTCTACTGCCAGACTAACCTAACCAAGAGGAATATATAGATGATAGAGAATCAATCTGAAAGACAGCAAACTGAGGTACCAATTCCCTGTTTTGTCACAGTCTGTTCCAGCACTGACAAATTGATTAATTCTGTTTGACTCAGACCCTTTTCTATATCACAATATTACTACTTCTTACAACCTGTGCCTACCTTTCCTAGTTTTATGGAAGCTCTCTGAGACTTCTTTGCACAAGTATTTTACCCACCTTAGCTGGGTCCTGGAAAGTGCTGCAATGTGGTATTGCAAGTGCAAATGCTTAACAGTAACGCAGTTTCACTTGTGCTGTCCACTTTTACATCTGTTGTCATTAACAAGTAAACAGCCATCAGTGCAAACCCTCTACTATACTTTATTCTGCACTAAGTGAACTGTACTAAAGGCACATTTGGCCGCTTTGGTTCTTAAAAGATTATTTCAGAAAACTTTTGAAGAATTTTGACACTTTAGTATTCATGCAGAGAAACTTCAGTTCAATGCTAACCAGCAGTCAAAGAAAGTAAAATTAAAATGCTAGAAAATATTAACAAAGGAAAGAAACAAAATAGGAAACACTATTATGCAATGTATAAAATCATAGCGCCTCCTAACCCATACTTGGAATACTGCATGCAATCCTGGCACACTCTTATTCAAAACAGGATATAGTAATAAGGAAAAAGGTTCAGAGATGGCCGAAAGACGACCACAGGTAAAAATGGCACCTGAAAAGAAGAATTACTGTAAGAAGTAAGACTCTTCAGCCTAGAAAAGGCAGAAGGTAAGATATATAAGAAAAATCCAGAACAAACTGAAGAGGCTTATAAGGTTGTATTGGTATAAAGAAAGAGAACAGGTAATGATTCGCTGATTTGTTATTCCAATAGAAGTATAAGGGGGCATCTAGAGAAGTCAGGAACTACAAGATTCAAAATGAAACCAAGGTTGTTCTTCTATAGATGGGTACCAAAGACAAACGTGGGCTAGCTGGATCATTGTTCTGACTGTACCTGTGTTTGTAATGCCTGGAGATGAATCATTGCATGACATATCACAGAAACTGCAAATAATTGTTTTAAAAAATAAGTAAAAATGGCTTTCTGTGTTTTGTTCTTCCATACAAATAATGGAACTTTCACAGACAATATTCCTTTGCTTTGTTTCTTCAGCACTAGGAGCAGTCCTTATCAATACCCTAGGTCATAACCCAACAGGACACTGCAAACCTAGAGTCAGGACTTCATGCACATTCAGGACAGTGGCCCAAAACATCACAGTTAGCATGCAGTTCTCCTGGAGCAAATATGAGGCTCAGTTCTAGCATCAGATCTGTGCATTCATGGCCATACAGGAACATCTGGTGACAGTACCACATATGTAACAGTATTCTTCCATTACCTCTGTATGAGACCCTTTGTTTCTATGGTCTAGCAGCTGAATAAGTAGAATCCATAGTTCTTTAATGCAGGTACAAGGATAATGGCTACTAGTAAGAGCTTCAGAAGGTCGCACCTGAAAGACAATATAGAATGAAATTATTCACAGAAGTGTTATTTTTGAAACTGTGTTTTATATACCAGTATTTCCTCTTCTCTTGGCTGTTTGGTTAGAGGATTTTTTTTCAGGTAAATAACAGTTACAATTAACACATTCAAAAGTGCATTATTTCACTAACTTCCATAATATCTCTCTCATACAACATAAACTCTTTCCTAATTCTACATAAGGTACAGGTTGTGCTATTTCTTAGTTTCTTCTCATCCACTCTCAAACATTATTTAATCAAATAAAAATGGCATTCCCCGTCCTAAATGAAAAGGAATTACAACAAATACCGATTCATTGTCTGACAATAGGGAAAAGAAAATGATTGATTAGATTTTCTTGATGTTCTTGGGAAGAAAAATATTTCAAATGATTTAATAGCTATTATTGTTATTTTTAACTGAAAAATCCTTAATGACTAGGCATAATGCTGGTAGAATATGTTGTTGTTGGCATGAGGATGTTAATGTTCCCACAACATTTCACAAAATCTGCTTTTCGGTAAATTTACTGCAAGGCATTCTTTTAATATGCAGAAAACAGCATATTTCAAGTCATGTACGTTATTTGATTACTATTCCATATTTAACAAAATTCACTCAGACTGATGCATTTCAAATGCAAAATAGTCTTCTTGCGATTCATCTTTCAATTTTACATTCCCGGAATTGTGAAACAAAATAAGCAAAACAGCAAAAGGAAGTGCTAAATACATAAAAAAAAATTCTGTATGCTTTAATGTTTTTGAGATCTACCAGCACTGTATTTGAAATATTCATACTATAGACAAAACTTTACTTACTCTATCCTAAGACACATTAATCCACTGAACTGTATTCAGAGGTGACAAAATTGTGAGAAAAGTTTTGCTTAAATAGCAAAATTCAGCACCTTTTACCTTCAGCAAGGACACAGGGGCAGAAATGTAGAAAGAAAAGAGGGAAGACAAAGCAGCTCATACTCATTTTATCCCTAAACAATGAGTAGTCCAAATCTGAATAATCAACCTACACCTCTTTAAAGCAAAGAGAGGGGAATAGGTACCTAGAGAGATTAATTAATCTCACTCACTACAGAAGAAAGAACTGTTGTTACCCTTCCATGACAATAAAAAGTACCTCGTGTGACTAGTTTAGCCAACTAACTCCTAGACATCTACATCTGATGAGATGGATCCCAAATTTCTATAACCTTATGTTTAGTCTGATCCATTTATGCACAACTATTCTCAAATCACACTGGCACTTAAAATAACTTCTGAATTTGGAAACCTAAGAGCGTAAATGAAAAATTATATCAAAATATGCAATGTCAGTGACAGCAGTAGCTATGTGAGACATTAGAGAAGTGGGAGTGAATGACTAAAACCCCACACTTTCACAATTAGAACAAGCATATAACCAACAGTTTCAAATCAGTATAATATTTTATTCAGATGCAAACTTCTTATTTATTACCCACCTTCAGAATAATATGTTTACAACTACAGTTTCATACAGCTCCAAATCAGGTTTAAATACTGAAAATTAATTTATAACTATGATCTTACATGTATATACAAATGTGAGACAATTTGTTTTTTCTCTCTCTTTCAAGAACCCTGTTTATCCTATGAAATTGTCATGGTAGACCTGACCTATTTTAAATAATTCTTTATTCACTTTCCCTATAATATTCACAGTATTTCATTTGCCTTTGTCTCTTCTCACACCTTTGGTTTAAGACCTGTTACAGGAATCTCTCAACAACCTGAACTAATTTTATGTAAATATTATCTTGAGAATAAACAATATGACCACTGAAGTCTCCTGAAAAATTCATTATTTAACTACTAAATTTCCAAAACTGAGGTGCCTCAAAAATAACTCTGGTTATGACTCATCACCAAAGAGCAAAACAGATCCATTGGATTACAGATGCAATGTAGCACTGGAGGTTTTTATAGAAGTATTAGGCATAGAAACTATCTTACAAATGAGCTTCATGCTTTCTACATGGACTACCAGTTGTTGCAGCAAGGTCTCTTCATCTATTGTTTGCATCTGTTCCTGTGCTATTCTACAAGATTGCAGGATCTCTTTGGCAAGAAATGTGCAGTATCCATTCAGGATAGAGTCTGGGTAGTACTACCAAAGCAAGACACCACACAGATATTGGTTAGACTAAGGATACCCAAGACATTGTCTTCTTCAGAGATACTCTTTATTTTTTCTCACAACATCTTCAGTTCAGTATCTTGGTAAGAATGTTTAAAACTCCAAATTGTGATGCTGTTAGGACACAGAGCTCTGGTGCCAGAGGTGCAGCTGCTGAAGACAGAAGAAGGATAGCCATGGATATGTATTTCTCTGTCAAATGTGTCTCAGAGCACACTGGGCTCAGTACATAATCCAAGTCAAGCATCTTGATATCAGAGCTGCCCAAGAAACCAATCTGAAAATATGAGTCTGGATAAATAGAGTTTATGTCCTCCTTTCCAAGGATATCCACAAATGTTAAAAGCTCCACTCATTAATATTCTCAGCCAAAAGCCCAATCACATGTTTTAGTGATGAGCTGATGGTGTCATCTACTAGAGGTATTAGTTGTGTTTTCAACAATTTTGGGGGATGTTATTTCCATTACGGGACGACAGCAATGATTGCATACTATAGGAGTCACCAAATCAAGTGCAAGCTTCAGTTCAGAAATTGATCTCAAATAGAACTAATTCAGTTTTCTCTCATTGTAATGTGGCTCTGTGAAAGTGTGTTGAATCTGTCATTTTATCATCTGGCACTTCCAAGCCTACCATCAAGCCCAATGTTCAACACATACTATTTGAATTTTCTTTCATAAAAAAAAGAATTATTCTCATCTATTTGCCTTTTGTCAGGGGAGAAAGTTGCAGTATTATCTGATAATTTAATAGATCAAAACTGATTTTAAAAGCTAACAGTTCTCTACAGGAAGATATTTTAACAGAACCGTTATCAAATGCTAGTACACCCATTCCCCCCACCCTCAAAAGTAATAGGAAAGAAGAGGAACTCTATTTCTCATGTTTTTCTACTAGGAAAACAGATTATACAGTGGTCACTGTTACTAATTCTCAGAGTTCAGTCCTGCATTCATGGATCACACATGTCCATCTAAAGCAGGTTTCACAATGACACAAAGAAGATTACACAGCTCTTTTACTGGCTGCTATATGGAGTTATTATGACTTTCTAGCTTTGGAGTGCTCAAAACAAGTGAGAAAAATACTTCAGCTATAGAATGAAAGAAAAAGAAAAAGAGAAGAAATGGACAAGTTTTCCCATGACAAACACAAAAGTGCTATAACAGAAAGATGAGGTGGTAGAAATAGGCACACTGCAACAATAAACTGTAATATGACATTGTTTAAGTGTCCAGTTAGCTTACTGCCAGGATTATTGTTATTCTCTTTTTGTTCCTGTTGAGAGAGTTTGAAAAGACCTTTTTTTTTTTTTGCATCTATCTAAACCTTTTTGACTGTGCCATGTTTGGCATTAAACCTGAACACTGAACTTAGGAAATGTGGCACTCACTTCTGCTCTGTACACAGTGCATTTCAATATTACTCTCTCATTCAACTGCCAGATGGTCATGAATAAATATAACACAATTTGAGCTCCTAACAAATAACACTCTTTAAAACATGGAGATACAAAGCCATACATAACATTTAAAACTAAGCAGTAAGAAGTCATCTATGCACTGGTGCAATACCCAATTCATATGGTTCCCAATACAAGCATCTAACTGTCCATGATCTATATAAAGAAAAAGAGTTACCTTTGTATACTTGTTGATGGCCAAGATTATTAAATCAGATATGAGATTTTCACAGTGTTTTTCAAATAAACTGATACTGGTTAGATTCTCTCCGGTTAGATTTATGAAATTGTTAGCATATACAACTTGTCCTAAAATATAAAAGAAAAGTAGAACTGTTTAGTTCTAGGTTTGGCTGTAGGAATATAAGACAGACAGGATTTCTTTTCTAATATACATATATTTTAGAATGGGCTTGTTGACCTGTATGTAATTTTGATTTATAAATTCATGTGAGAAAGCCCAGCCTAAATTCAAGCTAATCCCTTCATTATTGCACTGAAATCTGGTATTATTCAGGTTGACAGTAAAAAAAGCTTGGCACTCTGTAGCCTTTTATTGGCACAGATTTTGCAGAGGAATAAAGATTTATTTATCTGCAAGTTCCTCTTTGTCACATGCCAGTGCGCATGTTCTGGAATCATGACATGTTTTGCAGATATGCAAGTTGATGACAAACAATTCTGGAGAGGTCTAACACTTTCTTTTGGATGTGTTGATGTAAAAAGCTGGCATGATCATGTTCCAACTTGAGCATTTGTAGGCATTAACAGATAAAATGGTAAAGTTAAGAGGCTGTAAGATCTTATCCCACAAGCTTTTCAACAGTACAACTCCCCTGACATCAGTTGAACAGATGATACGTAGAGTGAGCCTGTATTTTATTCCTGGAAATGAAAGGTGAAGCCTTGAATCCACTATCCTGTCATTGGTCTCAGCAGTGTAATGTTTCCACTTACAATACTTTACAGAATGAGATAAAAACCTAAGAAATTCTAAAAGGCACATAAGAATACAAGATAAGATAATATATGTAGAGATATTACTGCCTTGACTAGTAAATTTTGTTGTTAAAAATCACGAGCTTTCTCTTACAAAGATAGATTACTACATTATTACTCAGAACATTATCTAGAAATAAATATTGAATTCTGGAAAATGAACTGCCTCCAACAGTTCCACTATCCTTTCTCCAAAATGCTCTAAAAAAAGGAAAACAGGCTATCCCACAACTGATCATAAAAGAAACTTAGAAATATAGAACAAAAAGCCAACCCACACGCTATCCAGTAACACAGACATGCAGAAACAGAGAAAATGTATTAATGTGAGCAAGGCTGTGTTGTGACAGCACTTGGAGCAGGTAAAAGCTAATCCAAGAGTTCAGATTCAATACCAGTTACCTGGGCTAAACATACAGTGCATTCTTTCTATACCTCAGCGTTACTTCAATTGTTGCAACTCCTATATGGAATTTATATTGATAATATATAAATGAAGTTGGGGTGAGGGAAGGTATGGTTGCAGTAACACACTGATTATAGAAGAAAATACATTTTTGTGACTTATATTTGTAGAATGGACACAAAAAATAGATATAAGCCTCACAAAGCAAATAAAGTTCTCTTCTGTATTTTAACAATTCTTCAGCAAACTGAACTACTCTGAAATTGAGTTTTTCAATTGCATTCTATGACCTTTTTAATCTAGCTTCCATGAACAGCTTACTCTTATCAACTTACTTTTTGCCCTTTTAAAGCCTTATAAAAATTTTTTAAAAGATACTGCCTTGCCCTTTTCTTGCTGTACTTTTATAAGCTCCTCTGATTGAGGCTTCTTCTTTTGCACAATATTTTCTTAGTGTTGCACACAGTTAACCACACAAATTCTCTCCTCCAAGAATTCTTGTTCTGGTCCATCCCTGGACTCTTTCTCTACACTGTTTTCATCAAACTACCATTCATTCCTATGCGTTCTGGATATCTGCAAATGCATTTGTGATATCAAGAATTGCATTGTTATTAAATATTTAGTATGTTGCATCAGTTGAGTATGAACTTTGTGATCTTGATCACAAGTTTTGGCAGAGCAAATTCTTAATTTTATTTCATTTGTGCTGTATGATGATTCACAAAGAACCTACTTGTACCGTATTTGAGTTTACCCCATTCAATACAGCTATGCTTAAAAACTACCAAAGGTAGTTTTGATTCTGGACAAATCAAGATGGGAAAACTAGCTAAGTCATATGTAAAGAGTAAGTTCAAGAAAAAAGCCTGCATACTTACTCATCAGTTTTTCACCTAGTACATGAAGAACTTCTAATACTAGCCAGTTAATATCCAAGTGGAGATGTAGTAAGTGCCATGATGGAGGAAAGACCTGTGATTAGAAATACATTTACTTATATTTAACATTTCCTTAGTGAATTTTGGATAATGTACTAAGACAAGGTGGTCAGGCTCTGGAACAAGCTGCCCAGATAAACAATGGAATCACTACCCTGGGAGTGGGGATGTGGAATTTGGGGACATGGTTTAGTGGAGAACATGGAGGTACTAGCCTAATGGTTGACTCTCTCAACTTTAATGATTCTACAATTCTCAATGATTCTAAGATGGCCTGCAATGAACATTATAGATATCTATGATCAAATACAATATAACATACAAACACGCCATTCAGTTCAAGCAAAAAAAAAATTAAAAAACAAACAAAAAACTTTCATTACAATTCTGTCTGTAAGAGGCTATTTATGAAGTCTTGATTCAAGCCTGACAAATTACTAATACCCTTAGTTAACCTCTTCTTTACAGAAAAGTATTAGCACACAAAGTGCTAAAATAATTCCAAAATTTTAGTATTCTCTTTCTTAAAGTTTACTTGATATTACTGTTTATTTCATCAGCTCAACAGTGGCCCTGCTGACAAGCTAAACAGAGATTCAAAATGCTGCTTCTCAGTGGATCATTCCTCTCCAGATACTAGTTTATACAACAAAAGACTGAATTTCCTTCTTTTTCTTTATAAAAGATTTGAAAGCATTAGCTATGATATGCATGCGCAAATCCTAATGGTGTATACTTCACTAGTGTTTAATGCTGCCGTGCCTTCTTTCACATCTGTACTTTTCTTTGTATACAAGATCCTTTCCCACTCTGAGTCAGAATGTCTTTTTAAAGAAATGTCCCTCCTACCAGGAAGCTCAGAAATTTTAAACATTACTAGAGACAAACACTAAGGAATTTTTAAAACAAGCTATGCTAATTCAAGCCTACTTACCTATCCGTAATTGGTATTACAATTTGTATAGTATAGGAAGAATTCTAAAGCTATAGAACAAAAATAAATAGAGAAATAACAACAACAGAAAATCCAGATCTCATTAGTTGTGTATGCGCAGTACAGGATGGCACTTAAGAAAGAAAGAAAAAAAAAATAACCAAACCAAAAAGATTAACTTATATTTAGCCAAACTTTATCAAGTTGAATACATAATAAAAGAATTAAAATTTTAAAAAGACATCAACCTTTGCCTGATTTTGAATAGTAAATGCTGCCAGAACATTACTAGGAAGTTCACAAAGGCGACCAATGTGCACGGTCAAAGCATGAAGCTCTTCCACCAACACTGATGGTAACTGAGCTTCTAGTTTTTCATAAGCATGGAGCATTCCATCATTTTCCATCTTAGGGGGTTCCAGATACCTGAATGTACAGAAAAATACACACAATCAGAAAACAGGCAAGAAGCAGCTACACAAAGCTTGGTATTCAAGTTAGTAAAATCTGTGTAAATCTCACCTGAAGATGAAAGCTTTCACATAGTGCAAAAACTTAAGACACTGATGCCTGATGCTCTCTGCTTCAGAGTGCAAGTGTGCAGCTTGACCTAAAGCAAAAGAAATCAATAGCTTAAAAAACATGTGACCACACCATGACTCGTTTAACATTTGCATTCTCCACAGTAATTAAACCAGACCACTGGAAAGACACCCTCTGAGGACAAGCTGAGAGGCGACTGATGGTAAACACCTACTTCTAAATGTCATGTTGCCAGAGGGATCTGTTCTGTATCTTATCATCTCAGGCACATATCCAGATACAGATAGAAAAGGCCCTCGGGAAAGGTGACAGAAGCAAGCATTCAGTGCTAGAAGAAATCATTCAGCCCTGCTGCCCTGCTTCCTGACTGCTTCCAAGACACCTTCAGTAAAGACATGGGTAAAACAATTTATCAGCACCCTTTCCTCTTGACAGACTTAAACAGATGGACTTATTTGTAAATACGCTTTGTAATTTTTCCTTGGAAGTATCACATTGTTGCACAGAACCTTCACCTGTATAATGCTAAGAGCCATCCATTCACAGTCCTGCCTTTCACTTGTGGCTCTGTATCCTTTCAGCCAGTTATTCTGGCTATATGTCGCCTTTCCCCTGTTCTCATGGTGTTACCATCCTCACCTAGCACCTGCAAGCTCAAACACCCCCATTACAGCAGAGAGGCATTGGAAGTTATTGCCACTCTGTGAGAATGACTCCTTATTTATTCCTACACTTTGCCTTGTAGCTTTCAGCTTATATTAGAGAAAGATGAAATTAGCACGTAACAACGTAAATACAGTCATTTAAATACCAAATAACTACTTCCCAATAATATATATACAAAAAAGCTTAGCAACCAGTCAGCCTGCAACGCATGTACCTGATCACGCACGTGCTGTTTACTGAGAGCATTTTAAAGGCGAGCATCAAATGAGGAGCTTGAGCAGAGCCAAATGAAAGTGCATTGCCCTAGAGGAGATGCGTTAGCAAAAACTCTTGGTCACCTATTACACTGGACTGCACATCCAGGAAAAGACAGTTGTCTTTGCTCCTCTCCCCAGTTGACCACTGGGGAGTTCTTCCCTTTTTTAATCTTGCTCTTGCTCTCCCTTTTGTTTCACCCCATCTCCCCCAGTTAACCTGGAAGATGCCACTTGTTACAGACCCCACATATAAAGCTTTGTGCATACAAGCCTTTCTCAACATCTTTTGAGCAACAACACTCAGTGCAAAGCAAATCAACTGGTGTATGTATTGGAATATTCCAGTGTACAGCCTACCTGCACCACAACAGAAGTCATAGCATCTGCCATGGTAATGAACCACAGGTTTAAGAGGACCAATTCACTCTGTTCTAAAGTAATGATTTATCAATATTGCTGCTGATTTGTAGCAATAAAAAATACTGTATCCTAAATTCTCAGAAGTTCTGTTTAAGCAAAACTTTATATTATAGTATTTCACTACAAAATCTTTTGCACACTATCATAAATCATTGAGCAATGAAATAAATGGAACAAAACCAGAACAGTAAAGTGTTAAAAAAACACCAGGTATTTTCAAAAAAAAAAACCAAAAAAGCCAACAAAACAATGGAGAGTACAAGGAAAGCTTTTACATTACACAGTTTTCAGTACAAAGTCTCCAAAGCTCATCAAAATGAAATTAAATGTACAATATTGATATCTACACAAACACACAGCATAACAGATTTACTGAGCCAAAACTCTTATCTGGGGCTTTAAACAGTGATGACAGCACATTGATTTAAGATATCAATAACACCTAACATCACCCTGCCTGACCATTTTAAATACTTCAATCTTCACGACACCCTTCCACTACTAGCCCAGTCCTATACAGGGGGAACTGAGTCACAGCTGAATCAGTGACCTGCTCTGATTCAGAAAGAAAGCCTGATGCAAAGCACAAAATTCAAGTTCTTCATTTTGCTATCATATTTGACAACTGGAAGAACAGGATACAAAAAAGAGAAGAGAATCAAGCAGGCATTTAAGTGAAAAAAGAACTAGAGAATAATTTCCAGGTGTCCAGCAACAATCTAAAAGTTCAAATGTAATTCAAAACAGGCTGTTTCCATTTATGTCAAAAAATTTATATTTTTAAGATACTATCAACAACAGCATATGAAAGAAGCTTGATGATAAATTCACATCAGTGATGCAAATGGCAGAACATGACAATATCAAAACAAACTAATAGTCATGTGTTAAAATACTCACTCATAGAACACTAGCACTTTATCTATAATGAGAAGACACTACAGACAGTTTATTTCTGAGTAATTACTGGACTTCTCAACTTGCTAAGTAATTCAGCCTTCAAACTTACAATAAGCCTAAGGCTGCAATAATCCTTCAGAAACATGTTGCTTCTCATGCCTCAGTATTTAATTGAAACAAAGCATTTTGTAGTGATCCCATTTTATTGATCCCACTGCAAAGATAAATTAAGTTTGTAAATAACTCTAAACTAAGCAAATATAACTAACTCGTTTAAACGTAAACCAAGGGAACACTGAAAAAAATCCCAAGCCACTACCTTTGTAACTAAAATAGTTGTTGGGATTTTTGATGCAATTTTCCATTTTTAATTAAAAGAGTTAGTAGTTTTGCCAAATTCTACTCTAGGGATGATGTCTTAAGTCACATTAATGCAAAATGTCCCACTCTGGTCAGTAAGGACTTCCCTGTGCATCTACCATACAGGCAAATCTGGTTCCAAACAGACTCCCAACATTTCCACTATCTGTTTCCATACTATCTTACCTCATTTGGTTGCCCATATTTCTACCCTTACTGTAGTTTTATTCTGGTTACATGCTATGCTGAGGCACACTCCAAAAGCCCTTGGTCATGAGTCAAAGCACAACTGTGATCTGTGAGAATTCACTTCTTCATTGAACAGGTAGCCAAATGCCTATTGCAATGTCAAATTAAATTCGTAAAACTTACCAAAATCAGATGAACTCATTTGTACTAGGTTTTCCAGTCTGTATATCTGTTGCCTAATTAAAGGAATACAAAAATTTATATAGGTAAAAGTTGTCTATCTCCACTTCAGTAAAGTCTAAACAGAACAGAGAAAGGCAAGAGGTGTTTCTTGCTTTGTAGTTCTGAAAAAGTTTACAGAAATGTAACTTAGGAAGGAGTTTTAGTGGAAGACAATGGACACATCCGAGTGTGAAAGGATGACATTAAATAGAATTTTTGCTTGTTTTTAAAATATTAAACACACTAACAAAAAATACTACAATTGGCTAAATATTGGGGAATGCAAAAAACAATAGACAAAACCCCCTGAAAGTCATTCCCTGCAAGTGATCTTCCCACAGGCATAACTCGACTTCATATTTGACCAGAGAATAAACCTAAAAGTTAAGCTTCATGGCATACGCTCAGTACACACTAAATTAATCCACTTGTGAATGTGCATTTGTACATTCTGACAGCAGCTTTTCTGACTTCCTGCTTTGGGTGGTCAGCTGCTTCACTCCAGCACAAAACATAAACAACAACAAACAGAGTAGAGTAAAAGGAGGTGTCTCTAGAAAAGTTAAAGCTCAGTTCAGTTTTGGAGAGGAAAGAGAACATTTTTAAAGAAGCTAAGTGCCACAGCAAATGAATATTTTTAAAAAGATGTAACACAGGTAAATACTCAGCCATATTCTGTAACAACTGTTATTTGCAAGTGGTCTTCCAGTAGAGCCTCCACAGAGATAAAGCAGTACTAAAATGAATATATGAAAAGCACAACTGCGTCAGACAGACTTTTGAAAGAAATGCTGCATAAATTGAGGAGGGAGCTCTCTGCTTCATTTCTTATACAGTCAAACCAGTAACTACTGAAGGAGTCTAAAATAGTCTACTTGGATCTAACACAAATCAAATGTTCTCATGAAAAAAACCCCTGAAAATTAGGAAGTATATAAAAGACAAAACTCCAAACTGTAACTTGCATATTAAAGTGCAAACACACAGTAAAATTATTGCCCTTAGCTCTTTCTTGCTTCCTCGGATAAAGCCATGTCAGCTACCCTTCCGTCATTTAGGTAGATTGCGGAGTTTTTTCATTTGTTTTGAAATCAAAATTGAATTTCTGTTTGGATTTTTCTAGTATTTCAACCATGTAAAAAGGAAGGAAGTCTGAAGCAGGAGAATTTTATGAAATAGGCCTGTTGAGACTAGAATTTAGAGAAGGAAGGTACCAGAAAAGAGCTACAGAGGAAAAAAAAAGACTCTCCAGTGAATTGACAAAAGACAGAATATAGAGGGCTGATAAAATTAAAGCACAAACTGGGCACAAGAAACATAATAAAAATACTGTTATTTTAATAAATCATTTTAATTTGCATTTGCACCTCAAAGATAGATCCCCATGACTATTAATCATTAAATAATTTGATTCTAACAGTTAAACTGCTACTTCTGTTTATTAATCAAAGATTAATAATCAAAGATGGTTTCTTAATCTACCCATTTAAATGGTTACATAGTCTCATTCACTTTGACTCACACTTCTATCACATGAAAACCCATAAATAGGACTTTTTACTATGCAATTACTATTTTAACTTGCAGTTCTGCAGTATAGTGTTATTATTTATTACAATATTTAAAAATTGTAAATAATTTTAATTGCAATATTAAGTACCATTTTAGACATTAAAAAACTGTTTCTGTAAATATGTATTTAAACATAAATTTATGAAGTACAGTTAATATCTAACTATTTACAGCCACCCTATTTTCAAAAACTACTGTAACTTGTACTTAACACATTTGATTTTCACAGTGGAAAAAGGAGTTTTTCTACTTTCAGTTTTCAACTGGTCTATAAAGGAAACTGTTCCATTTTATGACTGAATAAATGAACTGAATGTCTTTGCAGAAACATCCCCCTTTGCAGAGGGACTTCTCACACCAAAACACAGTTTAGCGACCAAACTCTCAATAGCCAAGAGTTAGCTGAAATCCACTATTCCTACCAGGTCAGTAGGTTTTAAAGCATGTACAGCTTGAATAACTTAAAAACCATCATAAAATACATTACGTCTTATGTTTATCTCTATTTTAATTACAGAGCAGTTTACATTACAAGAAAAAAACTTTAAAAATAGCCACTTAATTCAACATTCCTGTGTCACTGCCCAGTGATTTTACACTAATGAACTGTTTAAAAAATCTAATGCTGAAACTTTTAACTTAATTATACTCCTATCTCACCCTTTATCACTTCAAGTTCTTTTATAAAAACACAGTGAGGTCAAAGCTTGCATCAAACAAGCAAAGCTAAATAATACCAGTTTTTACACACTTCCACTCATCTATGTCACTATGTTCCACTAAGCCAGACCCTATTCATTATGTTGCACATCATGCCCTTGGTCATACCCTAAAGGGAGGGAAGAATCCACTACAATGAAAGGAACGATGGAATACATCACATATATTTGTGAAATCATACAAAAGCTCCTCTCCCATTGACTCTCTGTATGTGCAGTACATCCTGAGGATTATCAGTAGCAAAGAGGATTATCAGTGATCTGTGTATTTGCATTGACCAGATTAAGCATCTACATTGAATTAGTCAAACACTGAGTAACTGTATCTGAAGAGATTGCTGAAGCTATCCTAATCCAAACAATTGAAGAAAGCACCGTACCCAGCATTTATAGTATTTGATTTTTAACCTCTACTTTCCTTTATGAGGAGAAAAAAGACTAAAAATCTTCAAAAGACAACTTCAATTATATGGGTAGCACAATCTCATTCAAGGAAATTTTACATAGTCTATTCATATATTCTGAAGTTAGAGCCTTCTAAATTAGCCTCAACACTCCGTTGTAATAACGATATTTAAATTTTTTTTAATCTGGTGATGCCTAAGATATGCATCACACTACTTAGAAACTTATTAATAAGTCACGTAATATTAAAAATCTGTGACACAATGTACTTCTTCCTTCAATTCCATTTGTGTCTTATCCATCACTTACTGGAGCATTAAACAGACAGCATTAATCTTTTTTAGATGCATTGCATAGCCCACAGTCTTTTATGATGTTACTGTTAAAAATGTCAGAAGTTTGTTAAACTGTTACAGTAGGTATAATTAACGATATGGATTAATTATAAAATACAACATTATCATACCGAAGTAATCCAAAGAGAAATTCACAGGATTCAGCTAATGCCATTTCAGTAACCCACTGGAAGCCAAACAATTCCACTGTATTTTCTTCATAGTCATTTGGAGAAGGATCTAGTCTCAGCAAAACCCTGCAAAATAGAGCCAACAATATTCACACATTTTCCAGTAATAAACGTACGGAATACAATATCTACAGTTGGCTTATGCACCACCAATGCTTTCTGAATATAACAGCAACATGAACACAACAGATGTCTCAGACAGTTGCACCTTTTAGAGCAGTATGATCTATAGTAATATGACAACTTTTAGCTTCAAAAGCGTAAAAACAGGATATAGTCACAGGTCACAGTATACCTTAGAAACAAAAATTAACAAGCTACCACCTTGAAATATCTTCGTACTTACAAAAGGGCTGAGACATAACATACAGACTGTACTTAGAGAAGAGGCTGCTATATAAGATAACACACTGCTCCTTATGCTTGGAATATGTCTCAATGCACACTACACACATAATAACTAATGCTAGAACATACATGTGTTCATTTATATACATTTAATAATATTTATACTGAATACACTGCTAAAAGCACACTTTTATGCAGATGAACAGATGAGGATCAAAATGTGACCTTGTCATTATAACTTAAACTAACACTAGGCCATAACTAGCCTTTGTGCTGGTGAAAGAAAAACTGAATAACAACAGAATTACCATTTCACTCAAAGGGAAGAAAACCAGACACCTGTATTGTTAACGCATTATAACTGTGCAAATAAAAAAAATGTTTCGTTAACATGCTTTAAAAAAAAACACAGCAAATCTCATGATAGTAAATTACTTCAGAATTTTCCCACTGCCTTTCATATAATAATCCCACACAGATGAAACTCAATTCACCAATATGTAAAAAACATTTTTATTTTAAAAATCAAAAAAATATACTATGCAAGTACTTAGTTTCCATTACATTACACACCAAATTCATATTCTGTTTGAACTATGCACTATTTCCAATTTAGTTCTCAGAGGCAAAAAGAGAATCTGCTGAATAATTGGCTCAACCTCCCATAACATCTTAGTTCACTTGATAACTTCTTGAACACTGGACTATATTGAAGCCTATAGCAATTAAATCCAGCTACTCCAGTTCCAAGCAATGAAGACAGAAGAGTCCCTCACATGCAGGCTTTTCTAGGACTTTGCAGTACAGGTAGACAAGGTAAATACACAGCAGAATAAGAGTATTATCACAATTATAGTGATTGGGGAAACCTGTCTACATACAAGCTCCTGAGTGAGTTTCAATGACAGAAGCAATTTCAGGTGAAATGTTTCTTCATCAATATGGAATTCATTATTGCTATGTTCATGCAGATATGGGATCCCTCAAACATCTACTTGACATAAATTTGAATGAATGCGCTCTGATGCAACTAAAATATATTATAATAAGGCAGAGAACTGGGGAGATGCAGTGGAACTTCCCTTAAGCCTTTACAGAAAAGACTGTGGGGGAAAAAAAAAAGTAACAACACAAAATATGAAGCCTGGCAGGAAGACAGACAGAAAGGTTAGGCTTTTCCAGTAAAAACATGACAACCCCTGTAGGATGAGCAAACAGCACAGAAAACTAAGCGGAATGACAGACAATAAGGCAAATAACAACTAAACCAAAGTAACGTTTTAAAATCTCACAGAAAATACTTATTTGTTAAGCATATGACTTCAGAACCTTAAATTCAGAATGCATGCAAGAGTGAAGGTTTGAGAAAGATGGTCTTAAAGCTACCAAGGATAGCCCCAGAAATCTGGGGAAGCCAGGTACAGCAGGTTCATTTCTATCAAGTGGAAAACAGAAAAAAATGGCCAGCATTTAATGATTGGGAAAAGCAGTGCTGAAGCTTTCTCAGAAATTTAAGTGATCTTGGATGGTGCTGCCCAACAGGCCAGTTTTGAAGTATCCTAACAGGCTTGTAAATGTCCATTACAGTACCTTAAAAATAAGTTTAGAAAGCTAGGAACTGCATCTAGAGCACCATTCAAAGCTGTTTATCAACACAACAGCCCTTCCCACTTTGGTATCACCAAGTTGCTCTCAGGATTAGAAGAGCTGAAGAACAAACTGATTTGGAAACCTGCTGGCATTCAGAGGCACCACACGAGTGGAAAGAACATCTTAGAAGGCTTCTATATTTGTAATTCAAAAAAATCCCATACCTCTTAAGAGACCCACTTGCTAAATATGACTCTGCAGAAAACCTTCTCCCTCCATTTTGGTTGTCAAAAGCACAAGAAAAGCAAGATGGCCTTGAGTCCTCATTCTCCACTTCCATCGCCAGCTCCAGGCTTTGAGTGAGAAATGGGGGCGTGGATGAAGCCCCAAAGGCATCATCCATTGTTTTCACCTGACCCAGAAAATAAAAAGATAAATACAAAAATACTCATAGCATTTCTCCAAATAAATTTCTCATGTTACAGCTCCACATCATCCCTCAAGTGAGGACACAGATCTGACCAACTGTAACACTGAACTAAAACCTGAGAGACACCACCAAGAAAGACAGTCATGGTCATATGCCTTGTCATGCAATTCTGCCACTTTGTGCAACTGTATCTTCCTCCTTGAACACAACCTGTTCAAAAAGACACATCAGTGACTTAAAAATAAAAAACCGAAATGGTACATTTTCTTCTGGTTTAGCTCTCTAAATTCATTTGTGATGAGATTAGACTAGCAACAGGTTATAACGGGAGGCAGGAATGCATTATAAAGCTACTGTCAGCAACACTTCATTTTATGACCACACTAGCTATGCTATGGAAATAACATCATACATTACAGGCTCCCAACTGTCTGTAACTTTAAGGCATATTAAATTCCTTCTAGGAAACACATCTAGTAAAAACATCCCGCATGATAATTAAGGAACTCTGAAATGCTAAAGTTTTAAAGCTTAGAAAATTACTGTATGGCCGATTCTAACACAGTTGGAAGTGCCTATTAAAAAAAAAGTCTGACTACCCAGGAATCTGAAAAAAGAGAAACAAAACCAAAGAAGGATTATCATGTCCAAAAGAAGTTCACTGTATAGTTAATATTAGTGTATTCATTTTTTATATAACATATTGAAAAAGCAGAACAAGTCAAGAGGTGTCAAAGAGTCTTATAAAAATATGCAAACAATATAAGTAAAACTCTAAATTAAAGTTTTCAACTTCTTTGCTGGCAGATTTCGATATGGTTCTTGCAGAAACTAGTTTACAACGTGGCTAGAGGTTGGTAATACAGAGGCTTGACTGAAAAAAAAGCTCAAGGAAAGAAAAAGAAGAAAACAGTTTCTGTTCACTTTTCTCTCATCCATTCACATTCCTGCGGAGCTGATGGCTGTGCAAATAGGGAAGGAATGACTTCAGTGCTCCAGTTTACATCAGGACCCTATGTACGGATAGTGGCACAGCTGACGAGGCAGCTGAAGGGAATGTTCCCAACCACAAGAGTTCCTAAGGAAAGCCTGTTCAGTTTGGGGTATCAAAATCGCACCACACGAGACAAAACCCTGGGGGAAGAGTTACACAAAAGGGCAGCTCTTCCTGGCCATAACTCCCATCAGTTCCGTACCTAACACAACCCTGATCCAGCGGAACGAATTACTGACGTTAAGCACCTCAACCTCCTTGGCCAGCCAAGCGGCAGAACCTTCCAGGCGACTGCAATGCGCGGCCAGGAGCTGCAAGTGGCGGGAGACGCCCGAAGTATGCACCGCGGCCGCGCAGAAAGGAGCCGGGTCGCACCCACGAGCACGACTCCCACGCGTGACGCCTCAGCCCCGCGCCGCCGCTGTCTCCCCGAAGGTGCTTCCCGGCCGGGCCAGCGGCGGGCCAGCGGCGGTACCGGCGTGCCTCCCGGATCGCCTCTCCCCTTCCGCGCCCGGGCCCTTTCCGTACGGCCCGCGCGCCGCCGTCACGCGCGCACTGCGCAGGCGCCGAGGCGCCCATTGGCCGCCGGCCGCTCCTCCCCCGGCCGCGCTTCCTCCTCCCGCTCCTCCTCCTCCCCGCTAGGGATCTCCCGCCCGTTCCCTTCCCCTCCCCGTTCTCCTCCCCGTTCCCGCCCCGCCCACCCGAGGGCGAAGCACTACCCGCCGCTGCTCCTACTGCTGGCATGCTACTTGGTTTCCCTGCTTAGCTGAGTACCCCTTGGCGGGCTAGCCACCACAAGTGGGTTCTGGCTACCTCTCTCATGAACGTCACCATCTTGCCACTGCTGTTAAGCTGCTTCCCTTGTGCGCACAGAATCATGGAATTATAGAATGGCTTGGGTTGGAAGGGACCTTAAAGATCATCTACTTCCAGCCCTCCTGTGGTGAGCAGGGACACCTTCAACTACACCAGCGTGTTCAGACCTCATCCAGCCTGGGCTGGAACACCTCCAGGGATGGGGCATCCACAGCATCGCTGTCCAACCTGTTCCAGTGCCTCACCACTCTCACAGTAAAGATTTTTTTCCTAATACCTAACCTAATCTTTCAAGTTGAACCCATTCCCCCTTGTTCTGTCACTACACGCGCTTATAAATAGTCTTGTCCCATCTTTCCTGTAAGTTCCCTTGTACCGCAACTGCCCTCTACCCTTTTTCTGGTGTCTTTCTTGTCTAGACTTTACCTGAATCTCATTTCCCTTCTTCTCCTCAGCCTTTTCAGTTCCCTCATCCCCATGCTTCCCTATAGATGGGCAAGTGGTTCTCCCGGTCTTTTCTGATGCCTTACAGACCCAGATCCAACCTTCTCATGTCTGTCAGGTGATGCTTGTATCCCCAAACACACAAAATTCTCATCAACCTTGGGAAGTGGTGTTTAGTGCATTTGAAATTCAAGCTAGGTATCATTCCTATTATTTACTGAAGCACCTCCATTGGGCATGACAATCACCACAGAATGGGATGAGGGCAAAAGTCCTAAAACCTGTGCCTGGCATAACTTAGCTTAAAGTGCATACTGTGCACCTAGTGGCTTCTGGGTCTTTTTTTAAAAAGTGTTGTGTTATTTTGGATTGTCGTGGTTTGATTTCATTTCAAAATGAATGCTTTTCCAGTTTTGCCTGGATTTTGGGTGCAAAAAAGCTGCAGTGCATGAAACTTCCTTCTAGTAAAAAAGTTGCTATAAAAAGTTTTGCTGTTGCTGCCACAGCTTGCTCTGAAAGCTTTGCTGTGATTTAAAATACTTCATTTGCTTCTGTGTCTGTAAGAATCTCTCATTTCCTTCTTTAAATTCCTGTCTAATTAAAAAAACAGTACATCATGGTTAAATAAAACTGTACCCAGGATAACCCTGATTTCCATATGCAGATTTATCTGCACTGACAGCCCCCTCTCCCTCTCTTAGTCTTTCTGTTTCCTCTCCCTCCCTCACTCTCCCTCTTTCTCTTCCCCTCTCTTTCTCTCCTTGTCTTTTTGTCTCTTTATGTGTATTGCATTATGCCAGAATAATTTTCAGTCTTTTTTTTCATCCCTTCTTGCATGCACATGCTAAAATAACTAGACAAAGATGCAAGGTGGTTGCTGCAGTCCCTGTCTCTAGGACAAAACCAAGAAAGCTTGTGATTGCAATGCCACCTTTCTTTTTTTTTTTTTCTCCTTTTTTTCTTCCCCAGCCATGCTTGGTGATTAAACTTCCTCAGGATGGGGAAGAAAAAGGAGCTGGAAATGAAATAGGGTTGAGGAAAAATCCCATTGCAGCAGCTGCAGCCAGTGGTGTCTGCTGCCAGATGTGCGAAGGTTCCTGGGGTCCTTGTCAGTAAAAGGCAGTATTCAAATATTTGGAGACAAAAGCTGCATCCTCAGTGATCATTTTCTTTATTTAACATGGCAGCAGGCATCGTGTGGGGAAAAATCAACACGCTGGATGTTGAATCGGACTTTTCTCCTTTCTGGGATGAAAGGATGTTATCTATCCCGTGCCAAGAGGGAACTGAGGTAAGAGAGCTGATCCAGCACCTTTTTTCCCCCCTAGTATATTTCCTAAGCATCTTTTCTGAAACAACCTATATGTGTGTATGTGTGTGTGTGTGTGTATGTGTATACATGTTTCTATGTTTGTATATTTGTGTATTCGATTTCAAGGCAGTAAGTGGTAATGCTTTTTTCTTCTGCCTTCACATCAACCCAGAGAAAGTTAATTCACAATATATATTCAGAGCTTGTTCTGAAGGGTCGTTTTGTGGGATTTTTTTTGAATACCTTTTTGTTTCCAGGGAAGACTTCAGCAGTGACATCATGGTCGGCTGCTGATATTAAACCCTATTTTCAAAGTCTGTAAAAAAAAAAAAAAAA
>VZRN01005523.1:407341-429528 GCA_013397935.1 Dasyornis broadbenti
AAAAGCCAGTAACTTTGCGATAAGAAATTGTGCAGGAGATTCATATGCTCTATTTTTCAGTTGCACTCTAAATATTGGAAGTCTTATTAAAGCGATAGTGAGAATTTTTTATTATTATTATTTCTAGCACAGAAGCGATGAATGCTGCATAATTAAGTACAGTATTTAATTTGGCTGTTGTGAAGCAAAAGAATAAGGTAATAATTTTTATTGTACTAATCAGACTCAAGATGTTCTCTGTGTTAATTGGGTTAAAAAAATTGCAGTACTTATTAGAAATTCTAATTTCACAATGCAGCACTGACAATAAGCTCAGCCAGTGAATTATTCACATCTTTAATTTGCTCTCTTAATGACAGTGTTCTGTAATCAGAGTGCAGCGACTGCTTCCTATGCATTATGTATGATGTTCAGGACTTAAATGCAGGACATTATGAAGCCTCTCAGTGGCTCAGTAATTAGTTTTCCACAAGACAGGGCTTAGATATTCACAGATAAAAGTCTACAGCTGAGATAATGTTAAGGTGGTGACTCATGCTAACAAAAGCAGGGAAGTTCAAATTTAATGCTGAAACTGCTCTCCATTCTCCCTCATTGTGCGTAGGTGCAGGGGGAGGGGAAGAAAGTCTTCAAAACTGGCCCGCCATGGTGAGTACGCCGCGGACAGCCCGAAGGGGCAACCCGGGGGCTGCCTTCACTCCGGGACCGTGGTTTTGGCAACTTTACCGATCGGAGGGTGGAGGCGGAGTTGCGATTGGTGCCTCTTTGTAGTGGTTGTGAAAAGGGCAGTAATGTACACACTATCAGAGAGCAATCATGTATAGGTGAGATGTATTTTAAAAGATTTCATTCGAAGCATTGACGTTCGTAACTTTGTCAAATTACGATGTTTTGAATGGAAGCTACTTTGTTATGTGTAGAAACTTTGAGAACACTTGATACTCACTATATTGCTGTTGTACCTATTTCAGCTGTCATGGTCTTTATACATTTTAGAAAACTTTGTTTTCTAATAGTTTAGTTCTCACCATCCAAAAGATGAATTGTGATGCAGGTTTGTTCTTTTTTCCTTGGATCATTTACCTGGTGTTACATCAAGTGATTTAAATGTAGGGAATATACATGGTTATGTAACTTTCCTACTTATACATGCTGTTTATTATAGAATAATAGGCAAGAATATTGAAAGAAATGAAGCTGGAAAATGATAAGTTTTCCATACTTAGTTCTAATCGGACTACGTGCTGTACATTTGTCCTGTGTTCTCACATTAGAGTAATCAGACATTTTTACTGGAAGCAAAATAACTGACTAGAGAAGGTTCTTTACTTACTTTGTATTAACTCTCCAAAGACTTGTGCCTTTTTTATGGGATTATAATTCTAATTATTAAAACTGATCTGCCAATAAAAAGTTTTAGACTTAAATTAAAAACTAACAAGCAAAACACTAAAGATCCCAGCTTAATGCTGCAGTAGAGATATGAGATTAAGAATTTGAAGGACATCTAGATCTTTAAAGCAAAACATTGTAAAACTAATTCCTTTAAATTTTTCAACAGAGTCTACATCTGGAATTCAGTGTTGTTAGCAGCTGTTGGTAGTGTTGTCTGGCCTCAAGGCCATGGGACATGTTACTGAGTAATTCGTCTCAGCAAGCAAAATCCTATATCGTGTGGCTGGATCAGACATTAGTTGTGTATAGTCCAGCCCTGAAAGTACCTGTCATTAAACTGCTAAATAAAGAAGCTGCAGATTGGATCAATGTAGCTAGGTGATCCATAGGTTGTATCAGAATCCAGGTGCTTGTTTATGTGAAGAACTTGATTTGGTCCTTCCAGAATAAGACTTCTTTCCATCCAAGTCAAGATCCCACAACAAGTGAGTCACTACACAGCTACATTTCTTTGGTCACTTCAGCATGGAATCATACAGTTGAAAAATATCCCAAAAAGATGTCATACCTGCCCCTTCACTCTTCCTCCAAAGCCAGGATCAATAGAAGTTTTCTTTTTAAATGAGCACTTGCCTGTCTGCCTAAAGATTTGCTATGATTTCTTACCTAAGTAAGTTATCTATTCCAACATCTCAAGAGCCTTCCTTTTAGAACTTCCTTTATGCTTTCTGATCTTAAACTTAACTTGCTAAAAGTAAATTAGTGGAACCTATTAGCTTTATTTAGTTAGTTAGTGGTTATAGCGATTTTGTTTTCCCCTTTGCACCAGTCTCTTACATATTCGAAATTCATAGTCATGTTTTCACTGTGTTATTCTTTTAAACAATTCCTGTTTATTGTTTTCTTCTTTATAGAAAAACAAAACCAAACAATATTTTCCTTGTATTTCTTTATTTCTTGTTGCTGTGCCCTGGACTCTCATTATTTCTACTTTCTTGAAATGCAGTGTTCTGGACTTAGACATGATTTCAAATGCCATGTAAGTTCTATATTTTCGCTTAATGAAATGTGGTTTGTCAGTTCTCAAGAAAATCTAGTTTCCCTTAGAAAATTTTAACACTATTACTTGCATGTTGTGGGTACAAAGACTGTATCTGTTAACTCAGGATACAGTCTAGTACAGTTTGAAAAGGTGCAACATGTGTTTGAATAGCTTTTTAATTCAAGGATTTATGCTTCTAGCAGTATTCTTCATGGATATTGTTTCCAATATCTTTACCTCTCAAGATAAGTACCTGTGACTGACCTGATTAGGGATGTCCAGATGTGAGCCATCAAACTGAAAAGAATATATGAAGTGTTCAGTCTTCAGAGGATTGTTTTAAATTGTGGAAGCACTATGGCAGAATCAAAATTTGAGCCAGTGCCTATGTTATAAAGTAGCTTGTGTAGCTAGAAGTTAAAATCTGAACTTTTTCAGTCAGATTAGACAATCTGAATTTGAGGCACTATGACAGGCAGGTGAGAATACTTTTTTACGAAAGTGGCAAGGGTGTTACTAGCAATCAAAAATTACAGTCCAGGGTTAACTTTGCAGCAGTATGTTTTAGATTTAAAAAAAAAAAAAAGGAAAAAAGTATAAACATTTAGAAAGTTAGCCCATTCTAACTAGCCTAGAAGATTGGCTCTACATCTGAGCTATGTGTCTGGGAAAGCGCCAATTTTTGTCTACCCAATCTGGTAAAGTAGAGGTCCATTCATTTTTAGCTCTGAGAAAGGAAGGGCCCAATATCTTTCCTGGGTCAGAGGAAGACAGTTCATACTATCCTTGAGTTGTCATGGCATGGGAGGAGAGCAACACTTCTGAAGTCAAAATAGAAATCATGTACCTGAAGAGTTAAAGATGCCTGGCTATGCTTCCAGAGGATCAGGGTTAATATAATCTGTTAAAAAAGACAAAGGGCTACCAAGAAAAAATTTAAGGACCTTTGCATGGTTACACAGACATCAAGTTCATATATTTGCAATGTTGTAACCCTTTTACTGTCCTCTTATTGGCATGTGATTTCTCTGGTTTAGGAGTATTACAATTCTTTCAGAGTGATCTGATTCATATTTCTTTACTCATTCATATATCAAAAAGCAAGAAAAATAATTCTAATTCAGTTCAATTTTTAGTGAAAAAAGTTAAGAAAAATCCACCCATAGTATGTTTCCAGGAGTTGTATTTTGTGCTTTTGTTTATATTGCTCCAGGCTCAAGTGCCATTATAAATATTAAGTTCTGAAGTGGTGTGATGAGTTAAGTATTTCTAAATGTCTTCTCTTAATCTAGCCTAATAATGCAGTCCTTTCATATGCATAATTCCCATGAAAACCAGTGGGAGTACTACATTATAGAAGGAATAATGGATACATATGCCAAGATGTCTTCATTTTGAGTAATTGTTTAAACTTGATTGACAAAGAATAAAGTTAACTAAAAGAAATGTATACTGAAAGTGGAAAGAGAATTATTGATAAAATTTTTAATTCCAAATATATCTGTTTCTCCATTGAAACATACATGCCAATAGAATGACAGTAGTCAGAATATCTGATAGAAATCTCAAATGAATTTACATTCACTAATGCTTTCTAGGAAATATTTCACAAGTAGATCATATGCATTCTAGTCTGTAAAATTCCATATAATTGACTCAATATTAAGAATTCCAACCTATCTATAAACCTATGTATATATTATGTAAAGCAGAATAGTGATAAATATTCATAGTTTAGGCTTTTTTTGTGAAGTCAGGCTGGAAATAACATAATATACTGTATGAGTTCACATACTCAATCTTCTATAAAATGTAAATCCATAAAAGTTTGCAGTTCTTATCTGTATCCATAGTGGGCCAGAAAAAAAAGTAGGAGGAATACTTACTGCTGTACAACAAAAGCATCTCGCTGCTTCCAAGTGGCTTTTCTTCTGTTGCATCATCTATACATATTGTTTGTACTGACTCTCATTCCAGGAACTACTTCATATCCTCATTAAACCTGAGTTTTCATTTCTTGTGTGCTAATTTTTCAGCCTTTCTTTTTAAACCTTTCCCCATGCTGTTTTTGAAGCTCAGAAGCCTTTTCTATTCCCAAAGCACCCCTCCTTAAAATTCTTGCTGTTTCATGTGTTTGCAACAGTTCTTGAAATCTTCATATCACACTATCTTTTTTTCATTGTTTTCTTGTAGTATCCCATTTCTTGTCTTTTGCAGTATTTTTATTGCAAGATCATTGGTGAAAATACTGTAGAGGTTTTTTCTGTGCTTGTAGAGAGGACAAAATACAGGAGTTTTAGGCTCTTTCTAATAGTAGGATTACAACAAATGTGTGAAGTTAATAATTTTAACTGCTACCCTTCTAATCCCTAGTAACAGACTTTTCAACTCTTAACAACTTCTTTGCAATAGAATTTCATTCTATTCTGGAAAGTTGACAGGTTAGGGCACAAGAAGACTGAGAAATAACAGGGCCACATACAAGCAAAGCAGAACATATCCTCAAAATATTTCTGTTCGGTGCCCTCTGTTTACTGTCTTTGCTTCTGCTATATAATACTTCATCAAAAATACTCTAGGTCCAATAAAATTATTCTGAAGGCTTTCATCTCTCAGGTACATAAATTCTTTCTGGTATGTGGTACACAATGACAATACAGCCTGTGTTGGTCCAGATGAAGGATTGTGTCAGCCCAGCTGTAGACTGAGGGGTTTTTTTCTCTGGAAGGAATAGCTGTAGCTGAGAGTGGTTGTGGTGCAGCTGTTCTATCAGCACTTTGATGTACTTTGTTGGTAGTATCAAATATGAAGGTGTGCTTGGGGAAGTGGAAGGCACAGCTGTGCAGTCCAGCATGAAGCTTAGCAGGAAGCTCTGGCTAAACCATATCACAAACTTTTTGATGCAGAATTTTTTAAACCAGAATATTTGCTTTACCACCACTAAGTGGATTTTTAGTTGACAATGTTTGAGTGAAGACAGTTAATTTCAAAATGGTACAGCTCTTTGAGTCCAGCTATCACTGTCCACCTTGCACTGTATAATGTTGGGACAAAAGGCTGGGCTCCTACTTTGTTACTCAGCAAAGCTCTTTCTCCTGACTTGTCCAGAGGCTGTAAGTTTAGAAAGCAGATCAGTGTTTTGTGTGGATATGTGTGTGGCTGTCATACAAAGGCACTCAGTGTAGACCACATTTTCAAAGACATGTATAAAAAGCAAAATAGTTAGCTTTGACCAGTGTAATTTGAGAGCTACAAAAATGATTCAAGAAAGTGGATCTCCAAAAAAGCTTCAGCTGTGGTTTCCAAAAACACTCTTTTTTGTCCATTCTTATGCCATCTCAGAAATAATCCCTTTTCATTTTCTCAGTATTTTGTGCTCTTTGCCTCAATGTAACCTGACAAAAAGAAAATTTCTGATGACTATTGGATACTTAGCATAACTTCAAAGACTTTGTATTTAAAAATATGTTGATTTTTTTCCCCTCTGAATATTATAATAATATTTATATTGTGGAAGGAAAAAAGTGCCCTGCGTATCTCAGATTGTCCTTTAGCAACTTAGGAAACAGAGATAAAATTAGCAAAAATGATTCAAAGGTGATGGCTCATATTCAATTTCTCATTCTACATAGTTCATCTGTATGATTTCAGGAACTCACTTCATTCTTGCATCTGCATTCCTCAGCTGTGTAAAAGGAAAGGAAATCCTCCTGCTTTTCACAGAATCTAAAGTTCAAATCTCTTTGGACCATGTAAACTTTAATGCAGATTTTTTCTCTTAGTATGTCATTAAAACACACCAGTGACATCTTAGGCTCATTTAAAGGCACCAGGAGGCTCCTAGATACTCTAGGACTATAGCAAATATATAAAAACTGGTTGGTATGTGCAAGTGTGGAGATTAACCAGTGTTTTCAATGGTCAATGTAAAGGAGTTCTGCTGAGTATCTGTGTAGTGAGATTCTTGAAAGGAGGTGGGGAAAGACTTGATTTTTAAAATGAGAAACACTTTGCAGAAGGGATCATATAATATGCTGCCTGTGAAACTCTTTTACATAAAACATCTTTTTATAACTGTAGTGTATTGCAAGATTTGCAAGGGAAATTTGTCAAAATACTGATTATTAAAAGGAGCTCTACATTGAGGTCTCCAAATTCAAATTGTTCTTTAGTTTAATTTTTCTTTTTATTTATTTTTGGTCATGTTTTTGTGTTCATGTTTAGCACTTCTGTAATACGATTTGCCATTGTTCCGTTTCTTAGAGCTTGGTAGCAACACAATCATATATAGTCCTAAAGGTTTTCTTCACCCATTTAGCTTTCATCAACCATGGTACTTATTTCAGTGTGTGGGATAAGATTGTCTGAACTGTGTCATAAAACTGTTTTTAAGCTAACTATACTAAAAATACATTTATAAAACTATTTCCTATTAAGTTTGTGGGGTTTATGTTGTTTTTTCCCCCCCGAGGAAAAAGTGATTAGTGAAGAATGGATGATGACCTTTCTCTTTAAAGGCTATCCAAAACCCAGGAGGAACCAGTGAAAACAAATGCTTTTAAATATGTACCTAGAAATCAGTACAGGTTGTCCAAAGATGAGCTGTTAACCAGTACACTAAGACAACTGTGTACAGATACAGTTTTTATTTATTGATATCAAAGCCTTTGCCAAAGTAAATGAGCTTACCCTTCACTTTGCAGGTGTCCTGGCTACCTAATTTGTAAAACACGAGTGTAAAATGATGTAATCTTTGTTTTGACAGCAACAACTTAAATAAATATAGCTTAAACAGGCATTCTGGCTGAAGAGTTTGTAATAACAAATTTTAACGTGACTGTACAAGGGAACTATTCTGCCAGGTCTGTCAGTCATGGAAAAAAACAGGAGAGTTTTGTTCCCCTGTCTGGTATCTAACCTGCAAAGGCCTCAGTGTGTATGATAACAAAATAATGCTATTGTGATGATCCTATCTCCAGATGTCCACAGTAGGATCTGAATAGAAGTTGTATTATTCTTTTGGCAGAAAAAGGTTATACAAGATACAAGACTGAGGATGATGTTTGATGACTAGATCTGAAATCTCCAGAGGCAAACTTCTTCCTGGCAAGAGAGGAAAGGAAGTTTGTCTGTCTTAAGTAATTTTCCACTTTGTAAAATCTCTTATTTTGCATTCTGTCTGCACTACTTTTAGTAAACACACAGAAGCTGAAAGGAGTTATATATATTTTTAGAGATTTCTCAGGTTTCCTGATGAGAGTTTTGTATTGTAATTTGTTAAATGTGCTCATAAGACTCTGTAGTACGTTAAACTTTCCTTGTTGTCAGTCTAACGTGAAGTTTAAGCTTCGAGCAATGAGAATAAATTGACAGCTGTCTCACATCAAGCTAAAACTACCAAAATGAAAATACATTATCATGAAAACTTTATTGGAAAATGTGTCTCAAATAAACTACTGGGCATAAGTAATGAATCATATCTAATTGCATGTTCATATTCTAATAGATTTAACAATACTTACCAAAATAAGGAAGGCACTCTATTTGAAAAATGAAAATTGTGCAATGGTATCATATAACAGATTAGACCTAATAATTTCGAGTAGGTTGGTAAAAGCTGTAAAATTGTGCTGTAATTACATTTAGAGCTAGATGCTTTTAGTCAACTTTATCCTGTAAAACAACACTCCAAAGATATTCTGATTTATCCCCTGCTTAGACTGATGTGGTTTTCAGTATATGGCTATCCTTTGTGGACTAAAATAGAAAAATAACCTCTTCCACTTTAACGCTGAATACAAATTCAAGCTGAATGTTCCAGGAGATTGTGAGAGCCCATCTTAAAGAAAGTACTGAGGCAATGGACCTCTCTTATCACTGTTTCTTTGGGGAAAAAAAGTGTTTTCAGAGGTGCATTGAATGAAAAGTATTTGTGTTTCACCAAGGGATGAATTATAAGCAGGCCTCACAACTCTAAGCACATAAGGCTCACCCTTGCGCTTTGATGGGAGAAGTTCTTGCACAGTCCCCTGTCCTGGTACATGAACAAATACGATTCTTAGCAAAAAACCCAAACAAACCCTAAGAACTGACTATTTGCAATAGTGGTGAAAATTTACAGTTTTATTTCAGTGTGATGGACACCTGCTCACTGAGGCAGGCATTTGAAAAGACAGATTCTTCCAACACTAGTAAAAGGAAAAGAGATTTTTTTGGGGTCATTTTTTTGTTTGTTTGTTTGGCATAATGAACACCAGAGACCATATTGTTGGTTGAAATAATGAGAATTGTTTTGACCTCATCGAGAGCCTATTTAATTTGAATTTTAATTTTTTAATGGAAGATATGGTATCATAAAGTGTGCAGAAGCAATTAAAAAGAAAGCCAACAGGAAACTTATTGAGAGATTTGAAAAAGAGAATTAATGTCACTGACTGTCATTCCACTTTTTGGGTATTTACCAATAAAGAACACCTTTATACTGCTCAGTAAAGCAGATGGACAACAAAAATGTGGCAGGTTTATGGAACAGAATGTGTTGGAGAACTTACAGTGAAAATCTGGCAATTTATTTCAAAATAGATTTATTTTAGAGTTTTTGCAAAATAACAGCTGATTATTTAGTAACAGCAGTTTAAGATACTTCAAGACCACGTTTTCTGAACCTGTATTGTCTGGAAATTGTTTCTTGTTCCTGAAATTTTAGAATTCACGTTTTTGACTGCTTTTGAGTATTTTGATCTTGATTAGTGAAGTTATACTTCAGATATTCACAGGAGAGCTTAGAGCATTTTTAGATAAATGTTGCGAGTCATCTTTACTAATAGAATAATCTCTTGTATATTAACACAATGATTTAATCTTTTTGAAATCAATACTGTATCCTAATACTTTTTAGCGCAAGCTATTATTAGCAAGAAATCAGCTAGATATATGAGATAATCACAGCTACACAAAAGCCACCTATCCATTATAAGTAAACAGTATGATAATTAACCCACAAGATTCTTCCTGACCCTAAACCAAGGGTCAATCAAGCTGGCTGTGTTATATTTGAAGTGCAAGTATACTGGCTAGGATCTGAAAAAAAAAAATATCACTGAACTAACATACTGTTTTTTTCCAAGCTGATATGTTGTACATCTTAACACAGCAGCTAAATTGAGCACAGCTTTGTGGTGATGCAATACTTCTGTCTACTTCTGCTTCAGGACCTACCTTGATCTGAACAAATATTTGGGATGTCTTCCCAGTACACTGTTGCAAATACAAATTGCAATCTCTCTCTGATTTCATTTTGAGAAGTAGATTTTTGAAATTCAAGGTTCAAAATGTTAATGCTTGTCAAAATATTATTAGTTGACAAGACAAAGCAGTATTCTATTTTACCAGTGTACACACCGTTTATGAACTTTCTCTCATTCCAGCCCAATTGTAAAGATTGTTAATAAAGTCAAGTAAATTGTCGTGGGAGGGTTGCTATCATATAATAGTCTGATACAAGATTTTTTTCCCATTTAAATTCTGCATTGTTAAATTCCAGTAATAACAGAAGTGGCATGATCCTTCTCTTATTACTAACAGTGTTCTCCAACTTCTTCTTTCAACCTCTGTTGGATACTGAGCCAGTTGGACTTTTGATCTGATCCCATTCAAATGTTCTTAAAGCAACTGTTATACCTAAAATCTGATCCAAAGAATAGATTATCTTCCTACTACAAAGAAAACAGTGTGGCATAGCAGCAAAATGTACATTTCCTTACACATTGCACATTTCTCTAGTTATTTGCAGCATTTTTTGGCAGAATGTTAGAAAAAGTAGAGGTATAAGATACTTCAATTCCATACAATTTTTGGACTTTGTTTATGGGCATGATTCTTGATGATCAAGAGCAGTGAGAACTAGATTGCCTGTCTTGATGATTAGAATGAGATTTGTAGAAGTTGATGCATAAATTCTAGGAAATAGCACAGGAAATCAGTAGTCTTACAGTTGCCTAAACCAACACATGACTATGATCTTAATTTCCCCCTAAATTTAGGTTCTTGCATGTAGTTACCTGGTGTGACCATTGCACCCTTGCTTGTCCTCAAAGTCTGTTAAAATCTAGTGATAAAAAGGGTGGCACTGAAAAGCTTCCTTCATCTTTGGAAGTGTCTGATATGTTTTGGGAGAGGTACTTGGTACGCTCTCAGTGCAGATGGGCAGCACTAAGATCTGCAGAAATCCCTAAGTGTGATCACATCTGTGTTTTCATGTAGCACGTTTTAACTACCAGGTTGTTCAATAGTCTGAGTGGGATGATTGGGGGAGCCAGTGGGTGCTGAGCCATGCTGCAGGCAGAAATGCCAGATTCTTAGTGCAAGGGAGAAGAAGAAATAGTGGTGGGCTGCATGCCAAAGAGATGGAGAGAGCGGAAGGAGCAGCATATTGATTGGTTTTATGCTTTGAATTAGAGGGTTTTGGTTTAAGAAATAGTCCTGTAAGACTAAATTAATCCATATTGCCTATGGGTTTGGATTTGTGAGTTGATATTGTAATTGAGTAATACTCAGGCTGCAGTATAAACTTACCCTCTATTAGACAAGAGAATCAATTTGAAAGGGGGCCCTTGACCGAGAAGTGAATTTTGCACTTCTAAGTAAAAGTTGCATTCACGTTGCATTTTCTTTTAGCTAGCAGACACCCTATACAGATGTCTGCTTTCACAAAGTTTGTAGGAATGTTAAATCTTTGAGACCTTTTCCCATGTATTGGTCTTAGATGGAATTGGTTACTGGAAGTGATCAAGAGGAGCGGAGCAAAGCAGCTCATTTTCTTCAGGAAACCATGTAAAAAGGAACAATAGTCTTTGGTTCAAGGAGCTTTTTGTTCTCTCAGAGTCTACAAAAAATGCTGCCAAGCTTGGTGTCTTAGTAGAGATATGGTGTTTCTTTCATTTAAACTAATTTAAATATACTCATTATTTCTTATTCATAGAAACCTGATCCATATCCTGAAGAATCAGGTCAGGTGCCAGGCTTTAAGGGAGTAAGAGCTTCTGATGGAAAGCTATTACTGATATTTCTCTCTACTCTCACCCTAGAAAACTGAACCGCATGCCCTGTATTCCTATTTCCTTACTGTCCTCTGCTCTTCATATCTCTATTATTTTATGGTCTATAGCATTCACTGTTTTCCTTTTTCAAGTGATTATTTGATTATTTTGCAATGGATCATTCACTTTCCTAGCCCCAAATAATCCATTCCTTTTCCTCAATATTTCACAGCAAAAAAATCAGCAGTTATTGCCAGGTAGACATTTTGTGTGCTTTTTAAAAGCATCAGGTTTCTTTCTTATTGATTTAAAAGTCTTTAGAAGTTTTAGCTAAAATTGTGTCATTTTATGTTTTCTCTGTTTTTCTCATTTTATGTTTTATCAATTTTCTTAAACTAGGAAAAGAAAAAGGAAAAGAAAAAAATTGGAATCTATCTAGAAACATGAAGTGATAAATAATAAAAAGTTGACAGTTGGTAGTAGTACTTTAATAGAATCATCTTCGGTAACAACTCCTCTGGTACCTGTTATATGTGCTCATGAATAGCCACTGAACTAACAAAAAACATCTGCTGCTTTGGCTGAATTTAAATGCCTGAATCTGATAACCTTGTAGAGAAATTTAACGTCGTCTAGAATTGAAATTCACGTACCAATCCTGATTCATCAAAGAGAATGAGACTTCACACACACACAGAAATACATGTTAGCAGATCCAATGATTTTGTGTTGAGAATTATTTTGTATTGCTATATTTTACCTAATGGTTAATGGTTCAGAGGTAGGGAGTGTTATAATTATACAAGTAAATATGCAGGCACTGCCTATAATGTAGCCCTGAAAAAATAGGCAGAAAAATGTGTTTATTTAAAATTGGATTCACCGATGCATAAATGTGCAGATTTTATAGAGTAATAAAACTCTACATGCAAGACCTGTTCATATTCTAGATTCTTAACATTTTCTAGAATTCTTCAGCTAAAAAGCATTTAAAGAAATATTCATTTTACAGTATCACAGGCATTTACAGTGTATTTTGGGGGAGTATTTTATATGATACATGTCAAAATTAATTTTCCAAGAAAAAAACCACTCTTACATGTAAATTCCTGTGACTTTTCTTGCAATGTCTTTTTGTCTGATTGTGTCAGTTGTTTGACTGAAGCTTCTTACCACTTTTATCAATGAAAGTGATTGATAGATGTTTTGTTTTTATTGAGTGGACTTACTGCTTTTTCCCTGTTTTTTTTTTTTTAAACTAAGTGTAATGGAGATTCTGTTTTATACAGTTTTGGCAAAAATGTAGTACATGAAGGAGAAATTTTTTAAAGAGAAACTTGAAAGTTGTTTGTTGTAGCAGTTCTGGGGACCAACCTAGACTTACTGCTATGATCTTGTGGAAAAGTAACACTTCAGTGTCATCCTAATTACATAATAGATAAGTAATTAAGATTTTTTTCACTTATGTTCAGTCATTTAATTGCTCTTTTTTAATAGTATAATGGCACAAATTTTTCTTATTATCTGCACATCTTTCTACATGATCAAATATGGGCACTCTGAGTTAATTTTGCAAAAATTAATAATTCTAATAAAAGTGAAATAATTCAAGAATATTTTTCAAGATACCTCTTTTTCTTATCTAATTAATAGCAGTATGACCTACAAGAAAAATCTAATCTCACGAGTTTCTTGATCAGTGGAGAATACTGTTAATTAAAAAAGAAACAGAGTCAATCTATAATTGCTAAATAGTTACAAAAGAGAGGGAGTGGTCCAAAAATGCTATATTGAAAGATCTTCTAAACTTCCTTAAATATTTTATCCATATCTCTAAAATTCACAAAATTCACCTTCTAAAACAGTGCAACTGAAGCAAATGATAGATTTTCTTAGAAGAACTTAAAGAAAATAAGAATATGAAGTGGAGTTTATTTAATTTTTGGTTGGGTTTTTTGGGGGGATTTTGTTCCTTCAGCCATGCAATTTAAAAGAGTTGGCAGCAAATGAAAGAGTTTGAGTCCCAACATTGGGACATGACAAAATACAAGAGCAATGCAAAGTGGTCAATGACTCCATGTCCTGATGGATGTTGGTGACAAGTGGTGTCCCTCAGGGCTCTGTATTGGGGCCGATGCTATTCAATGTCTCATCAGTGACACAGACAATGGGATTGACTACACCCTCAGCAAGTTTGCCATTGACACCAAGCTGTGTGGCACTGCTGACATGCCTAAAGAACAGGATGCCATCCAGAGGGACCTGGACAAACTTCAGGAGTGGACCATGGGAACTTCATGGGGTTCAATCAGGCCAAGTGTTGCACATGGGTTGAGGCAATCCCCAGTATCATTACAGGCTGGAAGATGAACACATCAAGAGGAGCCCTGCCAAGAAGGATTTGGGGGTGCTGGTAGATAAAAGGCTGGACATGACATAGCAATGTACACTTGCAGTCCTGGAAGTCATCTGTATCCTGGGCTGCAGCATGGCCAGCAGGGTGAGGGAGGGGATCCTACCCCTCCACTCTGGTGAGAACCCAGCTGGAGTACTGTGTCCCGCTCTGGTGACCTCAGCACAGGAAAGACATGGATCTGTTGAAGCAGGTCCAAGACCAGAGCCACCAACGTGATCAGAGGGATGGAACACCTCTCCTATGAGGAAAGGCTGAGAAAATTGGGTTTGTTCCATCTGGAAAAGAGAAGACTCTGGGGAGACCTTATAGCAGCCTTTCTGTACTTAAAGGGAGCCTACAAGAAAGATGGGAAGAAACATTTTACCAGTGCCTGTTGCTATACTGAGAAGGTCATTTAGATTAGATACAAGGAATAATGTTTTTGCAACAAGCATGGTGAAACACTACATTTGGGTTATTGCCCGGAGAGATGGTGAATGCCCCCTCCCTGATCCCTCAAGGTCTTGTTGGACAGGGCTCTGAGCAACTAGATGACCTTTAAAGGTCCGTTCCAAACCAAACTAGTCAATCGTTCTGTGATTCAGTCTCATTCTACTGCATATAGCTTTATTATGTTAATCAATTGCAGGAGTTCCTAAATTTAAAACTTTCTTTGACATTCCACATCAAGGGAAGCCAGAAAAAGTTCAGTATTCCTATAGCCAGACTACTTCTAGAAATCATTATTAATTTTTCTGTCTGTCTTTGGGAGACATGACTGCCACACAAACTACACATGCTATTGCTTCCTCAGAAGTGGAATGAGCCTAAAATTTGCCTGATAGTTCCACACTGGTCTGTGCAGTATTAACATGCATTAAACTAACAAAAGATAAGCCTCAGCAGGTAATACTAAAAACTGTGAGACCATCATGTGCTTCAATCCTGTTTTAGACAGACTGGAACATCTGAAAAAAAAAAAAAAAAAGCACAAAATGTGACTTTATGAATAAAGTTGTCATATATGTAAAGAGGAACAAAAAGTACAAAACTGAGGAACTGAGGTCAGTACTATTTTCATTTATCTCTTCTATTTTGACATTTTTGTTAGTGAGCTATGAAATCAATAAAGATTAATTTCATTGGCAAGGATTAGAGAGTGCATGGGAAGGAACACTCAGGATGTGTATAGCTGCTTTCAAGGGCACTTTGAATAAAATATATTTATTATAAAGTAAATTGAATGGTTCTTTTTGTCTAATTGGCTCATATATCAAACATTAATTCTTTGGAATACTCACTATACAAAACGAAGTTTGCAATATTGGATGTACAAAAAGTATTTTGTTTATTTCAGTTATTTTTACACCCTCATAATAAATGCCTGTCTGGTAACCAATGCCCTTTCATAGAAATAATAAATCATGTAACTCAGAGTATCAATATAATACAGGAAGTGTCCTTACAACACGCTGTTAATCAATAATGTTCAAAAATTAAATACCATGTGCATCTGTGATGTAGTTTCTCTGAAAGAAAAATGCAGGGTTTTGTGCCCTCTATAGGAGATTAACTAACCAGTATCTGGAAAGTTAGATCTATTAGTTCTGGAGTTAAGAATATGGTTGTAAACTGGATACCCAGCAACAGAAAACAGGCGTAGGCAGGAGAAAAAAAAAACAGAGATTCTTCAAAGCTGAGGAGGCTCCAGATGTAGTTTCCAGCAAAGCATCTGGGCCAGCTGACCCTGAGCTATGCAAGGCTGATAGGAGGAAATGGGGAGTGACAGAAGTAGGAGACTACATGCAGTGGGTGCTGGAGGCAACTGTCTGCCAAACCAACCTCTCACCTAGAGAAGTTTTCTGCTTGCCTGAGATCTGGATCTGGGGTTGTGTTGCCAAAGCTTGTCTAGAACTATGACTTTTGCCTTCTGCTGTTCATCCTTGTGGGTACCAATGATACTGCTGGCAGCAATCTGGAGAGTATCAAAACGGACTGCAGTGTCGTTGACCGCTGGCCACTCTGTTGGCCCGGCGTGGCCAGGCAGGACGACGTCCAGTGCTCGGTCACCCCAAAAGGTTCCTAGGCTGCTGTCTGCCTCTGGCGATTCTGCCCCTGAAGCAGGCTGTCGCCTAGCAGCCCCTGCACTTGCCACGGTGGAGAAGCCCTGACACACAGGGTAGGCACAACTGTAGCCGGTTGAAAGTAGCAGAAACGGGAACAAAGAGCGAGAGGAGACCTCTTGTGCGGGCGAATTCGAAAGATCTTTATTCCCCAGCCTCGCAGGGAAAGACGTGGGGTCAAGACGCAATCAAGGGGACCAGGCACAAAAGGTCCAGAACAAGGGGTTACACGGGTTTTTAAGGAGGGGAGGAGTTGGAAGGAGATAGTTCCCTGGGCCAATGGGGACAAATTACGTAACATGAATATACCAATGAATATTGACCCAGGGTGGACTCAGGGGCGGGTTCGAGGTATACAACCAATGAGGGAATGGATAGGGTAGAAGGTTCTAGGGATAAGGAGGAGAAAGGGGAAAGGTTTAGGGATGGACAACTTAACAGACATAACAGATTGACAACAAGATGAGAAATTTCTAGAACAGGGGGAGGAGAGCCCAGGGATTGACATCCCCGGGGGAGTGGCCAGCCCTCAGACTCCTCCTAATGACTCCAGACTCCCAGGGGGATCAGCCCACTCAGCTTCCATATTGACCCACATGCTGAAGCCCCCGGAGTCACCTTTAGGAGCTGGGGCAATGGTGTTAGTGGCCACTTTGACGGTGCTAGGTGTAGAAGTGGCAGCCTCCACAGAGGCTGCCTGGTGCACCGCCACACTGCAGAGCTCTGGAGGCAATAGCCAGTGATGTGGGAGCCCAGCTCTTGTTCTCAATCTTGCAAGGAAAGGGAGGGCTGTAAGGTTACTGCTCTTCAGGATTTGGCTATGGAGCTGTTTGGCAACCAAGACTGGTTTCTATGACCATGAGACCCTGTTTGAGGATCAACACCTGCTTGGAAGAGATGGGAATCCATCCCCATAAGCAGGGCAATGGTGCCTTTGCCAGCAGAATGTCTGACCTGATAATTAGGGCTTTCAAATACCCATGTCAACAAGGGCAAGAGTTGCCACCAGCCCTATGAGAGAGTGGTGGTCAGGGCTGACAGCAAAAACCTTGGAGTGATGTGAATGAAAGGGAGCACAAAATCAACAAAACAAGGCTAAAGTGGGGGCCTTTCAAGCAATTGTGTGTAAATAAGAAAGTGCCTTATGGAAAAGTGCCATTATGGAAAAAACCCAATAACCTGGACCCTTTCTGAGAAATCAGCATTCTAGGGTACCTCTATGATGGTCGGTACACTAGTGTGGAGAATAAATACGATGAAAATTAGAGATTTATATGCAGTTGCAGGGATATCATCTTGTTGGGACCATTGAGATATGATGGAGTGGTTGAATGACTGCAGTGGAGGGATAGATGGCTCCGCTTAAGCTGGGGGTTGGACCAGATGACTGCCAGAAGTCCCTTTCAACCTCAGACATTCTGTGATCCTGTAAATTCAGCCCAAGTTAATACATGTTCCATTAAACTCACTATTTCTAATCATATATTCCTAATAATCTTGGATAACAAGCACTGGCAATAAAGGGATTATACCTTGTGTTTTCTAGTGAAGTAATGTTTTAATTTATAGAAGAAATGTTTTCCAGTGGTTTCCTTTGGAGTAAATAAGCAGAGGAACACAAGCTCCAGTGTCCTGCCAGAAGTTTGATGCAGTGTATTTCAAGTTGTGTTAATTCTTTACTTACTGTCTTAGCATTGCTGAGAGGAGAATTAAGTTCTTCACATCCACTTTGAAAAGGCTCTTGTAGAAGCAGTAAATCTGCATCATAGTTCTGGTGAGATTTATTTTAAAAAAAATTAAGTGTGCAGTTTATTTCCAATGCATACTTTCCATAAAATCAAGATTATTTAATCATTGCTATAAGTCAGTGTAGCTTGTAGTAATGAATAAAAGCCGTAGTGCTTAATTCATTGTTGACTTCTTTGTTGGTGCTCAGCTGATATAGAAAACAATAACAATACCAAGATGGTTTTAGGGATGATTTACTTGTCTCTCATATGGCCTCAGCCTAGCTGTGGAATAAATTTGTAAAGGCAAAACATTTGAAGACGAAAGATCTAATCCTATACTTTTAGGTGTGCTGTAATTATTGCTGTAATTGCGAAGGGGCAGACAAGGGAAGAATTCTGGAACTTCCTTAATGTACTTAACAAATTAAAAAGGAAACTTTAGGGGAAAGGACTTATTATCATGTACCAGTGCAATACACTTCCCTGCATCAGATGACTTGATCACATTTTTGGAGTTGCATAACTTTTCTATTCTTCCCATTCAAAATATTGAATAGAGTATGTATGCTGCCAGGTAGTTGTATTATGTGCTTCTAAATAATGGTGGAAAAGGTAGTGTAGAGAAATCTATATTCCCTTTGCAGTATCAGCACCCTGCTGAGCAAGTACCTCCTCTTACTCTAGAATAGCTGCATTACATTAAGTGTTTCTGAAGGAATTTTCTAATGGAATTTCAACAGAAATCTAGCAACTGAATGTCTTGGATAATATTTTTTCCACTTTAGAAAGGGTTTAAAAATCTAATACTTGCCCTTTAGAGAAGATACAATATTTTTTTATACCTGATTAGCAGTATTATACAATATAAACATACTTACTCTTGTTGTTTAGTTTGTTAAACTCTTGAATATATGCTTATAATTGCCTGAATGTCCCACACTAAATCACTACTTTAGGAGAAGTTTATATAAAGATGTGAAATGATTCCTTTAGAGAGGCTACACAGTAAAGATGCCCTTATACCAAACACCTGATTGTAACTTCATGGGAGCTACATACACATTAAAATTAAGCATGTGTTCACAGTGAGCTTTAGACCCAAGCAGAAAAATGTCAGGAAGATGAGATACAGTCAAAATATGTAGCATTAGAGGCATATATTTCCCTGAGTACGGTGTAGATATACAAAACTTTAAATCATTAAATTTAATACAAGCAAGAATGTTTTGAGGTAATGTTGTTTTAGTCTTCGTTGTCTCTAAATGTTTTTCTCTCTTTGGTTTGTCTTGTCATCTTTTTGATCCTTCCCATTTTGTATTTTGTATTCACTTACACAACACTGAGACCTTCATGGTCAGTCAAATAGCTCTAAACATTGGGATTCTGTAGGTAGACTGTCACTTTACAATAACTAAAACAACGTGTAGATACAACAGACATATTTGATATGTTATACATTTATGGTGCTGCATGATTTAATTGTAATGATACTTTTACATCTAGATATCAGAATGTCTTTTTCTTTTGGGTTTGTTTTTTTTTTTTAAATCCACAGAAGAGACTTTGAGCTAAGGGTTAATCTGGAATTTAATTATACACTGAATTGTATTATGATAAGACTTAAAACCCATTGTATGGTGTCCAAACAGTTTTGCACATCATAATTCTTAACCTGGAACTTGGACTGAGCAGAGCTTGTAGCATTTACCACTTAATCTCTGTAAGACTTCATGGGTTACTTATAATAGTGTGTTTAGTATGGTGTCAAGCTTCATTAGTTGATGTCTCCCTGTTGAGACATGCATCTTTGTTACCAATAGCTCTTTATCTAGGTAAAAACCCTGATACGTTTTTACTAGTTTGAGAGTTTATCAATCCGAAGTTGCAACAGGAGAGCAAATGATGCAATTTTTATGAGCAGTCGTGGGTTGATATTGAATAGTTTTTTTGGGGGAAATTCTATTAGCATACTGCAGTTTTCTCATGAGACTGATGATGTTGAATCTGCCATTTTTGATGCTCTAAAATCTGCTGCCACCAGAATTTCTTTTCTTAATGTCAAGGTCTGCTTTGGCAGTGAAACAGGGGTCATATTGTGGAGCTGAAGAAAAACAGTTTCAGTGCCAAAAGACATGAAACAATTGGTGCATAAGGTCAACTGATGTTCTTGCCAAATGCTTCATGGCATTAGACCCTTCTAAATCTTTCTTTTAAAATCTTCCATCGAAAGATTGGAATGCATTAATCTTGTCCTTTAGTACTCCACAGAAAGGATGAATAATCCAGTATTAAATTTGGAAGTAATTTTCTCATGAAAAAGAATCTAAAACATTTTTGGAATGGCATTTGCATCTTTGAATAAAGCAATATTCTTTTATGCTTTCTAGCCTGAGCTGATAGCTTTTTCGTGGCTTTGTTTTAATTTTCCTACAAAAATTTGAGAACTGTTTTTCTTTTTTTTTTCTTTTTTTTTTTTCTTTTTTTTTTTTTTTGTTAAAAATACTTCATTATGGAAAATGAATAAAATCTCATTGATTTTGGTGTAAGAGAAATCAAACTATAGCATACTTCCTTTCCTACAGTGTTATCTAGCACTTGGTGAAAATGGCAAATAGTAATTCCTATTTATATCCGTAAGATACATTATTTCCGTAGTTGGTGATATATGGCTACTTTCCTTGCAAAACTCTGTCTTGGGTGCCTAGTAAAGGTCTTAATCAAATCTGTAATAACTCCTTATTTAATTTCTTTTAGATTAATATTTCTTATCAGTTTCAGTGGTGAATTTAGTAAGATTGAAGGTGGAAAATTGGTGATATATGATTTTATGTGTAATTTTAGACTTTTTAATACACTCTAGAAATTGTTAGAGAATTGTCTTCAAATCAACATCCTCTAGAACTCTGTATTAATGTCAGATTTATAAAGAAGGTCATCTCAGGGTACTAGTTTAACTCTCTGTATTAAAACACTGTGCAAAACTACAGAGTTGATGTATAAAGGGTAAAATACTACTAGCAGTATTTTAAGTTTCTTTGATTGTTATTTTACACTGGCAGAATTTACTCTATGGCTTTGCTTTCCTTAGTTGTGGGTGCAAAACTGAGCCAGAATTGAGCACTCATCTGGAAGCTGGCAATGGATTTTGTTGACTTGCCCATTTCTTTTGATAAGAAGGATTTTTTTCCTTAGCATAAGATATAGTTGACCTTGAGTTGTCTGGAATATTGTTAATGCTGAATGACTGACAAACAGCAATTATGGAGAAACATGTGGTTGTTGCTATTCTTATGCTCTCATCAGGTATTGTTACACATTTGAGGTCAGACTATGAGAGGTAACATTGTGGATGAAACAGTGAAAAAGAAACAGCGTTATTTTCAAACTCTTTATTCATGACTACAGATAATTTCTGTATGATTTGCCCTTTCTCTCACAGTGGCTCTACAGACATGATGATTAAAAATATTAACAAAATATAACAACTAATAGGTGGCATAAGAATTTATTTACATACACTAAGCTAAAAGCAGGCAAATAATTGCCATGAGCTGTTGTTGGCATCACAGAAAGTATAAAGTCAGATCTGGTTTTCAAATTTACTAGTGCAAGGACTCCCTGCTGAAGCATGTACCAGATGCAGGATTTTCTCAAGGTTAAATGTGATTATAGTGCATGCACACGTACAAATTGCAGAGACTGAATCACAAAATAATGAGAACTTTTCAGAAGGTAGTCAGCTATTCTGAGTATCCTTCTACCTTTAAGATATACTTGTCTTTCAAGTCTTTATACATTTTGTTTATTGGGTAACTGCATTTAAGCTGCCATTATGTCTTTGAATTTGAAGGTTTGTGCACTTTGTTGTATTACCTGCAGAAAACATTAATTTCATGTACAAGATCTACAGTTTTACTTCTGTGTGTTAGCAGTCAGAATTACCTTCATATTTTTTTATTTTTTTGTCTGATTCCTTACACATCTGAAATGAGATAATAAAAATCACAAGACTATATTAATGAAATGAAAACTGCTGTAAGAAAATGAAACAGATATGAATAAGTAACATTCTGTGCTTGATACTGAAAACAGATTAGTTTAAATTTATTGCTAACTGTCAAAATAAGTGACTTCAAAACTCCAAAATCCCATAGTGAAGTGGATACATAATTTTTTTTTTTTTAATTATTATCTAGTACTATGAAGTGGTGGTTTAACATAAATGGAAAATATTGGACTGGTTAGATTGCCATATCTGGAGGGTCTCTGAGGGCTGTGTCTGCCCTAGTGATTTGTCTTGGTGCAAAAAAGAAATATTCTGTGTCAATTGCCCAATGTTACCCATTTGTCTTTTTCTGGTTCAGATTTCCATGTAGTTTGATGCACAAAAATAGAACTCCTTTTTTTTTGAGAAACGAGATCAAAAGTCCCGATCCAAACGTATTCCAGTGCTAACACTTTTAC
>VZRN01005523.1:431848-535214 GCA_013397935.1 Dasyornis broadbenti
GCTATTTTTGATTTAAATACGTGTGGCTCTTGTGCTTTGACATGGGACTAGCTGCTACATCAGGAGTATGACTTGGTTGACTGGTTGCAAAAGTCTCGGCCCAAAGCTTTCACACTTGGTTCTTACTTCCCCATTCCCTTCCTTCGAGATTTATTATTGTTTGAAAAAGTGGTATTTATGTGCTCAGTGTATATGTAGTCAGAAGGGACCTCCTGGAACTTAATTTCTAATACTCTATCATCACTAAGCATGTTCTATACTTTCATAGTTTGTAATTGTAAGAGATGGCAGCTGAATAGATTTCTTCCCTTTGCATTTCCTATGTCTAACAAGAGCTTGTGCATCCACTCCAGCCATGCAGTTGTCTCATCAGTTAGCGCCTGGGCCATTTTTACTGAACTAGTTCTGACTCAGAATAAATTTCTTCCTTAGAGCAGTTCTGAGCCAGAATAGCAATGAGGCATCAGCACTGTGATTTGCAATGCAATTCTTTTCAGCTGGGCTGCTGTGAGCCCTGGCCTGGCTGCTTGTGCTTGGATTGGCTTGAGGTTGAAAACAACACGTCTGCTCAGCCTTAAAAGATTGAAAAGAAACTGAATGGAAACTGGAGGATGAGGGTGAAAGTAATTGTGAAAAGACTCTTTTTGGAAGGTAGCTTTGGGCTGAGAAGCTGAAATTGAGAGATGAGAAGTATAAAAGTTTCATTTGCCTGTGTATCCACTGTCTTAGTCATCTCCTTTCTGCTTTGCAAGCACAGCTCCACATTTCCTATGTAGCCACTCTCCTTCTTAATCCAAAGACCTCTCCCAGTTTCCAGTCTCATTCATAGTCATGTCCACTCTCACCTTTTGCTGACATCTTAGCAAATTTTCCTCCCTACTGTCCATGGGACGAGAAGCTTTCTGATCTAGTACAGGCACTAAAATACAGTGAATGTTTATCTCATTTCTCCTTGTGGCTTCTTTTTTCCAGTTTTTGCCCAACTACTCTTAGGCTTCTTCACATCCTTTGGCACTTTGTCAGAATTCTCTTTCCAGACTCATTTTCCTGTCCATCCACTACCTTTTTCCAAGACCAGACACTGTTGAACTCTTTGCTCCCTGACAGTTAAGTGAATTCCAGTGCTTACTCCCTGACTGCAATCTGTGCAATTGAGATTAAATATGTAGATATTAAATACAGGTCTTAGTTACAGCTGTATTTCAACTTTGTTGGCGTGTCATTTGACACATAACCTTCTGCCTTCTGTGTTGCTCATTTTTGCTCTGAAGTGTGAATTACTGCATTTTCATGCCACTCAATGTCTGAGTCTTCATAATCTTAAATTATTTTATTTCTACAATTTTCTAGAGAAATGAGGGAGGAAGGAAAGTGGTTTTATCCATATAAAATAATTCAGGATATACAAATTGAAAAAAAAAAAACCTTAGAACCTAATATTTCAGAGTACGATTATATGCTGTATATTAACTTCTGTATGTTGAAAGCAGAACTCCTCTGGATTACATTTACAGCTATGTTATCAGCATTTTTGCAAAAGATTTTTAAGGAATAAGTTGGAACAGGATATAGGTGGGCACAATTAATGATGCCTCAGAAAGGCTTGGTTTAAGTGCCTTATCAGTGTTACTAAGGCATGCAGCAGGAGCACACAATCCAAGTTTTCCAGGGAAGCTATCACTTGTTTTGATCATGATACCTTCTTTTCAATTGTGCAGTTGTTTATTACACAATTTCCAGGTGCTGCAGCAAATGAAATAAAAATTCTACTTACAATCATGGTTTTCTATCAGAGCAGATTCATCCTGAGCATCAATTGAACCTGGAGTTTCCTGGGAAAGAATAGTGGATGTTCATGAAGTACCGTAGCGTTGTTAGTTAAAGGTACAGGGAGGCAGAATTACTTCTGGATTGGTGGATATAAGTCTGTTTTGAATGTATGATGTGCAATCCCAATAGCATTGTATTAATTTATCAAGGTAACTGTGGTAGCTGAAGTTGAAATGTTCATCTATGATAAATAACTACTTCTCTGTTCTTAACATAAACTTTGGAAAAGTACTAAATGTTAAGAGGACTTAAAAAAAATGAGTATAGTGTTACACAGTACTGATGGATGTAGTTTGGATGTAAGTGTTATAAAAAATCAGCTGCTATAGTTTGCTGATAAGCAAGGTTTAGACAATAAACATTAATTATCTGAGGTTCTTTGACTGACTAGGGCACCAAGAAGCATGCTTCGACATAAAAAGTGTGTTTACTGGCTACCAAACTCTTATAAATGGAAATGTGTTTAACTGAAATTTGAGACTCTGTAAACCTGAGCTACTTCTTTCAACATACAAGATAGGATTTAATAATCAAAACAGAAGTGTCTCGTGCTATTTGAAATGCCCTACCACATTTAACCTAGCCTCCAGCTGTCACTCCAGAAGGACTCAGATTTCCTCTAGTCTCATGTCTACTAGCCCCAGGTCTCAGATACCCTAGGTGTCTGAAATATCTATGTTTGAGCCACTGAGTCAAAGTTCTGTATTTCAGATGTACGTTTTTGATCTAAGTTGTACAAATCATGGTCTGGGAATCAGAGTTTAGAGATCTCCTGAATCAGGGAGATAGTTTTCTTAGAGATTTTTAATTTTTATAGCCCTTGATAGATTTTTGTTTCTCCATGAATATTTTGATAATTTTTGAGTGAAATTTGGCATCCCTGATTCTATGGATATGTTTGAAGGATTATCTTCTTTTGTTTGTTTTGAATCTTCTGTTAGCTATTTTCCCTTATTTTTTCCTACTACTTTTACTGGAAAGGACAGGAAAATATGCTTTTCTGATCGCATTTTTAATACCAGTTATAATATATGGTCTTTGGTATGTCCCTATCTCTTTTCTAGGCTAAAGAATCCTGGTCATTCTTCATACAGAAATTGTGTCAACTTTGATCCATTCTTTGTCCTTTTCTGTACCTTATCCAATTATATTTTATTCTTTTTGTGGTAAAAAGGCCCACCAGATTTATACACTCTATTGAGATTGGAGCTGTGCTATTTATGTATTCTGTGGCATTAATAATAATCATAATAATTTTTCTCTTTGCCTTTTTTTTTTTAAAACTATTATTAGGCATATTCCTGATATTTCCAGAGAGTGATCTGTTATAAATCCAAAGGTGTTTATATTGGAGGATATATACTTCAGAGTCTATCACTGTGTATGTAAAGCCAGAATTATTATTTGGTCTATGAATTTATATCTGTCTATACTGAATTTTTGTCTACCTCTTAATTGCCTTAGTCAGAAAATATCATGATATTTGAAACAACCATTACCTCTACTGTCAAAAGCAAGCAAACTCTATAATCTTCCAGCCTTCTTTCACATAATTTATTTTTTTGAACAGCACAGATTGCAGTACAGGTCACAGAAAGATGCTACAAGTTTTAGAGTGAAAACTGACAAAGTATTCCTATGCAGCTCTCCAATGGACCCACAGCTGGCCAAAGCTCAGCCATCCAGACAAGTGTTGTGGTTTGACCTTGGCCAGACACTGGGCACCCACAAAAACTGTTCACTCACCCTCTGCTGCAACAACTGGACAGAGGAGAGAAAATTTAATGAAGGGTTCATGAGTTCAGATAAGGACCCAGAAGAAAACACTCCAAGGGCAAAACAGGCTCAGCTTAGAGATATTAAGTAAATTTGTTACTAACAAAATCAGAGCAAGAAAATGACAAGTAAACTAAGCCCTTTAAAACACCTTTTCCCTGTAACCCCTCCCTCCTTCCCACCAACAGCGCAGGAAGACAGGGAGTAAGAGTTTTGATTTATCAACTGTGGTTTCTCTTGCTGGTCAGGGAGAGGAGTCCTTCCCCTGCTGTGCTGTGGGGTCTCTCCCACAGGAGACAGTTCTCCGTGAACTTCTCTGATGTGGCTCCATCTCGTGAGCAGCAGTCCTCCCGAAACTGCTGCAATGTGAGTCCGTCCATGGACAGCAGTACCCCTCAAACTGCTGCGGTGTGGGTCCCTCGTCCATGGGGCGCAGTCCTCCAAGGCCAGGCTGCTCCATCTTGGGAGCAAGGCCTCTCTCTCCACCGGGACTCCCACTGGACCACAGCCTCCTCCAGGCATCCACCCACTCTGGCATGGGCACCTCCCCACGGGCTGCGAGTGGATCTCAGCATCCCCCATGGGCCCCATGGACTGCAGAGGAACCACCTGCTCCACCATGGGCCTCACCATGGCCTGCAGAGGAATCTTGGCTCCAGTGCCTGGATTGCCACCTCCCCCTCCTTCTTTACTGACCTTGGTGCCTGCATGTTGTTCTCCTCTCATAAATTCTCATTCCTACTCGGGCTGGAATTAAAACTGGGCCCCAAACTTTGTTTTGATTTCTTCTTAAATATGTTATCACAGAGGCATTACCACCATCTCTTATTGGCCCAGCCTTGGCCAGTGGCATGTCCATCTTCAGAGCCATAAGGAATTGGCTCTGCTGGACATGGTGGAAGCTTCCAGCAGCTTCTCACAGAAGTGACCTCTGTGGTCCCCTACTACCAAGAATCAGGCCGTGCAAAACCAACACACTTGTGTTTGGTAACTCCCCAAATATGTTAACATATTTAAGAAAGGGGAGAAAATACCAGACAGGGAGAGGAGGAGGGAGCAAAAACAATGAGAGAAACAGTAGAGGCAACATCAAGGAGGAGGAGGAGATGTTCCAGGTGCTGAAGTAGATCTACATATATATACATACAGATATATACGTGTATATATATATATATATATATATATATATATATGTTTTGGCTGGTCAAATCTGTATCACTACGGATGATCAAACATTACAGTATTCCAAACATGGCTGCTGGTGATCCATCAACAATTTTCCTCCGGTTATCATGTAGTAGAATCCTCTTTAAGTATTCTTGGTCATGCATCAAGTGATACTGTAAGCATTAGATAAATGCCCAGATCTCCTTTTTTGTTGTTCTTTCCCCCCTATTTTAACATGTAAGAGTCTGTGAAAATGAAAAATACTTCAAAGTGAGTGTAAGCATTTTATTTTTTATCTAACAGAGGTATAATTACTAAATTTCTCACAGCAGCTTTGAAATATGTACAAATGTATTTGTATGCACCAATCAGAAACCACAGAGGGAACAGGGTAAAAAAAAAATTGCTCAGAAAGACTCTCCTTATTACATTATAATGTCTTTAAAGTATGTCACATGTTAGATCTAAACTGCTTGACAGGTAGCCATTTTAAAGACTTTTATGAATATAATCAATGTAATTCTCAATAGTTATATTTCTAATAACCAATTTGCTGACTTCATGTTCTTGTCAGGGTAATTTATATATATACACACCATATGTTCTGTGAAATTTTTCTTTGCCCAGGTGAGCATTTAATCTTCCTTTCTCCCTAAAGGAATTATCCACATCCCTGAAATCAGAGGATCCTCCACTTATTTTTCCCGTCTGTCAGACCTTCCAGCCGTAAGACCTCAAGTCATAATGATCATCTTTTCAGCAGAGGGCAGCATATGGCATTCTCAGAGTCCATCAATTCCACTGTTTAATTGGCTGTAGAAATCACTGTTGAGCTAAAGCTGATTCTGAAGCCCTTCCAACTCTTCTTGACTCTTAGGCAAGATTCAGATTTTGGTATCCTTTATGATTGTATAGAATATTTCTCAGGAGAATGATCTGTAGTAATGAATCTGTTGAACAAAATGAAAGTTGTTTTTCCTTTTTCTTTGTTGTTACAAGAAAGTAATGCTCCTCTGGTTGAAATTTTCTTAGTAATGATAGCAAAGATTGCATTGTTCCAATAAATTGAATAGATGCTAGATAGTTGCATATCAGATAATTTTTATCATTGGTAATCTTAAACCCTTGTCTTCATAATAATGGTAAATCTGTTATGGGGAGAAAGGCTTGGCAAACCATTTGATATCGGGAATCAGACAGCCTAACACTCTGAGCAACTAATTCTGTTTTACAATAATTTCAAAAAAAAGAAGCATTTTATTTTTTAACAAAACTTTTCCCCTTCCATTCTGTACAGAAACAAGTATGAGTTTACATCATGTTTTATTATTACATTTTGATTTTTAAAATTATATCACATTTTACTCTTTTTTCTTTCCTTTTTTTTAAGTAAGACTAAATGCTTTCTGAGTTGCTTATGTTCAAAAGTTCTCAAAATGACAGTTGATTCTTTCTGCATGGTGCAAAGGCTTATCAATAGATTAAGAAGTTTAATACAGTTTTTACAATATCATACAGTCTGTTTTCTGTCACCTACAAAATCATAGAATATTTTGGATTGTAAAGGACCCTTGAAGGTCATTTTGTCCAACCTATCTTCAATAAGCGGTACATCTTCGACTAGATTATGTTGCTCATAGCCACAACCACCTTGGCCTTCAGTGTTTCCGTGGATGAGACATATACACAGAACTCTGTGGAGTGACTGATTCTTGTAACCTTGATGGTGGAATAAAATAAGAGAAATACATGTTTTAATAAGTGCTCCAGGTTTTTGTTTGGTAACAGTGGGAGAATATATTGTTGCGTGAGTCATCTTGAATTTCTGCTTTGCTGTTTCTTGAAGTATCTGTTGTTTTTCACAGAAGGGCAGAAAATTTGTAGGTGGACTACCTTTTGATAAAATTTCATGCCAGCAAGCGTCTTGGCAGTGACAATGAATGCCCAAAACTCAAAAGCAGAAATTGTTTGTTGCTCCACGTACCATAATACCATGAGCATTAACGTGAAAGAGGTACTTCTGAATCATCTTATGGGGGGGAAAAAATTTTAAAAAAAGTGGTAATTTGCAGCTCTTAACTAGTTAATAGGTGGTACTGAGCTGATTGAGTCTTTCTGTAGAGGAGACCAAAAATCTGTTGATTTTGCAGAAAGGGAAACGTATTCTAAACATAGTTTGACATTTAAGCATGGTTGACATTAAAGACAAAACCTTGAAAAGAGGCTTTGATTAGTTCACACTGTTTGGAGGGACAGATAGAGGTTTGTTAGTCTAGTAGCAAAAGGGTTTTATTCTAAGTGTTGAAGTTGTTCATCTTTGGCTGGGTATTAAGACTGATGGACTTCATGAAAATACGCTTTTTGGATATGATGGTTAACTGTCTTGTGAAGTTTCATTTTAGCCCCTTTGGAACTTTTGAAGCATTTTGAAGCATTGACTCAGTCACTTAAGCATTTTCCCACAGTTAATGTAATGTGTTTGTACAGTTTCACTATGCCTCCTGTTTATTCTGTTTTACTTTTCATATTTATTTAAAAACCTTCAAATATATTTTCTATATATTAAATGTGTAACATTAATTTGTCTGGCCCCACCTTTTTCAATTTTGTTTGTTCTCATTTCTTGAAGAAATCTGGAGAATCTCTTCTTTCTCCACTCTGATATCCTCGGATATCTGTATCTTTTCCATAAGATTTTTCCAACCTTATTACTGACTAGCAATGAAGCACACAGAAGTGAGTGTGACAGCCTAAGTAATTTAAAACACTTAATTTATCTATTATATCATCCATTGAATGATAGCATAATTTGGGCAATTTTAAGTGTGGCGTAACCACCCAGTGAGTGGTTAAACCTCTACAGTGTAGCATGTCTGACATATGGTTTGGCAGCTGGAATTTACTCTCTTAAAGAACCCCAAAAGATCCCTCGGAGAACTTCAGCTTGGAAAGCTTCCTGAGCACAAACACTGCTTGCGGTATTTCAGTAAAGAAATCTTGGAGCCTTCAACCTGTTGTTTCAAAATATTTGAAATGGTTATGGCTTTGCATGCACTGGGAAAATGTTCTTTTAAACCAAGAATTTTGAGCCGTTCCTCATTTTTCCTGACCCTGAGGTTAATATGTATTCTGAAAGTCCTTTAGAACAAGCTGAGGAGGTTATTGAAGTTATACTGGGGAACATATTGTCTCAAGACTTTTTCTGAGTTTTCTCTCTATTTTGTCAGAGCAGAGAACAAGTTCTCAATATCGGGTATAAGTTTTCCATTTTCTATACTGGTCCTATCACCATCATAGTTAAATAGTTTTCAGCTATCTTTTAAGACTTGCTTAAGGCTATTTCACACTATTTAACTGTTGAAAATTACTTAAGCGGGGACTTTGCATCACTTTTGTTTCTGGGAGTGCCCACTCTTGGCAATTAAATAGAATGTTGAAGTAGGATAGCTGTACAAACCTTATTGAATTTTGAATTCCAGCTTGTGAAATTCTGTCACATTTGCTTTAATCCAGAACAGCCACTTCATCTTCGACCTCTCAGCCCTGCTGCTCAAGGGAAACATACAAAATACCTTCAAAAGATAATTCTGGAACTAAAATTCATAACTCTGCTGGGCACTAAAAACCATGGACTCAACAGAGACATTGGTTTTATGGCACATTATATTTTTTGCCACCCTAGGATAACCTTTCCATGCTGCACAGACAGTAAATTACTTGTGTCTCTTTTGCTCTCTCTCTCTCTGTCCCATAGGAGCAAACAAATGTATTGTCTTTCCCTCTGTAATATTTCTCTGCCTCGTATTTATGAGCTATCTTATCTTTTAGTTAATTCAATTGGTTTGATTAAATTAAAACCAGAGCAATTGTTCTCAACTTTTATTTAGTTTGAAATATTACTATTCCTACTTCAGGCTGGAGGAAAGTTTTGAATACCTGAAAGCTTGGCATTTTTTCCTTGAATATTTCATTTAGTCTACTAGAAGAGAGTAACACTTATTATAAACAGTACATATTTATATTCTTAGAACACAGGGCTAGAGTAGTACCTCTTAATACACATTCATGTGATGATTACATACAATTAATTTCTCCTATTTGTTTCCAGGAGTTCAGTCTTGTAATAAACAGTTTGGCCTTTTGAAACTCCTAGGTAGCTCTGCTTTTGTATTTTAATATTTTCTGTTTATTATTCTTCTGTTATTGTGCATCTGGTTTGTGAAACATTTTGAGACTGATCTGGCTGAGGAATGATGTGTGTTTGTCCTGCTACTTATTTTCCAACAAAAATAGATGCAATTAAAGGAACGAAGTACACTCGATCATGAATGTCCCTGTTTCCAAGATTAAACACTGTCTACAGAATTTGCTAATTTCTGAAGTTTCTTGGTGCTCAGTGACGTCCTCTGAAAGGGTGGTAAACTTCAAGCTGTATCATCAGCAACTGAACTCTATTCAGTTTCTAATACAGTCAATAGTGCTTTGATGAATCTGGAAAATGCTGAAATGCTGACAGTTGCTAAGATAGTCCTTTAAATAGTGGTGGCCAGTACCAATACATTTTAAAACTGAAAAGATATTGCTCAGAAAAAAATGCAATAAAATGATGTGTGCCTTATTGCATACTCTTCACATCAGAGATTCTTCAGTGAAAAAACCCCAAAATAAATAGCGTATGCTGTCTCTGCAGGTCTCAGACATCACAGGAGATTCTTCTGAATACACCCTCATGGTTTAGTGCTTACTCTTAGATGGGAAAAACAATGCCATAAATTTGAATCCTGCGTCTGTCTCTGGTTTTATAAAACTTCAGTAAAATTAATGAAAGAAAACAAAGAAGGTACAGTGTTTGGACTCATGGCATTATGACATACTGTCTGAGCAGACAACACAAATAGCCCGCAGCATAGATCAACTTTATCTGTGGTCTTGTCATGTTTCATAAACTGGAGCAAAACTGGACTTGGTCAGCATAAGATACAAAGCCTGTAAGAAAACTGCTCATAATTCAGAAAATGGTGCAAGTGGTTCAGGTATTTTGCTGTGTTTTTTCAAGATCTATAGAATGTTTATTACAATTAAAGGGGATAATTTTTTCTCTGTGGAGGATAATATAAGAAGAAACCCAAATCTTTTCATTAACACCTCCTCCTTAGTGTTTTTTCTCCTTTTTTTTTTTTTTCTTTTAGATTTTGTTGGTTTTTTCAACACTTTTGCAAATGCTTCTGGTGGTAATCACTGGTTTTTGCTATTAAATATGATTGAACTATATTTAGCTTCAATCACCTTAAGCAATTTAGTTTTACATCTGGTTATTTTTCTTTTTGTGAAAACAGCAGTACTGTCTTTTTTTTGGTGTGTATGGGCCTACATAACAAAATTACAATTCAGAGACATAAGTGTGTGTTGTGTGATAACTTCAGGAAGCTACTAATTTGTTGTAGGGTTCATTATTTCATATTTAAAATTTAAACTTAAATCTCTGTTGTAACAAACCCAGAACATTCTCGAGACTAGTAATTTTTGAACATGATGCTCATCTGCTACTGACCCTGTAGAAAAGATTCAGTGTTATTTCAAAATGGTCTTTGTTGCGATAAGCACTTAATGATAGAAACACTACTGCCATAGCTTTGGTCCTAGTTGGTCTACTGAGTAAAGACCTGTTACAAATCCAGTATTAATCCTCTATCTGCTGTTTTGATTAATACAGAAAATGTATATAATTTTTATTATATGATAGTATCACTGATTCCTAACCTAGACCCAAAATAACAGTAGAGTTGGATTGTAAAATTATTTTTATTTTTTGTAATTAGGTTCTGTTAATTGTGTGTTTAAATGATATTTTCTGTTTAATTTATATTTTCATTTGCTCTTAAATATATCATGCTGTTAAAAATAAACCTATTCGGTTCTTGCATATATGCAGTTAGAAAATTCTAACGTTTTCATTCATTTTTTGAAATTTCAGCTGTACAGTACTATAGTATTTGTCACACCAAAAGGAAAAACTTAAGTCCATCCTTTCCCTCCCTCTAGTAGAATTTAATAAAATTATGAATCTTCTTTCTTGATAGGTTAGTGAAATTAAATTATTTTCCAGTATATATAAGTAAAGTTGTATCTTTGCTGTTGAAACCAAAATATCTTCTTAAAAATCCACTGTTGTAGAAACAGAGGATTAAGGGAGGTTGAAGCACTGACCTGTAAAGGATCTCCTGACCTGTAAAGGATCTCTCACCCTGTACAACATTAATAATGGATGTCACTGTTTACTAGCCCTCAAGAGCCCACTTTAGAATATATCATATTTACTGTGAAACTTGAATAAAGGCAGATGCTGAAGAAAATGTGTTGTATACAATCAGCCATAGGTGAATTTATTATTATAAATCCTCAGTGAATCCTGACTACTTTCAGGACTTTTACTGTACTTCTTCCTAGCCTTTAAAAATACTTCTTACCCTCTATTCACAGTTTAGACATGTCTCAATTCGGCATTCTTTAATGTTGGATTTAACAAAATTTTTTTAATGTGATGTGTTCTATGTATGATTAACTCATGCTGGAAGTTGTCTTAACAGGCTGATTTGAGTGGAAATGCAATCCTTTGGCAACTTGTTAATTTCCTCGTGGAATGGGGTTGGCATCCTCACATGTAAAGCAGAGAATGTTACTCTTTGAAGAAACATACTCACAGTCTTTGAAGAGCAAAGCTTTAACCATCCCTGTGGCCCAGTAGGCGGAATTAAGACACTTGGTTCCATTGTATTTTCCAGTTTCAGTGGAATGGCGAGACTGGGAACTAAGGATTTGTTTCTAGGCTGTAGAGAGCAGCTAGTCTGAAGGTTATGGAGTGTCCTGGTTTGTTCTTTATAGCCTGGTTGAATTTTACTTATCATTTGTTCTTTCTCCTTCTTTCTTCTTTCCCCAGGTCTCTTCACCTCAATGATCTTGATTGCACATTTCCTGCATTTGTTCAGTTCTTCCCTTCTCTGATCTATCCCTTCCTAAATCATCTAATGTTGGACTTTTCCAGACTCGCTATCCTTCCTGATCCTTCTTTTCTAGTTCTGTTTAACCAGTTATGCTTTGAGTCCCTTGAACCAACTGACTTTATATTAGCTGAGGTCCCACCGAGTCCAGCTACGCAAATAATTTCTTTATTTCAGTCTCTCACTCAGTTCATGGCATGGCAGTTATTCTATATCCTCTTTTCCTTTCAAGCAATAGTCCCACTGCCCTGGTGCTTAGTTCTCAGTCCTAGTCATCCTAATCTGTCAATCCAAGGACTTTAACATAAATCAGGAGTTTTACTCATGTGCAATCTCAAACCCTTGCTCGTCATTCTTCCATTCTACTACCACACAGATTCTTCTCTCTCCAGTTTACCCTCTATTAGTACTGCCTTTGGAGAGTGTAGGCAAGACAGTCTATTTGTTCTCCCAAAATATGGATTGGAATATAGCAAAAAAACTTTATTAAGGGGGAAATGTAGGATAAGTCTTGGGATGGGGATTACTTTGTGCAGTTGGAATTGTTCATGATTTCAGTTTTCAACTGTTACATGTCTCTCCTGCCCTTGTTGTGACTACAGATTTCAAAACCTTATTCCTTTGGGCAAGTTTGGGTAAATTTTCATATCATGCTGAAATTAAGTCCTAGTTCACGTTATCCGAGAATAGCTCAGTTGGTAAGAGCATGGTGCTAATCAAGGCAAGGTTGTGGGTTCAGTACAGGGGTATTCAACTCAGTCACTTAAGAGTTGGACTTGATGATTCTTGTAGGTCCCTTCCTACTAGAGATATGCTGTGATTCTGTGATTATGATTGAGTCCCAAAAATTTCCACAAAAGAAATAGACAGAATTTTTGTAAAGGTAAAATAATGTATTTTCCCTATCCACTTTCTTTTTGGGAGTAAATAATGAGGGTGGAACTAAACCTGTTTGCTTCAGTGTCATTTGAAGGTGTCTAATTATTACTTGTACCTATGATATATTCTTTGAATTGTTGAGTTTGCCTTTGAAGTTGAGTGGGTTTACCATCTCTACTTTCTAGGATGGATTTATAATTTTTTGGAAAGCAAAAATCTAACTAATTGGTATTTTTATGGAAATTTTAGCTTGAACAAATGAGTAAGTTCCACAGATCTCTACTTTAGTACTAGCAAAATAGTTTGATTTGAAAAACAGTAAAGTGAATGTCAATGAATATCATATCAGAGGAGAGAAGTATCTTTGAAACACTTTTACCAATACCTCAGTGGTGTCAGTCCCTTCCTTAAAAATACGGGGTTCTACCATTACATCTCTCTGCAGGGGAATGAACTTGTATTTATCTAAAAGAATGCTCTTGTGATCTAGGTTGTTCTAGGTAGACTAATTATTATCTTTTGTTCTGGAAATATTTTATGGTGCATGAATTATACAGGGTGGATGTACATCATCAGTTTGTTGGGGTTTTTTTCTTAATTCTCTCTGCAGCCCCAATTCCTCTATATCCTCCTCAGCTTTGGCTTACTTTAAATATAGGCCAACTACATTGTCGTAACCTTGCTGTGGAGATCAAAATGGCTTTAGACTGCATTAGAATTGGTAGGAAAAGACTTTGGTTGAAATCCATTCTGAATCACGTTCAGAGTAGATTGAGCAGTAATGCTTTTTTTGTTTTGTTTTGTTCTGATTCAATCAGTGTATAAGTAAATAGACCATACAAAGACTGGCATTAGCTGAAGAAACTCCAAGCCAAAAAACCTTTAGTCTCATGCATTGTCCTGGATAACACTGGATGAAATTTTCATCTTCTTACAGGTGGGAGCTGAAACTTAATATTTCTTAATCTTCATGGCTTCCTTTCCATTGATTACTGGAGTTCATTTCATAGAGTTGTACTCTGCTTAGCTAGACAATAAAAATAAATTGCAGTTCCCACCATCTCAATCCTTAGTTCCAAAAAACATCATGTGGAAAATTGCTAGTGTCCATACTACATAATTAAGATTTTAGGAGGGATTTTAGAAATTTAGATTGCTTATGTCTGGCTATAAAAATCCCTTGTAAGGCTTTGTCTATGCTTCAGATAGTAATTAGCATCCAGAAACCCTCTATTGTAATTAGTAGGGATTCCATATTGATAGGTTTACTAGACATTTTCAGAAGTATCTAGCTGGTAGAATCTCATTCAAGATCTGATTTTTAGATCTAACTCTGCAGATACCTTAAGTACATTTATTCAGTACGGCAGTGTTTATTAAAGATCATTATATTATTTTGGACTGCAAGATATGAGATTAACTGCTTTTTTGTGTTGCCCTTTGATTTGCACCCAATGTTTAAAAGTGCTACTCTTGGGTGTGGAGTGGAATTTAGTCACTGGCTGCTTTTTCTTACTTCTTGGACTTTCAAGAAGGATGCAACCAAAAGACATGGCTGAGGAAAGACAGAAGTATATATATTCGAAGTTTGTTTATATCTAACTGCTGTTTTAAAAGACTGAATTATAAGTGCTGCAAACACTACAAGCATATAAATGAACATGGCCACCTATAACATGCAAAACTACGTTGTTCCATACATTTCAAAATTAATTTTTAGATTCTGTTGCTGTACAGCTCTTAACAAGTACTTAAACAAAGGGGAATGTAGGTGGAAAAGTAAACTGGATCTCTACCACTGTTTACACCTAATATCACATCTACTTTAAAGATATTCTTTTTGTTGTTTCATCACAGATGCAACACCAGCATATTACTCAGGATGATTTTGTCATATTTTTAAAGCCAGGACCTAGTGCCTAAGATTTAGCATGTACAGAATAAACTTTCAACCAGGTATTAATATTGCCTAATTAAGATACCTGTGGTTTTCCTCATATGCATAATCTTGACTTTGTCATCTTTTCTGTCATTCATTTTTCTAGGCAATTTACGATTATATCATAAGACTCTATTTTAAACTGATACTTCATAGACTATTTTACAAAAGACCTTAGACCAGATATTCAGATATTTAGCTTAGTCATTGTTATTAAAATTGCTATATATTCAAGATATATCTTCCATTTTGATATCGAACACTGAAATTTTTCAGAGAATGCCATTTGACCTTCAGGTCTAGTGAACAGCTTGAGATTGGCAAATCACTGGATAAAGCTAGTGAAACTTGTATAATAAAACAGGAGTGGAAAAAGAAAATAATCATGTAACTAAAGCTGCAAAGTAGTGTGTAGTTTTGTACAAATAAAATCGTATAGCACAATATCACTTCACTTTTAGGTACTGTCAAACAGCATAAGACTCTTAGGTTCCAAAAAAATTACTTTGTTTTGCTTTCATCTTTTTAGTTTAATATTTTAAGTAAATAAAAAAAATGGTAGGACTTTATTTTTTTAGCCAAAGAAGGGAAAAATAAAATACAGCCACCTCTGGGTAAATCCTCACTGTGAACAACAACAACAACAACAAAAGAAGATGCTTACACTTTTATCCCTTGTGGATTTCTTTTTAATATTTCAGAGCAATGAACATATGGCTGTTACTATCAGCACTGGTGTATTTGCGGCGATGCCTATCAACATCCACCAGAGAGCAGGGCAGCTCCAAAACCCACATCTTTTATGCTGTGGAAATTGATGGAGACAGCAACACAGCCAGCTTCTTGGCCAAACAACATGGAATGCAGTTCATTTCAAAGGTCAGCGCATATTTAAACTTGCTTCATTACTCCCACCTTTATGCTTGAGATTTTCATTTTTTTAAAATCAGTTTACCTAGAGGTTCCTTTAGAGACAGAAAAATGAAAGTGCTGAATCCTATTTTCATTTGGGGATATCAAGCTTTTTATCAAATTATAGAGGTGGCGTTTCAGAATATTTCATATCTGATCAGAAGGAAAATCCAAAAATAATTTTCTCTTTATTCAGGAGTCTTTCAGGCACTGGGACTGTTTTATTTATTACTTAATATTGTGCTCCAGTCAATCATTTTGAATTCAGACAGGAAAATGGAATTTTTATTTTTAAAAGGAAAAAATCCAGAGGAAAAATGCTATTGGAATAAAACAGATTTTATTATTTTTAAAAATAAAAATATGTCTTCTCTTCCTTTGCTGTTTTATTTTCTTTTAATCACAGTACGTTAATATGAAGACATATATTAAACAAAGGATCTTACATAAAATCACATATTAGTTAATTACTGGCATTTTTTTCAGAGCATTTCTATAACATTTATTACTGAGCTTGAGAAATTATGGCCTTGTAACACAATAAAGAAAAAATGTTTTTCTTCCTTTGGACTAGCATCTCAATGCTCATATTTTCTGTGTGTGTACTGTGTATGTGTGTATAAACATGAAGTGAGTATTTATATTACATCTAGCTTCATTTTAACTTTCTGTTGAAAGGAGGTTATTCCTGGGGTGTGTGTTAGTACCCTGGGACACAGCTCAAACAGAAGAAACACATCAATATCTTTCATTTACAGTTACTGGTCTGTAAAACTGGACATGTATACGAGTGACATAGTGTTCAATTTTCCTGTTGCTTCTAGTCGAGAAATATATTGCATCAGTTGAAGTAGATCACAAATAAATTATTAAAACTTCTAATATGTTAATCTGTAGCAGCCTCCATTCATTGACCTGAAAGTTCTTTGCCAATTTTAATGAATTAAGCCTTGAAGTGCTCCTTTTGCTTTTATCTCTACTCCTCAGATGTGAAAAGCAGAGGTAGAGTAAGTAAAACAATTTGTTCAAGATCCACACAGGAAGTCTGTGGCCCAGTGAGAAATGGAAAAAAACATTTCTAAATTTTCATTTTTATGCTCTAGCTGTAAGAAATTATCCTAAGAGAGAAAATATAATGAGCTTATGAAGGAGATGCAGGGCATTATATGCTCTTCAACAGCCACTATGGTCTACCCTAAGCATGGAAATCACTAAAGGGACCCCAGGAAAACTGCACCCAGTTTTAGAATGATGATGACACAGCCTTCCCAATGTGTTCTCCTTAGTGTGTAAACATCGAAATTGCCAGACTGTTGTAATGAGGATATTAATAAAAAACCCCAACAAACAACACTGAAGTATTAGACAGTATTTCTTTAAAGGGTGTCTTCAATGATAGGGTTGCAAAAAAGGGTTTCTTCAGGGTTTGAGTAGCACAGAGGTACTTTGCACAAGGCGAACAGATGACAGTTTCTGTTACTATATAATCAGGGCACTATTTATAGCTAGGTTGATGGGAAAATATGTGGTAGTATAACAGAGGCAGTTGCACTGTATTCTTTGTTCTGTAATATTTATCTAGGAAAACATTTTTTATTATAGTGATTATGAATAAGAAAAAGCAAAAGATGGAGAGGGAAATGCAGGAGACTTAGGAAGGGTTTTTCTCCTATGAATTTCCATTTTACAACCTGTTATGTAAGCAGCAGATACCTTTCTAAGCATTCTCATTTCAAATGTGGAAAAAAAAAAGCTTCTGTGGTATTTAAAGCTTATGGTTTTTAAGCCATGAGGAGCACTAGTAAAGTATTAAAGATTCAAATATGATTAAGCTTAATATTTTTTTCAAACTTTTTGTTGGCTTCTAATAAGCTTACAGCATGTGCTATGTGATAAGACAAGATGATACTAAAATATTATTTGGAAAAATAAACCTGTAAAACATGATAAAACTTGTTGTGACTAAAATTCCTAGGTAGTCAGGAGTATTAGTATTGCAGTTAGCAGTTATGCTCCTATTTTAGGTTCCCATATGACAAAGCATTTGAAACACATATTTAAGTTCAATCCTTTTTCACACAAAAAAAAATCTTAATCGTGTGCCTAAGTTAAATGGGATCTAGACATATCCTTAAGTGCTTTACTGGATAAGGCTGGACTACTGAATAGGGCTCTTGGTGAAAAAACAGTTTTGTACAAGAAAAGTGACATCAAAGACTGAAAATGCTATCTTTTAAATATGCTACTGTCACCACAGGAAACAGACTCCTGTAGAAATGGTAATTACGTGTAACTGTGACATCCTTGCTTCAGCATGTTAGCTGCAGTTTAGAGTTGCAGTTTAAAGGCCTACCTTCCCTTTGGCATCAGAGTTCACTTTTACTATGATACAGCAGATAAAAGCAGTGAGTTAAGTGTGTTGCTTTGGAATGTTTTCTCTCATTAAATGGTGTTACTTATTAACATGCGGATGCTTGGCAACAAAGTAGGAAAATTGCAAGTGTGAAAAAGGCTACCAATTAAGTATCACACTGGAATGCACTCTTGAATGACATTTAGTGTATGAAATCCAAAATGGTAAACTTTTGACATTGGTTGCAATAGTATTTCATTTCATGGTCTGTACCAGCTCAAATTTACCAGTGGAAACAGTGTAGATTAAGAGGTTTTTTAAAACTTACTGCTATGATTTCTCTTAAACTCAAAACCACTGACTTAAAGTTTCAAATCAAAACACTCATTACACACTGTGAAGATACCCCCCAGCATGTAGGAGAGTCTCACCAGTTCTAACCTAATCAAAATATTTTGCAAGAAAATGCTTACTTTGATTCTGAGTTTTGCGTTTCTAGGTGATAGCAATGCACTTAGTAAAGATTAGAGAAGACAGCTGATATTAAATATACTTATATATCAGAAGTATACTTTAGAATCAAGTGTATGTTGGGATTCTTTCACACTGTTGAAATTTGAGTCAGCCCAATTTCTTTGTTTTTATCACTGTAGTAATGTAGACCGCACACAAGTCTTGTTTCTACTGTAAAAAGGACTTCTTATGGTACTGCAAGATGGCAGAAATAGGGGATATAGTGCCAGCTACTTCAGTTTCATTCTTGTTTCCTTCCCCACTATTTAAGATGGAGGTTGTAGAGAAGAAACACTTGATTTTGGTTGCAATGTTTATAGCATTTCTCTACAGTCAGAGGGAAGAAAGTGGCAAAAGAGTAAAACTTGAAAAGATACCTGCGCACCAACTGTGGCTCATCAAGAACACTATCTATTTTTGGCTGTATAGGGTCTCATCCTTACCTCAGTGAAGACAACAGAAAACCTCACATTGACTTTCAAGGTACAATAGAAGAAGAAATGTAAATGTATCCAAGAAACAAATATCACCAGTACTTAAACTGTTAGAGACTCATATGAAAAGAAAGTGAAAAAATTGCAAATTTTATCTCCATCTTCTAGCGCTCTAAAGTGGTATATTTGGTATCCTATTGTCTATTTTGCTCCTGTACAGATACAAAAACATGAAGAAACACTGGGGAAGCTATACCTAAAATCAATCCATGCTCTGTTTATTTGAAGAAGCAAGGATCTTACACAAATAATTTCAATTGATAGCTCTCTTAGCTGAGATTTTAAAGTGAGGAGCAAGTTTCTTACAAAAGTCAGATAAAAGAAATGTTACGTTTTTTATTCGGATTAATAAAAGTTTTGTGTGATGATGAATTTTAATCTCAGTGAAACTAGGAAAGCTGGATAGCGGTGGAAATGAAGTTTATTGATAATTGCATTACTTATGCATGAATTTCTTAAAGCCCTCTGTTTAATTGCTGAATCAGTTTTGAAGATTTTGGTAAATACATGCACACATATGTATATATGTATACACAGAAGTGTAATGCATAGATGAGTGTGTGTTTGGGCACATGCACCCTGTATGTACTTATCTAGGTGTATAAATGCAGGTATGACACATATTTAATTTACAACAAAATTTCCTATGTCTATTGGATATTTATTTTTCATCAGCAAAATTCTGAAAAGTATGATATGAAAGATACATGATGTTTGAAAATTATATCTAAGAATTTGTTCTTGATAATGTACACTGGGAGCAACTGCAGTGAAGTTCAAGGTCTTGATATTCCTAAACTTGTATAGAAACTCCAAGCAAGTCCTGGATTTTAAAAAATGAAGATTTGGAATGAATTATTCTGATCATGAGTCAAAAATTGATTGTATGTCTGTGTATATATATGTATTCAGAAGGTAAAGTCAAGCTGGGCAGCAAACCCCACTTTTAATAAAAACAGGTTTAATACAGATACTTTCTAGAAATGAAAGCAAGAATTCTGAATGACATTTTGGCTGTGAGCAAAGGTAGTATCATATTTCTCTCCCTTTTTTCCTCTTCTACTCTTCTTTTTTTTTTTTTTTTTTCTAATTGCCCTTTCTCTTTGATTTTCTTCTTTTAAAATTTCCTGTTTTAGTCCAGAGAAATTTTTAGTGATTTCATCCTCATTTCTGTGTCCCAAAATCTGTATTGTCTTTATTAATCTTCCCTGGATATTTTGCAGGCTGTAAGCAGAGCAGATATAACATAGTGTTTCTCAGTGTATTTATTAGTTTTGTTTTATGATAAATCCCTTCAATATTATTGTACCTTTAAAAGTCAAAGTACACAAAATCTAAGGAAGCTATGGAAATGCTTCTTGGTGAGCTGAATATGGGTTTAATAGATCCCATTCAAGAATAACTATTAATTTATATGATCTCACTCTATGGGCAATTTTTTGGGATCAGTTATTTCTCTTTCAAGTTTTACAGCACACATTTAGCATATTGTATTTGCTCAGCGCAAGTTATGGGATTGGCATTTTTCCTCATTTCCCCCCCTACTATAACTGCTTTTATTTATGTAGAAAGGATAGTTTAAGTTTAAATTGCTACTTTAATTTTTTTTTTTTTCCATATATGATTGATGCACCAAGCTCTTTAAATGGGGAAAAAACCCCAGCAGTGTTTGTTAGGGGTTTTGATTATCAGTAGAGTTAATTCCTTTGCCTTGGACTGATGTGCAAAAAAACCTAGGATATTTTTAGAAGAAACAGTGTTCTGGAATTGTGACAGATACTTCTGTTACTCTTGTCTCTGCCATCATGTGAAACTACCAAAGTGTCCAGAAAGTCTTCTTGTTCCTCTTTTGGCAAAGTGAAGAACAATCCCTGCTTCACACTGAAGTCTAAAAGTAGTAGTGGCTGGGGAAAAGCACAGCTTGGATGGTGCTGAGTTTGTTACCATCTGATGAATGCGTGATGATTTGATGATTTGAAGAGACCATCAAGATTTTTAAGACATACTGCAGAATGAGCTTTCATTGTTTTTCATTTGTTTGTATATGTGATCATAGAATCATAGAATATTCTGAGTTGGAAGGGACTCACAAGGATCATCAAAATCCAACTCCTGGCCCTGCACAAGACAGTCCCAAGAATCACACCATGTGCCTGAGAGCATTGTCCAACCACTTGATGCTGTGACCACTTCCCTGGGGAGCCTTGCAGTGCCTGAGTGTCCTCTGGGTGAAAAAGCTTTTCCTAATGTCCAACCTAAATATTATAGCTGATGTTTTCCTTAGGATGGCAATTACTAAGTCATCCTAGTTTTGTTCAAAAATTATTCTTTCCTCAAATATTCTGCTTCTGGAATAATTTTTCTTTCAAAGAAAGGCACATAAGTCTATCTATTACATAAAATTAATACCCTCTTCAGACATTTACTGCAACATTATTACTTGGTACAAGTGTAAAGTAGCAGCATCTGTTCATCTAATCTCAGCTAAAAATTCTCTTGAATCTTTTGAGCATTGTGAGTTGTAGATTCAGAAGGACTGTACTTCCTTCCCATGGTTTTGTCTGTGCTGTGCATCACTATTCAGTTGTGTATGTGACAACAGTTAATGTATTCACCCTTCTACCAGGTGAATGCTCCTATGCTTGAGAAGGGCTTTACGAAAAGGCAGAGAATTATGAGCACTCATTAGTTATTACCAATTTATGCTAATATACAAGGAAAGTAATCATTTAATCGTTCTGATTGAAATGATGGGCATGATTCACAGGAGATGTAAATTGGTATAGCCCTATTTAAATCAATGAAACTATACTGATATGTGCCAGCTGAGAATCAGGTCCTTCATCTTTATTTGAATAATTTAATGGTAGGCCTACCAGACCATTAGAGAATACAGTTAATAGAACAATTCTATATTGAAATTGGAATGTAATATTAGATTAATTTTTTTAGTATTTTTTTCCTCTTTATTGTCCTGTTTAGTAGACAGGTCTTAGATAGATCAAGTTTAAGCTTTGAAGCTAGTGGCATAATAGTACAATTAGCAAACAACCGCAATGTGGAAATATATTAGAAAATATATTTTCACATTACTACCTAAACAGCCGACTTTTTATGGCTTTTGGAAAAAAGTAAAAATACTCATTTTATCTTTTGTGTTCTGTCTGTCCTTGATCTTACCTGGTCTGGTGTTAAAATAGTAACTACAGTGCAAAAGAAAGATGAATGAAAAAGCTAAGATCACTGTTATTCAGCCAGGTCTTGCTAATGAAGGAATGTTCCCCATTAAGTATATACATTTCAAATTCTGAATACCTGCCATTTTAAGGAAATAATAAACGTGATTGCCAGTGGTTTTTTTTTTGGTTTTTTTTTTTTTTTGGGTTTGTTTTTTTTTGAATTAAAATATCTTAAATAAAATTATGAAATTTCAAACTCTTCCTGGAACTATAACAAATGTTTCGTCACATTTCATGTACCTCTGAACTGTAGCACTGGAAAATGGTTGCAAAACTCTATAAATTTGCCAAATGCTTACTACTGGATTTCTGCCTTACATTTAATATGTCACTATTTTTGTCCCTGAAAGGAGAAAAGAAAGTCAAGATAAATTTGAATTTAATTTAATTTAAAACATAATAATAAGTTAATATATGAATGTCTATTTTTTTGGTAATTGGCAGAGGTGTTTAGTGAACTGATATCAATACATTGTGTGTACATATATTACATATATGGAATTACATGTGTTCCATGTATGTATGGATTTCATACTGTGCCAAGTCATTTATTTCAACCAATTTACTGTGGAAGATTCATGGTTTCTTAAGAACAGCTTGATTTTAAAAATGTTGACATCAGACATTTGAAGTTATGCAGTTTTCTGCATCTTTTAAGTTGTTTTTGAAGATGAACTTTACATTACTGAGATCCAACTTAGTTTTGGGGCTCTATTGGTAGGTGGCTTTACTTTACAAGCAGATGTAATGACAAATTTAAGCTGTGGAACATGGATTTTAAGAGAGAAATGAGACTAGAAGGAGAAGATTGCTTCATTAGAATGATCATTGCAATGTTTTTTGTACTTCACTTAATTGTTTAACCATTACAATACTTTTTATTTGTGTAACACCCTTCATTTAATATTGTAAAGGAAACTTGCAGTGTATTCTTCAAAATGAAATATCCCATCAAACCAGAAATTAATTTTTAATGTGTAAACACCATGCTTTATAATTTTAAAAGTTAAAAATTATTAAAATAAAACATATTTTTAAAAAGAAAATACAAAATATTAGGCAGAAATTTTACGTTTTGTCTTGGACAATTGAAAAAGAAAAATTCTACAAAATTTGCTGGGTTAGTGCACGATTGAAGTTGGAAGGAATCCCTGGAGGCTGTCTGGTCCAACTCCTCAGCTCAGGCAGGGCCACACAGACTCAGTTGCCTGGGAAGATACTGAATATCTCCAAGGATGGAGATTCCACAACCAGTCTTAGTGACCTGTGCCAGCGATACTGTTCAGTAGCTCCACATCTCTCTCATGCTGAGGAGCCCAGAACTGGATTCAGCACTCCAGGTGTGGCCTCACCAGTCTCCTTACCCACAGTTCTCACTTTTTCTTCCTAATTCTCTTGTTCTGACCAGCAAACCAAAGTTTCTTGGGTTTTTCCAGCTCTGGTTATCACAGCCATTTTGTATATGATAGGATCAATGATTTCAAGGCCACATTAATGCTTTAATAGCAAATGATGGCGAATAAAGTCCGTAAGTCCGGTTTGCTGCTGTTTATGGGGAGGCAATGCTAGTGAAAATACAAATCAAGGCAGTTTTAAAAAGGAAGTTTGGACTGTGGTGGGGAGAGATTGCAGTGGTCTTGAGTGGATAATAGCTCAGAAAAGTTAATGCTTCTTTGGAAATTTTGATTGAAATAATAGTACAAATGTGATGTAACATTTTGTTTAATATTAAACTACATTAAGCTAAGTGGAATTTACAATGATAAGACAGATATCTTTCTTACTCCTTTGATTTGTGTGCTCAGAGAGTTTTCTATATGTGAATTGCTCTTCCTTCCAATCAAAATGGTTTCCTAATGTACAACCTGTCAGAGTCTGTGTAGACAAAAAGAACGTAACAGATGATTGAGGATTTTGCAGGTAGAAATGCAATAATGGGTAAGCATGAAAATATTTCCTCATCAACAGACATGAAAGTTTTCTAGAAAAAAAATCCAGTAACAAGTGTCATCTTCTACAACTTAAATCATCATCATCATCTGTAAGGTTTTTTCAAGAACTTTCTTTGCTATGCAAGCTAACAGTGGGGATTATCCAGCATTTCAGTGCCAGGGAAGAGGTGATTATGACATGAATGCAACATGTGAGTGTACTTGCAGGTATTACTACTTTTTCTCATGGACTGTAGTAAAAACTGCTTTGCAGTTGATGACAGAATGCCAGTGTGAATCGACAGTTTGTCCCCAGGAATATGCATAGAGCAAATCTCTAGTCATGTAGGAAGAACAAGAAGCCAAAGAACCAAGAAACCTAAAAGGTTTTCCTTGGCATTGATTTTCATATGCTGAAAGCTTCCTGGACAGTCTTTAATGGTTTCAGCATCACCTGAGAAAGCTATTTTGCAGTCAGGATCAAAACTGTTTGTCTTTTCTCAGTGTATGTTAGCATCTTCAAAGATTGGCATCATTCCTGATCTGTGAGTATTTCTAATCAGTGTGTCTGAGTGCGGACATTGCAGCATGCACATACACGCACACACACGCACACACACACACACACAAGCAAACAAGCACCTGTGTACACTTTTACTTGCACTTCTTTTGGGGACTAGCACAGCTTTGTGTGCACTCTCTACACGTGATTAAATATTAATTAGGCTTCTAATATAAGCAAGTGAGTTCACAGGCCTGAGTGCCATATAAATAATGCATGAGGTACCCGAAGGCTCAGCCCGAGAAGCTGATTGGCCACCTTGGATTTGTATAATTATGAAGTTTCATTATTAACAGTGGAAGCAGTGGAGAGATTTGCCTAGCTTGAGGGACTTTGAAAGCATAAGCTGTCTCATTAGGGAAAAAGGGAGTAAGGCATAATATGCAAACTTGTTAGTAAAAAAAAAAAAAAAGGAATAAAAATTAAGCCTAGCTGTTTAACGGGAGTATTTTCTATGTATATATAAACATTTCTAAGCATATAAAAAGACTGAAATTCAAATACGTGAGGTCTATACTACAGCTATTTAAGTTTTGTTTGCAAGAGGTCTTACTTAAAAGCTTTTGTTCTTGATATAAAACAACCTTTAATATTTTACAGAAAAATCCACAGGTAGCTTAATGTGTTCTGCAAAGTGAGAGGCACGGAGGTGAAAGAGAATGAGCACAGTCCAGGGTTCTTGCTAGAATGTGTGTTGTGCATGCAATTAAATCTCAAGGTCAAACAATTTACAGACAATTACTTTTCTAACATCTCCAGAAATGCCTGCTTACACGTCTTTAATTTTAAATGATACTGATATTCCAATTCTCCCCAAAGGTTAATGCTGACTAAATCCAGCTGTGACCTGACACGATGCGACAGCACAGTGCCTAATTATCCTCTGGATAGTCATTTACTTTAAACCATTAAAGAAATAGGCTGAGAGGAAGATTTAGGACCCAGAAAAAATGTTAGCCTGACTTCTTTCTTCTTGAGAATGGGATGGGCTGAAAAATAAAAATAAAATCTTGCTAAATGTTAGCCATTTGCTTTGATGGCAGAAAATTGTTCATCCCACTCTGTTTTTTTTTACAGGTTAAATTGCTAACTAGTTCATTTTATCCATTGCCTACGGCTGGCGCTAAATGTCAGTGACAAATTTTGTACTTGTCTTGAAGAATGAATTAAGTTATGCACAAAAGCTATAGTGCTTTTTTTAAGATGAGTGAATTGCAGAGAGGAAAAAAAAGTTGCTCATTTGAAAAAGGATTATTTCGATTAAAGGCCTTTTCTATTGTAGTGGAAGACAGGTAGTGGTTTAAGATAATTCTGACAGTTACCTCCCACAGAGGCTGCAGTCCTTTACTAGAAATTTCTTTAAGAGCACTTGCGTCAGATTATGCACTATGATTGTTATCATAAGACCATTTGTGACAGTAAAGGGGGGGAACAATTACAGAAAATGGCAACTATTATTCATTAACTAAGGTAAAACTGGTCTTTCTTCAGTGAGGTCAGCATTCCATCGCCTTCAGAAAACCTTCCTATGGTTTGTAGCAGTGGCAATTAAAAACCCCCTAAGTACTCTCTGACAAATATTGGTGAGAAGTAAGAGCTCATTCAGAAATTTGTATTGAGAAGACCTGGTGCAGTCTTCACAATCCACCTGGTTTTCAGTTGTCTGCCTCTGGTAGCACCCCATCATCTCCGAGTGAATAAAGTACTTAAGAATGATTGCTACCCTCAGTGTTTGAAACTCTGTACTGGTTTACTGTCCATAAGCTTGGCCTAAGAGAGCTCTGCATGTTCGTATTTGATTTGATTTGATTTTCATGTGCACTCTATCTGTTTATTGAAAATCTAAAGAGAGCTTAAAGTTAAGACTAGACTTTGCAGCTACATCTCTTACAGGGGACTTAGACAGTCTAGATCTCTCACCTTACTGAGGTGGCATAACTGATGCTCTGTTGTACTTATAGTGCCTAATTTGGTCTATGGACAATTACTACTACAAGGCAAAAGTAATTTTTAGTTAATTTTTTTGTATTATGGAAGTGCCTGGTATTTTCAACTGTAAGCAGAATACCATTGTGCTATGCACTGTACAAAAACACAGATTTAAAATAAATGTTTTTAGTGGCACCCACAGGTTTTGGCAGATACTTTTCTCCTCTCACTTTGTGCATAAATATTTTCACTGATAGCAGCTGTAGAAAGTGATATGGTAAATGCTAATCTCAGTACAGTCATAGCAGTCACAAATGGAAGTTAGATCTGTAATTTCAAGCTGAAAGCTGAAATGAAAAATCTAGTGATTATGCACTACTGCCCTAAGCTACTGAAAGATTCCCTCTTTCTTTCTCCTCTGCACTCATTCTCAGGCAAAAGGGATAAGGTTTCCTCCCCAGGAGAAAGAAAAATACAGATTATCAGTTTTCTGGTGATAACAGTACAACTCCTGAAGACAGTCTGGCTCTAAAAAACAATACATACTGGGGTACATCTCACCTAACTTTAGATGTATAAAGCATAGATGTCTCAGTCTGAGCTAGTTACTTTTGCCCCTATTCTAGTGGGGCGAGAAACAGGTATGATCATCTGCATTCCGTGTAATTTCAGTGTTCTATTTAGGATGAGATGAATTGTCCTCTAAAGCTGCTTGGTTCTTTTTGTTAACTCTAGAGAGAAACCCAACTTGGTTGCAGTTTTAGATTCCCACATTTGGGCATCAAACTAATGATGATTTTCCCATTCCGTAACTTTTCATCTCTGGCTTGCCTGCTTACTCTTGAAGAATTCATTTTCACTCCATATGCAGGGAATAGTGTCTCTCAAAATTTTTATGAAGTATATTTTAAGCTATTTCTCTGATACATATATTTTCCATTTGTAAATACTTTTGACCTTTCCTTTGATAAGCTAGTTGGAGCATCTTTGGTCCCATATTTTTGCTTTTTTTTTTTAGAGTCTTGCATCACTTATGTAGTTTACTTCTAAGTTTTATACTTCACACATTTGTTATAGTGTGAATAAGTGCTATAAGAGTGGTCTCACCAAAATTTTGCACACAGAGATACTCTTCCTTGCTTCCATTTTCTGGTATATGAAAATTTTGTTAACTGTTTGTTAGTGACAAAACTGCATGAAGAAATTAAATTATAGTGAGATATTTATAAATTCCTGTAATATTGCTTTCCTAAGAAAATATTGGGGTTTTGTTTCCAGTTATCTCTTTTGTTGCATTAGACTATATAAATTACTATATTTGTAACTGTACATTTTTCAGACTGTAGCCCTTCAGCCAAGTGTTTATCATCCTACAGGCCTCTCTGTATTCTGTTAGCTCAACTTCCTGAAAATGATCTCTAAAAATATTGTGATGTGTGGCCAACACTGTTTCTTAACTGTTTCTTTTGGCATTTACTTAAGCCAGCATTGCGTATTGATAATTTGATCTATTTGATGATTTAAAATCTTAATAAAGAAACTACTAGACCTGTCAGAGAATCAGATTAGCTACAACTTAGTGGCTTACCCAAATTTAAACATTTTACCTAAGCCATACAGGCAAGCAATTGAGTGAGAGACGCATCTGCAGAGGGTAACCCATCTCGCCAACTCCAACAGAAAGCTGATCAAAATTTAAATTTAAAAAAGTCAATAACAAAAAAAAGTAAAACTAAACCAAAAAAAGTCCTTTTATATGTAACTTTTCCATAAGAGTAAGAGTGAAGATTGAAGAACAACAGATCAGTCATACCCCACAGACAGTGTTCAAAACTGTAGAGCGGGCTCTTTGAATACTGCCGTGTTTCTCTTTGCTGCCTTCTCAGTATATCCTGGAAACTTATCTCACACTAAATATTTAACTTCTACGTGGCAAAAATTACATGGGATGAATATAAATCTGTTTGAAATGAGGTTTCTATGTTTCCTGTTTTGTTTTTTTGAGAACAAGGAGAATGTAATTTAAGAAAATGTAATGTATTCTAATATATCAAATATTATGTTCAGTTCTGCAGAGTAATAGAAACATTTCAGTTTTATATTTGTTCTTAGAATAGATTTCTGGAAAATGAATCTTTTTCTTATGGCCTTTTCTCATGTCTTAATTACTGGATGGTCCCCTGGTAAATTTTATCTTTTACTAAAGGTTGTAATTATGTTCAGCTGAAACCTCCAGTTTCAGCTATAGAATTTTGCTGCTGCACCTTATTATCAGTCCTGGGACAAATATGTCCTAATCATAGCTTCTGATACATAGACCCTGCTTCTGTGAGAGCACTTTTAGGAGAAGGAAAAGACATACTTATTAAGAAAATACTTCATCACTGGTACAAGCTGTAGTTTTGAGAACCATCTTCCCAGTAATGTTATGCCATAAAATAAAGAAGAACTGAGTCTGAATATGTTTTGGTTGCTAAATGATTTAAAATATTTGAAATATTTCCAGCGGATGAATTTAATCTATCTTTTGCAAATGCTGGAGGAATATATGTTTAATGCTAAGTACAGAATATACTTCCATTTAATTTTGTTTTCCATTTAAAGTTACATGCATAAGCTATGTAAAAAGTCCTGTTTTCACTAGTTTTGTGTAGTAATTTACTCCGTGAACATTTGGGTTGACAGTGGGAACTTTTGTGGAGTAAGTTAAAACTTTCTGTAAAGGTGGGAAAGAAAATATTCTCCTCATGAATGATACCAAGATGCACACTAGCTGTAAATATATACATATCCTGGTTAACATTTAACAGCTAGTGAAGTGGGTACAATACAAGAATTGAAGGGTGGTGGTGAATAAAGTTCAAATTTCATATTGAACTACTTTCAGGGTATATGTTTAACTTCTTTCCTGCAGACCTACCCATCACCTGTTGAATCAACGTATTTGGTAACTTAGAACATCAGCAGTTTTCCTTCTTTTTTTGTGAATACTTTTCCTCCCAGTAATGAATTAATGGCATATCCAGGCAGAAGCAAATGGAGAAAACAAAAATATCCCTTTGGTTGCAGAACAATGCCCTGGCTGCAGGCTCAGGTCCTGACGGCTGCTCCCAATACCCAGCACAGCAGGACTGAGTCCATGGAATGAACAGCATCAGGCACTGGTCTTCCTCAGCTGAGCATGCCTAAGAGGCACATTTGTAACAAAAAATGATTGTAAGAATGAGAAAGGATGCTGTGCTGTTTGTGTGGACGGAGTCAAACTAGTTGCTGTTGGCAGTAAGGTAGGAGAAATCATGCAATGTGCTACCATGGACAGATTAAAAGCCAAACAGTGGGGTTGTTACCTTAATCAGGTAACATGATCAGTAATATGAAATAGATAGTAAAAACCTTGAATTCTATTGCCTTTCCATGCAACAGTTTGTGAAATCTGCGCTTCACAAATGCAGATTTGAATTCAAAATGGTGCATTTTCAGTTTGAGTTGATAATAAAATCTTGTTAATGTTTTACTGAAGAAAACTTTTCTGTGCATAAGAAGAATTCCTCTTGTGGACTTTTAAAGTGCCATAGTGATTGGATATTGTAATATGCATTATGGGGTGGGGTTTTTTGTTTTGTTTTGAGATTATTTATTTTGGTTTGGTTTTGTTTGCTTGTTTGTTTTTGCTTGGATTTTCTTCTGAATGCAAAATATTGTTTTCACCTGAAAATCCCTATCAACTGAAATTTATCATTTGCTTATTTTGCCAAAAAGCTGTTCCAGCATCATTTTCTTTCCTCCATTTTAATATACATTAATCTTGACCTTTTCTTAAGTGATGGTTTTAGTCACTTTCTAATTTTTTTTTCTAGATATTAATAATAAATTTTACACTTTCAGAACATCTCTTGAGACTTGCTTGTCAGCCCACTTCCCCTCAGGATAGGTCAGGGCCCATTTGGAAAAGTCATATCTACTCTGGATTCTTTAAGGAAACTTAACCCATAGTGTGTCCTTAGTTTATGACCCATTCAAAAAAATATCCAGTTATTCTCAAGTTCAAAATTTCAGCCAAGCCTAGAGTAATCTTAACCCTAAGCTTTTATTGTGCCGTTGATGTAAGGATCCATGATTCTGAGTAGGTTCTTTCACAATGAGAGATAATTCAGTCTTATTTCTAGTAGAAATTAAATTTTTATTTTTACTTCATTTTTTTTCTTTTAATTGTGTTCCATTGATTTGCAAGTCTCAGATGTATGCCACTGAAAAAACATGAAGTGTATTTAGAAGTTGTTGGTTTGCTCGAACCTGAAAGAGGATGAAGAGGGAGCAATCATCATGTTACTAGGTTTTTTTTCCCGTTATTTCAAATTCACTACATCCAGGAAAGAACACATTTGGATGTTTGTCAAAGATTCCTAAATTGTAGTATAGAAGCAGTATACAAGCAAGAACAAAGTCAGATTCGTTTATTTTTGTTTTTTTAAATACTGTCTTGGCATGTGAAATGTTCTGAAGTTAACGTCATTGCATAAATAGAAACTGTATTATGCTATCGTGTTTATCAAATGCTCCTCATCTACTGCACCACCCCCATAAATCCACCAAAGCTGTTATTATTCAGGGGTGGGAAGGTGGGGAGAATGGAGTGAAAGCTACAGAATGATTTAACACTGTGGGAACTTAATCAATAAGACTGTTGCAGCGAACTCCCAGGAAAGAGTGTTGTTTTCCATCCAGATGATAATGAGGCAGACTAGCAGCAACCTCTGGAGGAGGAATGCTGGAGCAGTGAATATGTGGTAAAGCTTTGCTACTTGCTAATTAATAGTTTGAGGCCAGGCACCTTTTTGCTGTCCTGCTACTTGTAATTTCTTTCTGGCTTGTCCCACATACCTCTTTCACTATTGGGTCTTTCACTATTCAGTCTGTGCTAACTTAGATTCTGGAAACCAAATTTAACAACAGTACTAAAAATCTAAATTTACCTTTCTTCTCCCTCCTTTGTTCTTGGCATTATTAGTACATTTTATATGCCTGTATAGCATATAATCCTTCCTTACATTGCAAAAATAGTATTTTCTTACTGCTTGTATCCCAAATTGAGACAGCTGAACTTATTTTGGTGTTTGACATCTGTGGTCTGACTGGAAAGTATCAACAAAAGCCAAGCTGAATAAAATTTTAACATAACTAATATTTGTGATGTGCAAATTTAAATAGTTTTAGGTGCTGCTAGCATGAGAAGGTTGGGAATGCTTGTTCTATGGTACTTAAGCTCCATATTGATTTTTCTCACTTTTATCTGGAGTCCAAAACAGAACAGGGATCCACTTTAACAAAGCTAAAGCTCTGGCTGAGTGATGCCATTATATCTGTATCTTTGCAGCACATATAAGTAGAGGGAAAGCAAGTATTTCCTCCATTACCAGGGAAGAATTGAGGCCATGGAAAATGAAACTATGAGGTCAAAGTTGGCCATAAAGCAGATGGCCATAACACAGTGTTGGGCACTGCAGTCCAGTAGTGTATTGAATTCAGGTTTTTTAAGCATATTTAATGGGAGCATCTAAAAGCATGTCATAGATAAGAGTGAATTAATGCATTGTTTTGCTAAAACATAGGTAAAACATGCTACATTCTCTAAGAAACAGAAGATGACATTTGTTTTTACATAGCAAAAATATGAATAGCAGCCAGCAGCAGCCCTTTCAGGTTTCCAGTCTAGTAGTATCACTTCTACACCACCTTACTTCTCTAAGATTATTTATTTATTTCAAGATATTTGAAAGCTTTTCTTAAAATGTTTTCCAAAACCACACTTGCCATAATTAATCAATGCTAAGAACAGAACATATGAATAAAATTCTTTTTATTGATGAGGCATAATGTTTTTATTGCATTTAGTTTTGGCTCACGTAGTATTTTTCTAATTATTTTGTTTTCCTGACTCTTGATTGTCTCATCTTTTTGCTACTTGTCATGGCTCTTGTAGTCATCCAAAGCACCAGTGTGATAGCAGAGGAAGCAGTGGAGTAACTGTACCTGTGTGGCAATGTATTTTTCCCAGCTTTACAACAAAAAGCTATAGAGATTGAAAATGCTCATTTGATTTTTGCTGATCTGAGAGGTCTGTACCATATTTGATATTTTGGCCCAGCAGATCAAGATTTATATAGAATATATTGCATTAACTAGAACCTTCTAGTGCTAAACATTTTTTTTAAATGGCACTTAGATTTTGAAGAGGCAATGCAGATTTTTTTTTTTGCACTGAAATAAAAAAAAAAAAAAACACCCCACATTATAATTACTTAATCTACTAACGAGTGAAATGAATCACACCCTGCATTTATGTGGGTTCAAAAATATTTTTGTTTTACCTAGAAATTCAACTGATGTATTCAAAATTATCTAGAAAACTTGATTTGGATACAGAGCTCCTGCAGAAATTAGGCATTCATTCCCCCAGGCAACTTTGATTTTTTGAGCCTAAAAATAGAACATTCACAGTATAATTTTTAATTAATAAACCCAACTGGTATTTAGAGACTACTGACAATTCCATTGATAGTATTTTTTTCTGTAGCATTCCTATCTGTCTCTCAGTAGTAGAATTTCTGTTGGTCTTGTGCTTTCATAGTAAGACATTTTGGGCAGAGACCTTTGTTTGGGTCAGTGTCTAGGGCAGCACCTACTGCTTTGACTTCTCAGGTCAGAACTGACATTGTAAGAGACAAATATGCCATTAGTAAATTATTTAGTACTTTAAGTGTCTGTCATCTCATTCTTCGATGCTCGTTCTCATCAGTGACTTAAGCTGCAAAAAGGTTTGATATCACATTGGTGTGGGAAGGTTGAGTAACACTTTTCACGAAATAGAAGATATCTTCATAACAGAAAGAAAACAGCAACGTTTTATTCATTGGTACACTGAAAATTATAGTGCAACTACAGATTTAATTTGGATTTCAGCACAGGGCTGTCACAATGGCATATGGGCAGAAATAGAAGACACCAGATCAGGAGTCATTCCTAGTAGGCACCACAACAATACATGCACGAGCACATGTGCACACAAATACACACCCAATTCCTAATTACAGTCTTTGTCCTAAATAGATATCCATACACTGCTCATGATTTACAATGATTTTTGTTTGTGAGCCAATTGTATTTTCATTTTCTTTTGTGCTTTGACAGGATATAATTATTTCTGAAACGTATAATAGGATCAAAGCATATTTCATTATTAAAGAAATTATTGCATTATGTTAGTGCCCTCTTGAATGCATGAAAATGTTAATCCAGTTTTGTCATATATTTTCAAATAAGCAGTTTTTTCTTATGAAAGTTTTGTGAAATTAATTGTTTGCTTTCTCCCAACCTCTGAGGGGTCTATAGCTTCAGAAGATATCAGATAAAGGATGATGACATATAATGAGGGCAAGATTTAGCTATTAAACTTCCTTTGACTCACTTTAAATATTGATTAGAGAAACACTTCTGGGCAAATATTTATATTGAGCAATAATATAATTCAGTGATTTTTTTTTTTTTAACTTTCTGAATATCATTATGTCTTCAGTAATTTAGCTTAGAAAAAATACATTGTTAGCCATGGGTTATATGAAAAAGCCCTAGATAGATGAGACCAAGAAAGAAGAGTAAAATTTTCAAGTAAACCATCCTTCATAAAATGCAAAGATATTCTGTGTTGCGTAGCTTATATCTGGCCTTTCCCAGGGTTTAGGACTGTTGTACCTGGGATATTGGCTTCAAGCAATTTCTTACATAATGCTAATGTTGTGACAGGTACTAATGAAACCATGCTATTTCTAGATAAAGCTGATATTGCGTATGTAGGTAGAAGAGGTAATTTCCTTATTCACTTTCATAATGAACTCAAGGAGGATGGAGGAAACTTCCTGCATCTGTGACTATCTCCTAGATTTTATTAGCTTTTTTTCAACAATAATAAATTTCTTTGCATGTTTTTGTTTACTGGATATATAACTGTAACAGCTGAAGCTACTTGGTGTGTAAATGAGTGATGTTCTCTTTCTAGGGCAAAAAAAAAGCATCTAAAAAATTCTCAGAAACAATCTTGCAAGAGTCTAAGAAACATCAACATATTTGTGTTTTAAAAATTTTTCCAAGTTTTTACTCAAATGGTGAAGAGTCCAATATGTGTGCCAAACACAGGGGAACCAAGTATGTATATCATACATAATATTTGAGTATCATCTCAGTGTGAAGGCTGTGTGTGTTGTTTAATGACTAATTTTTATTTCTTTAATTATGTTGGACCTTTGGTTACTAAACACTCCAAACATTCCCTGAAAGTTTGAGGTATCCAGGTTGGAGAGCACTGTGGACCCTCCCCACTTCAAGGCAGCACTCATCTCAGCTGTCACATGCAGAATATCTTGCTTGTCTTACTCGGTGTTGCTGGTCCAGTCCAAGAACCAAATACTGCAGGGGAGGCTAAAGAAGTAAGTGCTTGCTATGGACTTGACAGGATATAAATCTTGACAGAGGTCGCTGAGAAGGGAAAGGGGGATGTGAAGCCAGTTAGCCAGATATATCTGGCATTTCCAATGATCCTTGCATCAGAATTAGATCTCTGACAGAGATTATTTTTGCTTTAGGTAGGAAAATTAGTAAAAATTTAACAGCCATTTGCATGTGTTCTTATTATTCCAAATTCTTAAAAAGATAATTTTTACCTATAAGAAAAATTCTCCTTGGTCAGTTTCTCAGTTAGAGTCCATGTCTGTGCTGTTACCTAGATTTCAAGAAAGCTGCTTTAATTTAGGAGAACCGCAGGGTTTGGTCTATTGCCTGTAACTACTTTACAAAATAGTCAAATCAGTTTTTTCTTATTTGAGGTTGTAATACTTCAGTAATGATTGTATTATGGATGTATGCCATGACAAAAACCTGGCTCTATATTGAAATGACATCCATATGTCCATATTTCAGTACAATTGGATTTTGCAAAGTTTCATCTGAATTTTTAATCAATGTTTAATAGTTAATTTTAGATTGTATTAAAATAACAAATTTATATAATCTTTGATTGCTGATGTGTAATATTGAGATTCCTTCACCTGAAGTCTTACTTTCTTACTGGAATATAGTTTCTTATTGCTCTAATTCATATTGTCATCTGTCAAGTAAGAAGTAATACAACTTATTCTTCAGACCCATTTATTGAAAATGAGAGGAGTATGGACTTTTCTAATTGACAGGTAGGACCAAAATCCATATAGTGGTTTATAACAGAGAAGAAAGAGATGCTCTAACTATTATAGAGTATAATGAAGAACTCTCAAAAGGAACCTAGGTTTCAAAATCTTCGAGTGGTAAACTAAGTGAATAGGTAAATGCTTGAGGTGCTTTTTGTCATCTCAAGGGATGAAAAACCATATTCTTAGATATATGATCTGCCTGCTAAAATATGGAGGCGAGCCTGAAGTAATATTCTAGGACAGTACTTCCTTCTTTTGTCAATGAATGATCTGGCCTTAGGGATTAGTCCACAGTCTGACTGAAACAAGGGTTTTTCGCAAACCAGTGAAGGTGTAATAAGCCAGAGGTGTGTGGATGTGCAATAGCTGCAACTTAAAATTCTAAGGTTATACAAATGTCTCAGGAAAAGCCCAACCTCTCTATTAAATGAAAAATATAGTTTTAATTTATCTCAGGAATGGCAGTGATTCTAATATAATTCATCGACGAAGGCATTTGACAACAAAGCAAGTGCATGTTAAATGTGTTTCTGACTCAATATGGAGGTTCATGCTATCACAGTGTAGCCAAATCAGTTTTTCTGATCATTCAGTTTTCAAATTAATCTAATGTACCATAAGACTTTTCTTTAGTGTGTTACTGATTTCTGATTTTTCTATTTAAACTGTTTTCTTCTTTCTGGTCAGATATTGCCCCAACTTTCTATGAATGTAACATTCTGAATGTGATGGTGAGTAAAAGCATATCTAGTTCTAACAGATATCTTGCCATTCTTTTCCCTTCATGCTTTCTGTCACAAAAGCACAGGACTTGCAACATTCCTGTAATTGTGCTCCTACGGCAAGCTATTTCTGCATATATCTAGGCTGATAGATCTCTTTTATGTCCGATCACATTTTTTCCTATATCCAAAGTGACAGATTTTCAAAACTTCTGTAGTGTCCTTTGGTAGTCCTGGACTTATTATCTCCTCAGGTTTTTTCATTTTTGTGATTAGATGGGCCAATGTAATGTGAAAGTCAGGATGCTAATTAATTTAGTTCTTATTTTACATTTGTTGTTTTTCATGTTCAAAGTATCTTTTTCAGCTGTCCAGTATCCTCTTCTCCAGGCTAGTGGCATTCAGTTAGGTTTCTTCCAGCATTGAAACTGAGCATCCTTCCTTACTGCTATGACATTCCATGTAAGCAGAGATTTAAGTCTAGTTTTGCTCACATTTGTTTATATAATTGCCAATCTGGACAACATCCTTACTGACGGTGATCGTGCAATATCTTTTTTTTTGGTTATCTTGCCTCTTCTATTGTCCACATGTTTTTGGCCTTGTCTGTGTGAAACTGTACTTCATTAGTGTGTAGTACCTAGTAGTGTGTAGTTGAGAATGACTGCAAATCAGATAACAAAAAAACCACAGGCCTCTGTTGAACTCATAGATCTTCAAGAAAATGCAATTCCACAAGTAAAATGCCATAAAATACCACATGTAACTGAGAAAATATCCTTGATGGAAAAGGAGATATAGAACTCCAGAATAAGGCTTAAACAGCACTTTCAGCAAGTAACTGCAAAAAATAGATATCTTGGAATAAAGACATTAAGTGGTGGTGTTACTTCTTTTGATAGGATGGCAGTCACTTCATATTTTCAGCTCTCACTTAAATCAGCTAAGAAGACTAGTTATATAAGAGAAATTCAAAGAGTATTCAATTCCATATAAATACAAACCACATGCTTTTTCTAAGCATTTTCTAAGCAAAGATGAAAGTCTAAAAGTGTTTGGGAGTTATTTAAAGGCAAGTTTAAATATTGCATATGTGGGGAGTTAATTGGGTCCTTTCTCTGAGACCCTAATGGGTCTGGGACCTTGGACAGAAGACTTTGGAAGTTTCTGACCAATCTAAATTTTAAAAGTAATTTTTTTTCCTAAGTAAGAGTAAAGTAAGACCAGGAAGATGCTCAGAGAGATTAGGCAGTGCCCTGATATTTTGGATATGATAGATGGTCTGCAGTGCTGTATAAAAAACATTAGGCAGAACAGCATTTGAAGACCAAAGGAAGCACCACAGTTGTAACACTCACAAAGATTAAAAAGTCCAGGAAAAATCTGCCTTTTGAGAAAAAATTGCATGAATGGAACTGCATCAATTTTAAGTTTTCAAATTTCAGTATTTTCAGGCTCTCACAGGACACCACCACCTGAGTGCTACCTCAGGGAACACCCTTCACAGAATCAGTAGTGGAAAATGCAGTCAAAGATGAATAAACTGTCAGCTTGGAAGAAACAGGACACAGAGTGATTTACATCTGAACAAAAGCAATAATGAGATTCTGTAATATTAACACTACAGGAAAAACTGAAATAGTAGAGAAGAGAGGTTGTGCTTTTACATTCAAGCGTGTGCTGTGTATTGTTCACTAGACAAAAATACAACCTTTAATGGAATCTGGGAATAAATCCCATGATAAAATTAAAATTTTGGCAATCCTTTAAATTAATCTCTAAGTTCAAGTCTGGTTCTCATGGAGGTGGGGACCTGATTAGGGAAGACTTTGGAAACAAGTGCTAGGAAGTTATAAGATCTCCACAAACTCAGAGTACTGAGTAACCTGACTTGCTTCACTAGTGTTAAATATGGACTAAAATTTTATGTCATGCACACTTTTTGCAGAGTCTTAATGAAAATCATTACTACTGAGTACATGAACACCATTCTTTGTGCTCTCTGCTGTTGTTGAAGTCTGACCTGAATGGGACTATATTTATAGGCACTAGGATAGTGCTGCTTAAATAATAAAAGAAAAATATGGTGATAAGAAGACAGAGATTAGAAACAGAAAGTCCAAGGGAAAAATATGGTATCATGGGTATAATGCACAAAAACATGATAGAGATAGTTGTTTCAGCCTGTTGCATGTATCAGAGATGTTGAAGACCATGATGAAAGGAACAAGTTGTTGATACAACTTGTAAAGATTCTTCCATGGGACTAAAGCTGGAATAGATTTGAAACTAGTTCTGGGCTAAGACTCTCACATTGCCAAGACTGCCCTTTGGAAGCTACTCTAGGTAAAGTCCAGTCATATATATAAGTACATTTTCTGTTAGCACAGTAAATTTAACTTTTGATAATCACCCATATTATAGCAGGCATAAATTCAAACGTTATTGGATTTAATGTTCTGATTATCACCTTGAAATACATACACTGATCTTATGGACTGGTTTAACAAAGGGAATTAATCAGACTGTAAAACACAGAGGATACAAATCACAAAGGATTGCTCTGTCACCTTTAGTTGCCCCTGAAATGTTTGTTGAACTACCTGTATATTTTATGCTTGGATGTGCTTCATGCTCAGATCTGGAGAACTACTATATTCTGTATTAACAGTACTTTCCAAAAGAGATGTATTTAGATGTAACAGTTTTGGTTTACATCTCTTTAATTTCTCTCTCAGTTTGACAAACACGCTCAGCGCACACACACAGAAGTAAGGAAATAGAAAAATCCCCCAGTCCCCAAACCAAAAGCCACAGACTGGGAGGAAACACTTGTCAGAACTGAGAAATTATCAGAAGTACTTAATTTCTTAGATTATTGGTGAATCCTAGGGAGTAATTTACAATTAAAATTAAGAAATTATTAGAAGCTGTATCTTAGGTTTAGTTGTGGGAGGAAAAAGAATTCTGTAATTTCTAAATGCTTAGACTCCATTTGTGTTTGCCTAAACCAACAACTTTTCCAGCCTCAGATAATTCAATTAACAAAAAGCACAATGATTTTGATCATTATTTTAATTAAGTATAGAAAATAGGCATTGAATTATCACCACAAGTTAAGCCTTTATTGCAGCGATTTTATAAGTTTCACCTGTAAGAACTGGGGCTGGGATTTGGAGGTGGGGCTGTGCACTGGCAGAATCGTGAGTGCAGTGACAGCCAACCATACGTGCCCATTGTTTTGCATCATTAGCACTGTAGTGAGTCTCAGAAAAAAAGAAGAAAATGTCCACTCTTTTTTATTACTTCACTTTTTTTTTCTTTTTTATTTTTTTTATAAAGCACCTAATTTAGGCCACAGACAAAAAGAAAATGTATCTTGAATATGCATCACAGGTTCCAAAAATGAAAAGAAATTGGATTTGGATAGCACTTACTCAATAGACAGATATGATACATGGTAAGAAGGTGCACTGTCTGCCCTGTGATAGATTAAACTACTTTGTAGGAAAATTACTGTGAGCCAGTCACCACCACCACCGTGGCTAAATCTTTAATAAAATTCTCTTCCATATTCAAGAGCGAGGTATGAAGTACACAATAAGCAGAGTGGAGTAGAGTGCCATTTATCAAACCACAGCTAGGTCTGTAATCTCCTGCTTTATCCTTTTTTAGTACTTTATTTGTCTTTATTGTTGCAAGGAAGCACATTTACCCAGGGCAGTGGGCTTTTGGTGCTGATAAACCCTTTGTTTTAAATTCTACCTGTGGGGTTTTTTTCTTTTTTCTTTATTTTTTTTCCTTTTCTTTTCTTTTTTTCTTGATCAGGTAACCATCCGGTCACTCTGTGGGAGTAATTAGTCTGTTTTGGTGGTCCCTGACTTGTTACATATTCTTTCACCCTTCCTTGCCTGACCTGACCCTACCTTTCTTGTCTCCACGCTACAAAAAAAAAAGAAGAAAAAAGGGGGGAAAAAAAAAAAGGGATACTATAACATCTAAGACATTTTAAAAAGAATGCTCAAGCCTGTGCAGAAGACGGTCTGGGGTGTATTGCATAATGCTTTTTTCAGCCTATTTGGCAAGATGGCAGTGTTGAAGCATGTTGCAGTTGGCCCCTGGGTGGCACTACATGGCTAGATCTGGGACCAACAAAAACATTTTTGGATAAAGGCAGAAAACGTAATTGAAGCACTTTTCTTTTTAAAAATTAAAGACTTTAGCTAAATTTGTTAATATTTGCTGGATTCAACACAAATTCACAGTATTATTAAACTGTGTTCCTCTAATTCAATGACATTCCAAAATGTTCCATGTATCTTGACCACCTGGTAATATCTGGATCATTTTTGGGAACACACTGATATTAAGTACAGATTCAGTGGAAGGGTCCTATGGGTAGAAGTATGTGACTAGAACTGCTTTGTGCTGCCTGAATATGCATACTACCAGTCTGTGCTGCAGCCCTGGGGGTGATTTTTTTAGTACTATTATAACCCTTTTTATTGTTTGAATAGCAGTTTTATGACAAAACATTTATATTCAGCCTGCCTTTGTACTTGACTGAAAGAGAGCAATCACTGAGAATGATAAGGCAACAATGGTAATGATAACTGCATTTATGGAGGCTTACAGAATTTAAACGGGCATGCAAAAATAGACCTTCTATAGTGCTCTACCTGTATTTGAACTGGCTGGGGTATATTTCTTGTGCCTGGCCCATGTTTGATTGTTAATGGATATGTTGCATTTTCTCCCATTTTTCTCTCTTATGGCATTTCTTCTGTATGAATCTTACCTGTGTGTACATCAGGTTTATCTTAGCACTGAAAGGTGCGATAGTAAGATGGAGGGACATAACTATTTTTCAAGATCCATATCCCTTATTAGTCCCTAACTTAAATTACTGCTTAGCTTACATGTCAAGTTTTCAGAGTTTTTGGTATTATGATCTCGCGTCAGAATGGTCATTACATGTCTTTCAAGGTTTTACATGTCTTTCAAGAAAAATAGGCAATTCTTTTACTCTCCCTTGAGAAGAAGTGAGGAATAGTACTGGATATTGGAAAGCAATCCAAGAGTTTAAGAACAGTCCTTGTGTTGCCCGAATATTTTTAAGCTAAATCGATTCTAATTCTTTCATACTTTGCTCTGAAGTTTTCTCTCTGTTGAGGTTCGTTCAGACACATCCAGTGGACACACATACACATTTGTGTATTTCATTAAATTTCTTGTTTATAGAAGAATGCAAGAAAACAATGAGAAGGTTCATTGTGTTCTGGGAGGAGATAAATAGTTCCTGGATCTCCAAATTTTGTGTGAGGGGAACAGAATTATGCCAAAGTCTATGTATATTTTAGTATGGATTATGAAGAAAGAAGGTGTGCACTACACATTGCCCTGAAGATATTTTAAGGCTATGTTCAGCTACACTGCTCACAGACTGCAAAGAAGACTTACCAATGTTAGAGGCTTTTTTATCAAGTGAACAACTGTTCCCATGGAACTGGAATGACAGATCCAGCCTACTATTTTAGATATTATTTCTCAATAATTTGAAATAATTTTGTCAGGAAGCTATTTTATATAAAAACGTCTTTCTATAAAGCAAACTAATGTATATTTTTTATAGAAGTGAATGACCATTTTAAAGGCCTTTTCAATTTTGAGCCATTCATTTAGATTTTAATGTTTTTGAGAGGTGGGAATCTCAGTACAGCCCAATTTATTTCATACTATAGTTTTTCTATGATATAATTTTACTTCTTTTCCACCTGTATTTCAATTTTTCTGTACTTACCCATCCATTAGAAGTTTACAGTATATAACAGTTGAGAGCCAAAATTTGTGAAAACTAAGTGACTAGAAATGTTAAAAAAGAAATCAGTTGTTAAAAACATGAGATATCTTTTATTTTATTTGTGTGTTTTTTGCTATTTCAGAAGCTCACTAATTACATTCCATTTTTTAATGTACGTATATGATCATTGCATGTTAACCTCTTCATGTGTTTCTGTCTGCCCTATTTAGGCTTTAAATATGTTTAAACTAATAATTCAAGTTCTCTTTTGCAAATGAAATATAAGTAATGCTAACATTAATTTGCTTTGCCTTATAATATCCTGGAATGCTGCATTCAAAGATACATCATTTTCTACTAAATGTCTTTCTAATACTTCTGTGCAAATGATACTTTTTCCCCAGGCCCAGCTACTTAGTGGATATTATTGAACAAATGTCTTTTATAGGATCGAAAAAAGTGTGGCATTATGTGAAAGAAATTTTTGAAAATGTGCATGGACTATTTCGGAATATGCTTAGTGAATATTAAGCAAACACCTGAAGTTCCTGTGCTACTGCCTAGAACCAGCACTTCATTACCTATTACGTGCAGTGACTTTGAATTTTTTATTAGGTACTGGTCTCTTAGCCTGTAAGGCTTGTGCATGATGTCTATGAGAGTGATTTCCAGCAGAGCGAAGCCCTATCAACAGATCCACCTAAAAGGTAAGGATGTTTTCTAATTTTTAGTTCACATGCTGAACAGCTGCCTGCGGAACACCTGCCCATGGAGCAGGAAAGAAATTTGGTTTAAGGGTTGATTATACATGTCTTACTCATATACAGTAAGTCCAGAAATAGGCATGATGAACTTCATAAACCCAAAATATGCAAATAGAGAGAACAATACCAGAATATTTACCCCCTAATTTTGTGCTCCACTACATTTTTAGAGCATTTTTTTTTTCAGGTTGGTGAGGACATAGGAGAAAGGCTTACATATAATTCTGATTTATTTAGTGTCTCCCAAATCTGTAGTGTTGCTATTTTAAAAAGCAAACTGTGACTCGGGCAGGTAATATATGTAAAAGAATGAATCACTGCTATTGGCATTCCTCATATTTGCTAAGGAAAACAGTGTTAACAAATGTTAATGAGTATTAAGAAAAAAACAGCAAAGCAGGAGGAAATGACGAAAAATTGAGAAAGGCAACTCATAAGAATGAGAGGGGAAAAGGCACAACTGTTAAGCTAGAGGTAGTGAAGGAATGCACTGATTCCTTTTTCACTGAAAATGACTTAAATGGACTTTTGACAGTAAGGGACCTTATTACAATGGATCATGAGTGATAAGTTCTAAGACTATTAGTTTGAGGAATTCAAATCAGGTAATTTAGGGGTGAACATGTCTTAAGAAAATATGGGCTTCAGAATGTTGTGAAACACTGATAGTTAAGAGAAGAGAATTTGTTAAAAGAATAGAAGGAGTGACAAACTTTGAAACTCAAGACCAACAGGGACCTTCTTGGTCTCCAATTTTCTCATGTTAGCATCATAAAGTTAGCAAAGTCCATCTTAGAAGTTTTCGTTTTTTCTGATAGAAATCTTCTCTTCGACTTCTTTTTTTAGACATTTATTTACTTTTCCAATCTATTTTTTTCATTTCCAATTCATAAATAATTCTTGTGCCAAAATTTGCGTCTTGATTGGTAACTGTCTTTCAGCCCAATGCTTTACCTTTCAGAACAACTTATTGCCATTTCTTCTTTAGCCAGTCCTTATCCACCTTTCAATTTCACTTCTTGCCCATGTGTTTTCAGCTTTAACTAACCTTTTCACATGTGATGTTTTATGAAATACCTTGCTGAAATCCAGATGGATATTTCCTCAAGCACATCAGTTACCTTGTTAAAAGAAAGCCATTGGTTTAGTCTTCCTGCAAGTAGTATATGTTATATTTTAAAGCTGGAAATGTCTCTTTTTCTTGTTCATATGAAAACAGAGCTATTAGTGATAGTGTAATGAAATCATTGCTCATGCAAAGGGAAAGCCTTGTCATCCACCCTTTCTGAGCAGTGAATTTGGGTCATGCCATTTAGAAAAAGGGTTTCTTGAAAGCAGTCTCTTTTTGATAATGGGACCCTAATCCATTCCCCAATCAGACTGAGCATGCATATCATGACAAATCTTTCCTCCATTAAAATCATTTGCTATCCTAAAAATGAATTAGCTGAAGCAATATACTCTTCCCAAGGTTTCCCTGAGGAGACAGGAGCAGCTGCTTGAGCAGCAAGTGCTGCCTGAACAGTCAGACACCAAGGCAATGAGGCCACCACTGGTGTCACCGGGGAGCAAGAAACAGACCCTTGCAGGGAACTGGGGAAGAAGGTTGCTCATGGATACCATCGTTTTGCTGAGGCAAAACCAAGAATCAGATATGACTGTCAGAACTGGCAAAGCTCTGCAATCGTGGAAATGTATAATAGTAACACAAACTCCAAGAGAGCAAGATCAGAAAGAATGAAGCTGTTGTTTCCAATGTGTCATGCTCCTCTCGCTACTTGAACTTCTTGAACAGCTGTGTAGAGACTTATCTTCAATTAATTCATTAGATTAATAAGTTCTCAAGGCTAGTTTGTGGTAAAATGTCTTACTCTTAGGCTTCCTATGCTTGATAGATATCATGATATGTAATGCTGAAGATATTTAATAATGACCATATTCTTCACTTTTTTCTGAAGACTGTTTTCTTCTAAAGACCTGCAATGCTGCAGAGAATGGGAAAAACAAGGTAAAAAAAAAAAGGCAGACATAAATAAGTTGAAAAATTTGAGCTGGATGCTTTCAATGGGCTTAGTTTGCACAAATTAGCAGACGTAGAATTTCTGCAGAGGTGATAAATATACTGATTTTTTTAAATTTTGTTTTTCTAAATTAAAGTAGAAAAAATAATACAATGGAACAAGTATTTTTTTCAATTGTATGATATTATTGGTAGAGTTTTGTGGCTTAGTATTTTTCTTCTTTTTCTATGAAAATGAATAATTTTTAAGGAAAGACTGTATTAACACATTAAGCTTTACAATTAAAATTTATTCTCAGCCTCAGAAGAGCTGATGGTAGAATGTGATCTGGAATTCTCCATCAAAATTATTTTTCAATAGAAATAATTCATGCTTTGAAATTAGAAGTGGTATTATTATGAGTCAATAGTGGAAATTCCCTAATTTTGTTTGAAAATGAATTCTTGACATCTTTGCAATTAGATAATTGAAAGTTTGAAAAGTGAATTCTTTTTTGAAGTGTAGCTTAAAAACTTCTGTGGTCATAATTATCAACTAATTTATATTAAAAATTGCAAAATCAATATAAAAATGTTTGGAGTATCTTAAAATTACTGACTATATGTATATGAATATAGGGTTTTTTTCTGATTATTTCAATAGGATGGCATTTTGAAATATAAAATTATTTTTGTCAGTCTACCCCATTTCCTTGTGATGTTTGCTTGACGTACACTATCAGCTGATCATTCAACATGTCTCCTTAACCAGTGTATTTTAGTTTACATGAGACTTTAAATTCAGCAATCAACTGAAGTAATTTCTGTTTATATGGTAGGGGAACACACTTGTAGCCAAGCTGCAGATTTGTGTATTGTGAAATGACTGAAGATGGTTATGAAAATCTTGGTTGTTTGACTTATGATGGTTGCTTTCATCAGCAAATAATATGATTTTCAGTATATGACACAGATTCCTTCTTATGCATTTTTTTTCATTATCAAATTGAGGGGGCATTTAAATATCAAGGCTCTATTGCTTTTCTTGGTAGTCATTTGAGCTGTTAGGATCGTACTTTTATAACAATTGGGTCTTTTCTTAAAACCTCTTTCTTTGTTCAGCACAACTTTAATGTGTTGGGCATGTCTCCTTTCATCACAGCAGGGGACACTGTGTATTTGTGGGATAAACTAGTTCCATATTAGCAATGTGGAATCAGTTTAAACTTGTTTGCATATGATGATAGTGCCTTTTGTGATGGTAAGTGTTGGGGAATTCAGTCAGCAATAGTATTTTTTACCTCAACAGTTAATTCATATTGTATAAATATCCTGTTCCCATTAAGCCTAAATGCTATTTTTATTGTCTATGGATATATGATATGTTGATAATAGTACAAAAATAAACTCATCTGGAAATTAGTGGCTGGTATTGATGACATGCCAACGCTGTAACTCACATTTTGCTGCTTAAAAGAGAATCTCCCATAGTTGCTGTGTTGAAAGCTTTTAGGGTTGTTTTGAATAGGGTGTGTAACAGTTTATTCAGGGAGTTGCAGCTGTGAAAGCACTTAGACAATGTGAGTCTCCACGTTGCATGCTGAAAGTTTAATACATGGAGAGCTTCAGTGGGAATCTATCACAGCAGGTCAGGTGCCAGGGCTCCTTCTGGAATGCCTGGTAATGGAACTTGTGTGCTCCAGTGAAGATACATCAGGGAACTTTTTTAGTCTGAGAGTTTAAGTCAGATTTAGGTAACAAAGTCCTCACCTTGGTTGGTGGAGCTTTAGACATGTATGGAAGCAGGATGCTAGGTGACTTAGGAGTATTAGTGATAAAAGCTTATGTATTTATGTATATATTTTTATGTCTTTGATTAACTTACCAGTATTCAATCAAAGTCCCACTTCAGATGCCTCACTTGGTTTGTAAATCTTACTCTTCCTTATTTTATCTAAATATTCTTGTTGATATAAATTATAATTTTAAAATACTTTTTTATTTATCATAAGAACAATCTTGACTATTTGTGAATGATCTTCTGTGCACATTAGAGGTTATAAAGATGAGAGTGAACATTTTGTTACTTCTGTAGAAAAATATATTTTCTAATTTGATTTTTAATCCTGCCTAATGAAAGCCACACTGCATTGTAGCCACACTACAAAATCCTCTTGATTTCATGGCATTTTTAAAGTTAATCTTATTCTTATCTATTAAAAAAATAATTGATCTCAGACTCAATTTTGTCTGGGAAGGAAAGGAGTGAATATGCAGGGAGCTGTTTGGAAGCTACACTATTCTCTGCAAAAGACCAGCAAAGAAATAATTTACTTAGGAAGATCTTTTTTTAAGAAACCTGCCAGCAAGCTTTTTCCTTCCTGTAGGGTTCACATTTAAACTGTTTCTAATGTTGACTTTTGGCCAGCAATGTCTCTTTTTCCTTCTATGATGGAAAGAAACAGCTCAATAATAAAAAATACTAATTTCTATGTCTTTCACATTCATGTCTGAGAAGACATGCAATTTATGGAAGAAAATTACAAATCACATTATGAACTGCTTAAGAACTTCAAGAAAAAGCAAAAATACTTCTGGAAGAAAGCATGAAAAAGTATATAGGGACTAACATTTTTTCAGAAGCTTAGACATGGTATTTCCTTTTTTTGAAATGAACATATAAAAATGCATGAATGTCTGAGATATCTCATAGAATAAATTTTAAAATTGAATGACAATTTCCATCATGAAAACAGAAAGAAGTTTTTTGGTAAGGTCAAAAGAAGATGTGAATATTTCTTATGTGGACTATTTGAAGGAAGGTCTGTGACTGCATCCAAATTGTTACTAATCTAAATACAAATTCACCTACACATTTGCCTCACAAAGCATGTGATTTAATCACAATAATAAAGTGTGTTGGTGAGGAATTTGGAACAAGTGTATATGAGCTGGTCTTTCTTATAGCATGACTCTATTGCAGTCAGTGGACTTTGAAGTGGCTGTTCCTGAGCTTTCTGAAGTATGGTCGGGATATACTCATTTGGAGCACAAGGTTCATAACATGGGAAAAAACATTCAAGAGATCAATTATTACTCGTGACTCACAGTGTGTTCAAGATGTCTTTATGACTTGTCACTGAGACAATAATTTGATTTGACAGGCAGATTGGATGTTATTAAAAGTAAAGGATTTCAGTTGCCTTACTGCACATGTGAGGTGTTAACAAAGATCTTTGCGAAGAGAGCCAAGAGGAATGTGGCACTAGTTTGGTCTGCAGGTGAAGGAGTTGGAAAATTTCCCAGTTTTGTAATTAGGTGGTGAATTAATTGTTTATAGTTGTCCACAGAGGCTTTTAACTAACAAAATGCATCTCTCACATTAATAAAGTTGATACAGAGCACCTTTTTCAAGGAAAAGAGGAATTAACAGTTTAGACTGGGGTCTCTGTCATGTTACTGGTGTTATTATATTATTTTTTATTATCTAGTATGAAAAATTCATTACCATCTGGATCCCATTTAACTAGATACTGTATATTCATATAAACTAAAAGAAACCTATATAAAATTATGAAAGGAAAAGAGGAAAAGCTTGACAACTAGATAGATATAGGAGGCTAAAAGAAGCAAATCATATATGATTGCAGCATGCTTTATAAGCTTTTTATGAATGAGTAAAGCATAAGAAAATCTTATTTGGGACTCTCTGGAAGTGTTCATTGGAAAAAAAGATCACTTAATTATTATTTCGTCTTTACTAAAAAAATGTGGGAAAAGGCAAGTAGTAATCTGATCATGAGCACATTTAGAATTTAGTGATCCTTGAATGTGCTCTCTTATGTCTGTTTGTTTATTTTGCCACTGGTGAAATTGGTACAAATGCATAAGCTCATTTCATAGGAAAAGTTGCCTCTCTTATATAACTGCTATGAATTTAGGCATATTTAAAGGGTTTTTTCCCAAACTTTTGGTGAATTAGCTATTATTTCTTACAAAATAAATTTATGAGGAGCCATACACTCCTCTAAAGGCCTATGTTCTGGGCATTTTACAGCAGTCTAATTTTAAAATACCTATTTTCAGATGTTTAAGAGCAACAGTTTAGAAAATATGTGATTCATGAAAGTCCTTCCATAAACATCCACTACCAGCTGGTAGGCTATTTAAGCCTTTTAGGCTGCTGCTTTGAATTTTTAGAAATGTGTATAGTAGTAAGAAGCACCCATTACTAGGATTTTTTAATATGTTTTCTTCTATCAAAGAATGTATTTCTATGTGCTGTAATGTTAACCCTTTACATGTTGATTTTTTTTTTTTTTNTTTTTTTTTTTTTTTTTTGAGAAGAGCAAATGTTAGTAAATGTACAGGTAAACTTACCAATTAATTAAGTCTACATGATATTAAGTAAATGTAAACTGCCATATGTTCAGTAAATTCCATAACCCTGAAGATAATAATTACCATACCTGGCTTATAGTGGCCTTACTTTGAAAACAGGTGGGATATTCTCTGTCTTTTTGTTTAGTTATTTTATTAATGTTTTTTTGACAAATACTAAAAGCAGTTACAAAATGTTACTGAGAGCAAAACTGTGCTCAAATTTACCAATGCAGACTTAAAAAACTAGTTCCTGTCCTTACAGGTAAGGGTAAACAAAGAACTGATTTTCAATCTGGCACATGTAGGCTACAAATCTGAAGGTGAGGCAATTAAAAAAACTTTCTTCAACTTTTGAATTACACTCACATGAAACTTTATGAAAGAAAGGAAAATACTTAAGATATTGACACTGAAACTTCACTTTCTGAAAGATGCCATTTTTGTTTTATTCCATCAGACACTACTACAATGTCTGAAGGGCAAATATATAAAAATGTGAATGTGCTTAAAAAGCAGAATTTAAAAAAAGAGAGTGAAAGGAATTTTTTTAGAATTTAGCCAGTCATAAAAGATGACTCATCAAACTCTGTATCCCAAAACACTTTCATCTTTGTCTCTGACATGCCCGTAGTCATTCTATGATTTCCCTCATTCTCTTCATGGTTATTAAATATTGTAAAATATAGTGTATACTACATATGTATATTGATATTATTTTGTAATCTGTATTATGAACACTGGGAATAGTCAGTTGTTGTTCTTGCTAAATTGGCATACAGTACTCCACGAGTAGTTACCCTCTCTGAGAAGTAAAAGTACAAATGCATAAAGTACTATCAAATATGAAAGGGTTTTCCAAACTGAATGCCATTAGTGATACAAAAGTCCTTTGAAAATACTGTGAAACCTTTCACAGAACTCCTTCTGCTAATTGTAATTACTATGGTTCTTATCAATGCAATTGATGGTACGAAGCAATTAAATTTTCCAAAAACTTGATCAAGGGAGAGTTACGGATATGCAGTGTGCATTTAAGACTAAGGCTATTCAGCCTGAGGAAGAACTGCCTTCCTTTGAATTAGAAGCAGGTAGGGGGTAGCTGGAGCTGGTGGTCTAGTTTTGTTTTGTTTTGTTTGACTTCTGTAGTGAAATTCAATAAAGAAGAGCAGTTAAAAGGAATCTGTTAGGACAATTATTGATATTTTCATTCCCACTAAAAATATTTGGTAACTCCTTTATAAAATCTGCTTAGAAGAACCTTTTGGAGTATATTCTTGCAAGCATTTTGAAAAAAGATGGAATATCTGTGTGAAAGACCTCTAATTCTTCATCATTACCTTCATCCTTGCTTATTCTCTTCACTTACTGTTTTCCCAGTTTTTAGATGTCAGTTTCTACGAATGCCGGTAATACAAAAACCAAAGCAAACAAAAAAACCCAAAACACAGCAGCAACAACAAAAAAACCCCACAAGACAAACAAACAAAAACCCCATAACAAACCCTGAATGTCAACAGAAGATTTACAGAGGAATGCAATCAAGAATGATGTTGCAAATCAAGCCTAGAATCAGACCATCAAAAATTCAAAAACTTTCATCTATTTGCAATTAAGGTGGTAATTGCTATTTTAAAATGTTTTCCTTCTTCCAAAGAAACTCTGTGTTGTTAGCTGAAATTCTAGGGATTTTAAATCACAGCAAATCTCTGTGCAGCTGATGAAGGCTAAATATTATAGGCAATCAAAACAACATATTATCTACATATTTCAGCTGATTAAAAAAAAAAAAAGTAGCTTTTTCAACTTCTTTAGGAAGTTATTTTACTGTGTAGTTCTAGCTAATTACAGCATATTTTTCAGACCAAAATATTAGCATTAGATATTTTAAAGCAAAATGTGATGGATTTTTAAAGAAATTGCACATGAGGTATTTGATATGTTATTTTAGTCTAAGCAATTATTCCTTTTCTTTCTGTTGTGAATCAGTTTTGCAGTGAAGACTTGGTTGTAAACATCATGTAATACAGACAATTAAAGTTTCCTTAAAAATACTGTAATTTAAAGATTGATGTATCAACATTACATAATATGAGTGGAAGGTGTCCGTGCCCGTGGCAGAAGGGTTGGAACTGGATGATCTTTACAGTCCTCCCAAATCCAGGCCGTTCAATGGTTCCATGATTCTGGTGGGTGTTTTCTTTCAGCAACCGTTCTTTAGTTGATGTCTGAAGAACGGATATAAAGGTAAAATTGTAAAATGTCTGTGTGGTAATAACCAGCAAATTTACAGAGCTTGTTTTGAACAAATATTTAGGAAAAAAAGCAAATGAATAATTTTATAACAGGTATTCTATATCCACTAAGTCTGCGTGAAGTAAATGCAAAGGACTGGCAGGGCAGTGATGACACAGCACTGATACAACCGCAGGAGGATCAATGTTGCTGGCAGAGCCCTGAGTGGAATTTTTTCGAAGTTGGAGGCAAATTTTTAGTGCAGGATCCTAACTTATAGACCTTATTTACAGAACATTCTGAATGAGCAACTGTATTAAAGCGCTAAAGTTAAATTGTGTAAGTTTTGTGCTTGGGGTTTTGTTTGTTTGTTTTTGTTTGGTTGGTTTTTACCTGAAGTGAAGCTGGAAGGTATCTGTAAGTTTAAGATAAAGGGAAGTCTTTAGACACCAAAATAACTGCAACTGTTGGTATAAAATTGAGACTTTGATTAATCTGTTAAATACCTAATTTTGTACTCACTGATTCATACCATTGAGGCCAAGAACTTCATAAATATTTAACATCTTTAGTAAGCTTGTGTGACACTTTGAGGCAAAATGAAGCCAATAACCTTAAAAAGGGAGCAAAAAGGGTTCACAGGTTGAAACCACTCAGTGTTGTTTAATCTGTAGTACCAAATTATTAAATCCTTCAAGGGAGAGAAATCTCAAATTATTGAAAGAGTATTTGGGAAAATGACTTTTCAACATTAGAGTAAATCTGTTAAGTGTGAAAATATGATTTTAATCAGGGCATGAATGTTGGGGATTTTGTACAAATAAGCTAGTCTTGTGTATCATTGAAGAGGGTTACTTGAAACTTATTTTTATGGTCTGCAGGATATAGGAAATTCAGGGAGGAAAAAAGCTATCATGACCTTTTGAGTTTTAAGTACATGTTGCTTTTCTGAGTTCATAAGTAGCACACTTATAACTAAAAAGTGTGCTAGAAAAACCCCCAAAATGTATTTAGATCACATTTATAGTATGGCTAGATACTTAGAAAGAGATTTCTCATACATCATCTTATGCATTAGCAGTAAAGGGATTTCAGCAGAGGTCTTTGGTTTGTAGTAACTATAAACCTGAAATTAATCATGGAAGAGATACCAGAGAGGATTTTGCCTCTTACAAGATGTCTCTAAATCTGATATGGTATGATACTATGTGAATGAAAAAACAGTCATGATTTCAGATATAAAAAGCCTGAAAGTAAATCTATAGTGTTGCAACCATACTTGGGACAAACATCACTCATTTTATTCTATGGAATTCCTGAGCCAGCTGATAGATTAATCACTTTTGACAGTAACTCACTTTTTGACCTATGTGGCAAGGAGAATGTCACAGTTGTAGGAGAGGTTCTGTGATAATTGGAAAGTGAAGGGGACTTGGTGGTGCAGTAGGTTAGTGCATTAGCCTTTCCCCTCTGGAGACCTTGGTCACATTCTGCCTTAGGGTCACTAGTGAAAATTCATGCTTTGCTATCCTACCTTTATTTGTACATATGACAAAAAAAGACCCCTATTTGGAAAAAATGTTGTCTTTCTTCACTATAAAACACTGTATTGGCCAGGATCTTAGAGCCAGTGTACATTGGTAGAGAACTTAAAAAGCTTTATTCCTGCGATATGTGTCTTTTAAGATCACCTCCCCAAAAGACAATTCACTCAATATATTACTAAAAGGAAAAAACAAAAAGAAAATCTTCTGAGTTGATATGAATGAAAATAATACAAATAATGAAGGAAACTCATCTGTAATATAAAAGCTATGCTGATATTTTCTCCATTTCCATTTGGAATTAACTCCTGCTAATCTCTCTTGCACTGAAGTTATATTTATCTTAAACAGTTTTACTTGAACCTCCTTCTGACTAAGATTTTCAAGTGCCAGAGAAGTGCTATTTCATATGCAGTGGAGTGGAGCAGTGATGACATCCAGTGATTAATTAATTCAAAAAGTACACGTTCCCTAAAGGTATCCTGGGAACCACTTTCCAAGCCTCTTTAAAAGAAACATATTGCCTGCATTTACAGGTGGTAGTAAGCTGAATATAGATTGGTTATCAGTGATGTACTGCCTTTTATTACATCTGAAGTGCTTACTCTTACTGCCTTGTAACAAGGATGCTGCAACTAATTGTGCTTAATGATCCAATGCAAAGAGCCTGAATTTTGTCTTATTAACTCCTCCTATGTTTATCTTTTCATCTCCTTCAAAATTTACAAGTTCCCAAGTTGCATTAGGGATTTGAAGCAATGTGTGAATGCCTTAACTTGAAAATCCCCACAAAAATGTTAGCTGTGTTTACAACTGTGCGAGAGCTTCCCTCTTTAAACATGAATTAAATGTTCAGAATGGGTCCAGCATGAGAACCTACGTGACTAAAGCAGTGTGTTTAAGGATGCAAGAGGCATCAGGGAAGATTCACAATTTTATACCTTTCTTCCAGGCAAAAAGCAATAACAATTATGGCTCATCTCTGGAGCAGATTACAAGAAATTTCATCTAACCACTGTATCCAGTCTCTATCCCTTTTTGACAGTTATGTCCCTCTTTAGGGAAACATGGGGTAGAGATTAAAACCTACTTTCTCTTTTCTTTCATCAATAATTATAAAAAAGAGAGAGGGACTAAACAGAAGAAGCAAACAATTAAAGGAAAAAGACAGTACAGAAGAAATTTGAACAGAAAGCAGAAGACAAGAACAGAGCTGTTTTGATAAATCTTTTTCAGCTGTGCTAGCCAAAGAAGGCCTGAGTAAGCAGCTACAAATGAAGAAACTTTTAAATTTAAATTTATACTTTTAAATGTAGTAATTTCTAATAGGGTGATAGAAGCCTTCATTTGAGACTTCTTCTTTCCTTGCATGAGTGGGTTTTTTTTTTCATAAACCAGATGGAATTGATCTGAAGCCCTGAATAAGAAGGAGAAGCAAGAAAGGATTTAGCTGTGATTTTTCCACACATTGTAATGTTCACATAAAGGAGTAAATTAAGACAGGCTTTCTCTTGGTACACTTGCACCTTGCCAGATCAGCAAATGGAGAACTATGAGTTGCAGCAAGATGTTGGTAAATAAAAAAAGCCTGAAATAATCCTTCAACTGCTTAAGCAAGTTGGTCAAGGACATGATTTTTCTTTTTTTATTGTATTGTATATCTAATGTCTTAAACCAAAACCCCTATGAATAACTCTTCCTAAATCAAAATACTATCTTATATACAGCACATTTTCATCATTTGTTCAATTATGCTCTGCCACATTACAAGTTCTAAAAGAAGTGAAAGATGGCTAGTTTGACCAAGCTCTGCTAATGTTAAAGTTGTAGAGATAGGAATAGTACTGTGTATTTATTCTAGAAGCCTGCATGAATCTCACGGTGAATTTTGCAGGACTGTTGATTTTGCTTAGCCCTCTTTTCTCAGAAGCCAAATAATATTTTTACTCATTTAAGTCTTCAGTGTTCAACAGTGCTTCTCACTAGTAAGTGGCTATTCATCCTGAGACAAATGAAATTTGTCTCTGTTTGTTCCTATGCTTTCGTAGATGTGTAGGATTTAAACATGCTGCTTGCTAGAGGTTCTTTTAGCTTTTGTTTTTAATTATGAAAAACAGAAGGTAAAGGTAATGCAGCAGTTGCAATGAAATGTCCAGATTTCTAGCTGTTAACACAAGTGTGTGTACTTCTGGATTTGATTTTGAGTTGAGAAAATAATCTGACAACATATTTTTACACCACTTAAATATTGGTGTGGGTTTTTTAAGTTTCAGTGTTAGGTATGATGCACAGAAGCAGGGTGAGAAAGTGATTTCATGCTCTATTTCTCCAGATGAAGTTTTGTGCTCTGTTGATGAATACTGGCATATAAACCCAAATTGCAGCTTCCTGGGTCTAACAATGGTATATTAAAAAATTGTTTACAGAAGCCATAGGTGGACTTTTATAGGCCACACAGAACTTGTGAAATGAGTTGATATCTTACCCTGGCGCAGGTTAGCTTGAAAAAAAATTGCCTTTCTTGGTTTTATACTGCTAAGATGACAACCAGTTTCTATACCTTTTAAATATGTTATTTGCTACCATAATTTTTAACTATATTGAACCAAAACAAAAGTAAAACAAGATGCTGACCATTTTGGAGTTTTATTTTGGAATGGAATTCTCTTGATTGTCTACAGTACTTGGCAGGATATAAAAGGAAAAAATTTCTAATCCATGAATATAAGGAATCATCAATACCTTTACTTTTGCAATCTCAAGAGTAAGTCTGTCTTTGTTATTACTCAACCCAGAAATTCACAACATAAGTATTTTTGGGTTTGGTTTTCTGTTGTGGGTTTATTGTAATATCCATGGCTCTATCCATGGCTCATGCTGTCTTTGAGGACAGAGTAGATAGGAATGAAAACCTCTCCACCCAGCCATCGGTCAGTAGTAGCCCAACCTCAGTCTTTATAATCATTAGCCTACTGTAACTGAGCTCATTATGGGGTTGGTACTTTTTCTATGTGCAATTGAAGAAAACATAGTTTAATTTGAAGTAAAACAAAGATATAAATGCTGCATATTTTTACTGAGAAAAACTTCTTAAAAAAAAGTGTCACCCAGCACCACTCAAAGTAATTCATGGATGTGATTCTTGTTCCTACTTCATAATCTCAAAAAAGATTGTTACCTAATAATACAGTAAAGTATTGTATTAAGCTGGTTATCTGACCAGATATATAATTTGGAGCTATTTCTAGTGTTTTATAATTATCTTTGTTTCCTAAGATAGGTCTGTGAAGATGGAATTTGATTCCATTGAAGTGAATGCTGTGGGTTGTATATTTAACCCCCAACTTTGGGGTATGAGAAAAATAGTGGAGAATGAGAAAATTAGGTTATTAATTGGATAATAGCAATAAAACATTTAATAATGTATCAGATAACATTATCAAAAGGTTTATGTAGCTGCCTACATTCCTAATGAGAATTTCTGAAAAACAGTCATAGTCACAGGCTTATGACAAAGTATCTGAGGCTTGGCATGTTCTGTCCAACAAGCACTAATATCATAATAGTGTATAAGTAGGTTTACAAAATAGTTATAAATGTAATTATGGCACTCTGATATAAAATTGCTTCAGAGGCAAAGTTGTTTCAATCAACAATAATGGAATACTGCTGGATGAAGTAAAATTATGGCACTCTCTGTTCATTACAGAAACCAGCATACTGCAAATAAGAATTTTAAAATTTAGCATGAAAATAATAGTTTTTATAGCTCCCTCTTCAGGCTTATTCTTTGTTGATTGGAATTTAGAAATTAAGTAGCTGTGGGTGGGTAAGGCTTTGACTTGACTTTTTCATCCTGCACCCTTGATAGACTTTGCAGCAAAATGTTTCCAGTCATAACTCTACATGACATTAGGGTTATAGCCTGATTATGGGACTAGAGCCAGGTGCTGTATACCTGACAGATTTCAAGAGGTATAGAAAAGGTGTTAAAGAAGTGTCTCAGTTTTGTGAAGTCCATATCAGAAAGGAATTGTCTATCTCTGCAAGTATTTCTAACTCTGTTTTGCTCAAAACGAATGTTGAAGTTTGTCTTTCCTGTATTTAGAACTTTTTAAAGAAATGATTCCTTCAAAATGACAATGACTCCTGAAAGGATAAAAGCTTAAGAAAATACATAACGTACTGAAATATGCACACATATTGTACCTCAACTTGCCTAGTTCTCCATGAAATGTCAAAAGAACCTCCTACTGTGATATGTCTGTGAGCTCTGCAAGACTGATTAAATTTCTATATAATGTCAATCGTTGCATCCTGTGAACCATAAATTATAAAATTTGTTTCTATTTTATCACTCGATAAAAAGGTTTAAAACTTCTTTTCTCATCTGATATGAAGAATAAACTGTGACTCTCATTTTATTTGTGGCAATTTTATGCACATGGAGAAACAGAATGCAAGTGTGGAGTATATTCTTTATATATGTGTGTGAAAGAAATAGATTAAGAAAGCATTTACTCCAATAAAGTATATAATATTATGATTTATTTCTCAATTTTGCAACATCCCAAAGTATGGGAACAAAATTAGGTGCCCAAAGCTGGTTATGTTAAGGTCCCTTGAGAGCAGAACAGAGAATATTCAGGCTGTAAGAGGATGCAGTTTCCTCCCTTACATTTTTAACTAGTGGAATAGAGAAGTATTATCAGGAGATTGGTGTTAGAGAAGATTTGCTTTGTGACAGAAACTAGTGTTAAAAGGGCTCGTGGTCATTTCTCACACCACTTCAGAATGTGTGGTTTCTCTTCAGAGTCTCAACTTACACATTTAAATCGTATTCAATGTTTTTGACCTTTTGGCACCACACACCAAGAGGCTCATGTGAGGAATCTGTTCCTCTTGAATTGCTGACTGTAGTTTAAGTCCATTGTTCAGAGAATTTCAGGATTATGAATTTCAAACTGAGATGAATGTAATAAAAATGCTTTTATTCTCATTCTCATCTCTGTCTCACACTCTGTCACTCTCTCTCACAGGGTTTTGTACTGTGGCTCATCACCATTGCATCTGAGTGCATTCCAAATAAAATAAATAACAGTAGCAGAGCCTCTAGTGAACATCATGGGGAACATCAACATTGAGAGGCAGGGCTGATAAATCTGCATGCAGCACTGTATGAACGTGCTTAGATTGCTTCCAGACTGGAGCTGGCTTACATCCAGCTTCTTGAATAAAGTGTACTTGAGTGACTCCAGGTCTGTATCCTCTGTATGGATTTACATTGGGGTTGATGTCTCTTTCAGGGCAGGAATACAGTGGAAGAAAAGTGAAAGAGAGAGGAGTTTTTGTAACAACTTTGTGATAACTGTGCACAAAATTTTTGTTCAGATTGTTAGTCTCACAGTTATGAATATCCCTGTGATTTCTTGTGTTGTTCCTAAATGAGAATAAGCATAACTTTAATAACTTTTCTTATTGAAAAAAATTGCAGTAGAATTAGATTTTATCATGTAAAACGACATGCTTTAAATTTTTTTTCAGTTTATTTTTATAGTTTCATGTACCTTTAGTATTGTAGTTATCCTGACCAATATGCCATTAAATCAAGAGCAAATGTAAGTTGATCATAATGGAGTGGCTTTCAAAAATGTAATATTCATTTTGAGAATGGATCATAAACAGAAGCCTCTAGTAGAATTTTGCAAGATATAGTCTGTGGTAAATTGTAATAAGAAAAGTAGCAATTGCAAGAATTTTGAAATTTTAAGTGACAAGTATTTTAACAACAAAATGTAAAGCAAAGAGTTATAAAACTCCTAAAATCTGACTCATCGAATCTAGTGCAAGGAAAAAGGTAATGAAACCCCTTCCCTCCCCTGCCCAGTAAAAACACAGTTAGATTGTAGGCATCATAGGGCAGATATTGTGGCTGATTTTCTGTATAACCTAGATGCTGTTTCTCATAAAGGGATTTTATTCTAATCCATTCCGAGGTCATCTTTATGAAACTGTTTCTTACAGCTGGCTACTTTGTCAAGAGCTGACAAAGAAGTGTTTTGCTGAAACGTTTGAGCATCATCAAAAAGATATAGTAACTGAGCTGTTCAGTAATAACCATTTTTCTCTAACTGTTGATAAAACCTCAGGAGTTTGGATAACTTCTGAAAGTTTAGTCAGTGCAACTAGGTTTCTGAGTGAAATCAGCAAGTGTAGAAATTGTGGTTCTAAAGTCAGAGGTATTGATAGAGTACTGTGCTTTGATTTTGGGACTTCTGTTAGATTGCTAGGGAAATACACTTTGTCCTGGGGGCAAGAAACAAGGATCTAGGACCATCCATGATTAAGCAATTCTTCTAAAGTTCTCTTATTTCTGTGTATTTTCACTTGCTACATATTTTTAGCATTTCTTGCCTAGTTCATGTGGCCTACTTAAAACTGAAAATGTTATCAACCCTTGCAAAATGATTAGTCATTTACCAGCTATTTTCAAATCTGCAGAAAACAAAATAAAATCCTGTGGTATGTATGGAAAATGTTGATTTTGTAATGCATTGGCATGATTCCCTCAAGAGTTATTGTGACACAAAGGTTTTCCTGGACAGGGTCAGCATGATACGTATATAACAGTTGAACAATTAAGAGAAAGTTATTGTGTCCCTAATCTGAGAGGAAAAGATAGAGGAATTTAAACCTCAGAGCTCAAAGATTGCACAGATTTTTGCTGAGTTGAGTTTCATAATTTCTATTCTTAATGGATGCATTATTTACTTAAATAAGGAAGTATCCATTACTGTTGTACATAAACTTGATGACAATTTCATAAGCTAAATGAGCATGGCATACAATTTTCCAGTTTTCCTGGTATTCAGACAAATAGAAAGACAGTATCTTTTAGTTTAAATTGCTAAAGGAATTAATGACTTGTTTTCTTTTCAATACCCAGAGATGAAAATATCATTAAAAAGGTTGTTTAGAAAGTAGAGAGTAATAGATCTGTTTTTATGTGTAACATAAAAAAAAGAAAGATCTTTCAGTGAGATCTTTAAAACATTTAAATGTAATTTCATTGGAATATGCAAAAAATACAAAAATATCTCTCTAAATACATATATATTTTTCCCAAAGGATTGGAAAGTTGAATAACAGTCATTTTCTGAACTCAATAAGGTGTTTCTACATGTTCTAGATAAGCCTTCTTAGAGAATATTTGGTGAGAGCATTTTAGGAGAAATCAAGGAAAAGAGTATTTCTCCTGTATAGCTTCTTTTTGATCATTAAAAATGGTTTTGACATCACAGGATGATACTACATCTGATGAGGACTACATAAGTTATTCAATTTGTTTGCAAATGTGTAGTTATATTACTATTGTATTTTGAAGGTAATTTTTCTAGATATTAATTAAAATCCTATTTATTTTAATTTAATTTTCATTTTACCTGAAAAATTAGAACAAAGTAGCTGTAGACCTAGCTAAAGACAGCAAAAGGGGCACATATGGACTTGAATCTCATGAGCTGCTCCTTTTGATATTACTCAAGAGGCAGTGTAGGTCTAGACTGACAGCTAAAAGAGTGCAAAGTCTGAAGAGTTATATCTTGGTCACCAAACAACTTGCAATGGCTCTCTGGTTGGATTTTGCAGAGGAGCAAGAAGGTCTGTATCTAGGTAGGAAAGAAGAGATTAATAGCACTTTATCAGAGTTCCTGGCAGAAGTGAGCCTCTGGAATGTCAGCTAAAAGGGAGATCAGAGAGGATATATCAGTAAACTTACTAAAACTTAAACTTTTTATTCTTTTTTGAAGTGCTAGGATCCTCTCTAGAAGCCTTAAGAATTGATCAGAATTTTAAAAGTGTTTGTTTGTTTGTTTTCTGCAGAAACGTTCTATTTTAAAATCTTCACATTGGACCTTAGGTTTTAGGATTTGGAACAAAGGAATTTCAATTAATAGATGCTTCACAGAGTTACAGTCTGTCTTTGGAATCCATTGATTTCTATAAGATATAAGAATGAAATTATTTTATTTCTTTAAAGTGTTCCTTAAAAAATCAACTAGTTTAAAATTTAGATTCACTAGAAAACATTAAGGCAACAGAAACCATCATCTTTTTTTCTTCCATGGGGTAACAGATACAGAACTTAATTAAATTTGAGAAACAAAAGTGAATAAATAGGGAAGTAAACATCCCAGAGGTGCAGAAAATTACTCAGAGATGGGGAGGCCTCTAGGGTATTCACTAGTTAAAGGAAATGTAGGAGGAATCAATAAATGAAGATGCCACCTATTTGAATTCTGGGAATACTGCTTACCCCAGCAGAAAGATAACTCTTGTCACCTCAATTTAAGGAACACTTAGGAAGCAATTAATAATTTGAATCAAAAAAGATAGAAACAGGTGGGGAGGTCAAATATACAGGAAAATGGCAGGGATTTTTCTAAGGAAAATAACCAGTGCCCTGGATCAGTAGGTGAGAGTTTGTAGACTTGCCCATGGGAGGGGCAGTAAAGAAAGCAACAGCTAAAACTTTTCAACTTCTCATTGTGAATGTGTTTCATATATTCATTCTTTTTCAGGTAATGGACTTCCCGCAGAGTCCTTCCAATACTGTCATTCACTGGAATAGAAGTTTAGTAGTTAGATGTTGGCCCACTAGAAATTACTTTAGTAACCACTGAGTATCTCACACAGGCTCTTAGCCAGCTGCCAGGCAAAGATCAAGGTCCATAGTGATCAGAAATAATCACAAAGGCGAAAACTGTAGGTGTCTGATTTTGTTTTTTACTCAAAAAACTTTAAATGTATCTTCAGCTTCTGCAATTACTTTTCTTGGTGACTCAGCATAAGTCTTCTTCAAAAACGGAAGAATTCATTACAGACCTTTGACCTGAAGACCCTAACAACAATTGAAATTTCAGCTCCCAATCTTGTTACCAAGTAGCAACGTTGTATTTCAGTGAGCTATAATACAAGAATGAGTAACATTTAGAAGGGCAAAGGCATGGAAATAAGCAAAGTGCTTTCCACCTTTCTAAAACTGTAACATTTTGGTTTGTCTGTCTAGAATAACTGAAGTTCTAAGAAACATCATTGTTGAGAGCCTGTTAGTACTGACAGTGTGTTTTGAGAAACATTGATGCTAATCTCATGTCATAGGAACGATGTCCAAGAAACCTTTTCTTCGAAAGCTTACTATATCAATAGGCGATGCCAACGAGGAGTGGAGAAGAAACTAGACATGTGGAAGGAAGGGTCAGATGACTTGCAGGATGGGAGCAGTAACTTTATCATCTCACATCCAATATCTGTTACTAGTCTCTAAATAGGTCACAGAAGCGTTCATATTGGGAGTGAGAGGTGATAATCGGTGAGACAATTACAAGGTGCAACTGTTTACCTTGGCTATCTAAATGCAAACTACATGTAATTAAGCAGCAGCTCTAGTGCTCTGTGACAGGTAGGTTAATGTAAATACTTTCAGCTAGTTGTTAGCAGCCTTTACTCTGCAGAAATTGAGCTGCTGATGACTCAGAAAGTTTCATGGCAACTGGTGAGATAAAAGGAGGTCACAATTTACTACGAAGTTTGAGAAATACTACATTAAGCTGCACCTTTTCTCAAATATTCTAGTCGTCTTCTGATTTTACTTCACAAAGCTTGACATTTGTGGTTTGCTTTTACAGATCATAGGGTCTGTTCATACATTAACTCTGCCCATAATTAGGTGAGTGAAGATGGCAAGCACTGCGAGAATTTCAGCTTTCTTCTCTGTGTCTGAAATTCAGTCACAGTGGTATTTTCCTGCATGGTAGCTCAGGTATTCACTGTTAGGTGGTTCAACAGCTTTATTTTATTTTGTTCCTTAAAATCTGTTTTTTTGCCTCCTGTGACTTACAAAAGTCTATGGAAGTCCTGTGAATACTGGAAATAAGTCTTATGCCTCTATTCTTTATAACAAATTTATCCTTCTCTATCTGTCATGGTTTAACCCCAGCTGGCATCTAAATACCACTCAGCTGCTCACTCACTGCCCCACTCTGATGTATGGGGTGGAGAATCTGGGAAAAAAAATTAAAACTCATGGGTTGGGATTAGAACATCTTAACAATCAAAACAAACTTTAAAAACCCCCAACCAAACAAAACCCCACTAATAACAGCAATAACAACAATTTTATTTAAAAAGAGAGAGAACTAAAGCCCACTAAAAGCAGCGCAACTGCTAACCATCTACCCACTGATGCCCAGCCCATCCCCAAGCAGTGATTGGCCCCTCATGGCCCACTTCTCCAAGTTTACATACTCAGCAGGATGATCTATGCTGTGGAATATCCCTTTGCCAGTTTGGGACAGCTGTCCTGGCCATGTTCCCTCTTAGCTTTTTCTGCAGCTCCTCAGTGGCAAAGCCTGAGAAACTGCAACAACTAAAATATCAGTGTGTTAATACCATTATTCCCATATTTAATCCAAAACACATCCCTGTACCAGCTACTAAGAAGAAAATGAACTCTCTCCTAGCTGAAACCAAAACAGAATCCAGCCTCTTATGTTCAATTTCTCTGAGCCAGTTATTCAAGAAAAGCTTTGACATGTAGTTTAAAAAGTATTGTTAGGAGGAAATATTTCAGTTTTATCAGTACATGTCCCCAGTAGTCCCCTCCCCAGTTCCCTGCATTATAAGTTTTTCTAGAAGATTTTGGCTTGACTCACCATCTATGATTTTGTAAGATCTCCTGATGTGGAATGCAAGTGAATGTTGTCTCTTCTGATGTGTTAGTATATAACCTCTAGGGAGCAAAAAGACTGCAGTTTAGTTGAGCCTCTGTAGCAGTTGGCTCTCTTGTTCTCTGTAGGGAACTCTAGAATGAAAAAGGCAGCCAGCCATGCATGCTGTAATTTACATCTGATTGATGAAAGGTTTAGATTCACAGGAACACTTTGCACTGGGGCTCCTGTGGGCCTAAAACTGAAATATTGTGCCACTGCTATCCAGCATTAACTTTTCTCTTGATCAGTCTCATATCCTTCCATGTCAAGTTCATTCTCAGAATTAATGCTTGAAGTTATACATTTAGATGATGTCATCTTCTTCCCCGTATTCAATGACCGAGTAAGTTGTAGCTGAAAACACTGCCTTTCTAATAAACAGATTAATACATTTTCATGGGAAAAAGCACATCATACAGTATTTGTTATGCTTTCAAAGCCAATTTATACTTCATTTTTATAATAACCAAATGTTGGCACATTTATTCACTAAGGTCTTCAGAAAAAGTACAGTCTCCAAGCAAAATCCCAGCATCAAATAAAAGCTTTTGCGAATCTCAAAAAAGTACAGGAAATTAGTACTTGTTAATGAAATAGAATCAGGCCAATGAGGTATTATCAGCAAGTTCTCAAACAGACATACTAAATTAAATACTGTCAAACTTACTATTATGTAAACTATAGTTTGTATTACCATCATACCACAAATATTGCTCCTGTTGCCCAAGGAATAACTGCAACCACCACTAGGCAGATTTTGTTCTGGCCTGGCATGTGCCACAATAAAGCTACACAACTAAAAAATCCTTGAAACTGAACAATTAAGTATAGTCAAATTTGTTTGTTTTCTTCCTGAACTTTACTATTTTTGAAGTATTAGGACACCATAAGGGGAAAAAGTAAATGAACCTATGCAATGTAAGAATAATCAAATAGTGTTGTTTGCAAAGACATAATTTTTTTTTCACTTAAATGTGCCTTCAAAATGAAACACAAGAATATTCTCATTCCTTATGTATGTTTCCAGACTAGCTAAACATATAAATATATAAATTTGCTGTAAAACTTACTAATGGGCATTTGTTTACATATTTTTATCTCAATTATCTATGCCCATAGGACCCATTCAATCAATTTTTCACTAAGTAGTTTTCAAAATATAATTACTCTTATGGGTAGGTCTATGAAAAACAGTGTCATTTACACTATCGTTCACTAATTGCACTTCTAAGCCATTATAATGAATTATACTTGTACATTCTTTAAGAAGATCAGTTAATGCTAATCATTTCTATCACATATATCACTTAGAAGACATCCATCTATAACAACCTTTTCATTTACAGCCTCTTTCCCTTTTAATTTTCTTGCATTGTGAGAAATAGCAGTAAATGAATGGTGTGTGCTCACATAACCAGTTAGCCTAGTAAACTTAGAAATAAAAGTTGAGATTTGAAATTTAGAAGATGTGTTTTTCTATTTTTTAATACATTTAGGATGGAAATTTTTGGATTTGTGATTATTAAATGTACAGTTCTGGGACACCAATTCAGAAATTTCATTAACAGAAATAAACAGTGCTAGTATGAAATTTGATGTATTTATGAATGGACTGTATATAACAGGTTCCTTATCATGTTGGGTGACCAGATTGATGAGTCCAGATGCTTTTCTAGCCCTATTTTTTGTGCTTTAATAAGACAGAGCAGTATGTACTACAAAGTAAGGAGTTGAGTGCTTTAGTCTAACTAATCTACAGACTGCATTCCTACATGCAGGCTGTAAAAAGATTCCTTTGCAGGATGAGAAATGCTAAAATAATGATCTTGTACTTGCATGAAATCCTTCTGACTAGTTTGACAAGGAAAGTGTAATTTCTTAAGAAGTGGGAAACTTTGCTGGGGATTAAGGTACAAGAAGCCCAGAGTCCTTGAGTGTGAAAAAAGAGCTGCCACCTCTTCTCTCCCTGTTATCATCACAGAATATTAAGACAATGTTTCACTATTGGCTTACTGGAATTTCTAAGAAGTTGTTGCAACACCTATAGCAAGGATCTTAAAAATGCAGCATGCATGAAAAAAGAATTTAGCTTGGCACGTGTATCTAGTATAAACAATAAGCTCTAACTGCTATCACAATTTTTATGGTTGGAATCTTCATAAAATTACTATGATACCTAAAATACTGGTATCTTTACTCACATTTGAGTTTCTAAGTGATAATAATAAAAAGAAACTGCGTATGAAAATATCAGAAATATGAAACAAGTGGTCTCTTTTGTTAGGTATAAATGTGAAGGAAAACACCGAAAAATATAAAATTGGGTTTTCAACAGCAGAGTTGCAGCTTCCTATGAAAGAAAAGTTAATGATTCACCAAAAAGACCTATGGTTTAAACACATGCTTTGAAAGGGTGTAGGAAATTCTTTGTGGCATAATTACAATATAAGAAAATGGAATACAAAGGAATTTTATAGTGTCTCAGTAATATACTTTCCTTGAGAAGAGTCACACTCCTCTCAAGCTCAGTAACTGAACCATCTTTTTTTACAGATGGAGAGAACGGGACAATAGTATTTAAAAATTCTTTTATTTTGATGTGCTGAATACGTCTTGTGGGTGGTTCTTATTTTTAATGGTACAGTTACATTAACCAGCTTACTACATCAATTTTACCTATAGTTGTTGACATGCATTCAGTAGATTTTGGCATCTTAATGTATGACTTTTGGAGTTCTCTGTTGAGTAAAGCTAGGGAATCTGGCTTACTCCCAGACCACATTCTCTCCTGTTCATGTGGACGAGTATAAGAGAATAATTATTAGAAAAGTCCAATAACTGGTGAATTTCCTAGCCATAAGGAGAAGATTTAATGATAAAGAGAAAAAAGATGAGAAAGCATCTTTGCATAATACATGGACCATGAACTGCACCTGAGAGATGAGATAAAGAAGTTCTACAGCAAACTAATTGCTGAAGAAAACCTGGTTAAAAGAGGCACTGCAAATCCCCTCCAAAACCAGGAACAGTCACATTCTTGCAGTTGGAGTCTGCTTGTCAACAAGAATACAGTACCCTATAAAAAAATTCCAAAGAAGAGCTTTTCCATGAACTATCTGCCAGCTGCCAAACCATGAAATGTGGATCTTATTATAGAAGTCAATTTTATGGGAGCAAGGAAAAAAATCCACCATTGTTTTTATATCAGGAGAAATCTCTAAAACATTGAATACTTGGAATTTATACTACAGTTTTGTCCTTGTACTTCTAATTTTTTTTTTTTTTTTTTTTTTTTTTTTTTTAGTTATTAGATATAGAGATTTTCCTCCAAATTAACATCTTGGAACAAGTATTCTGATAGAGATATCTCAGCCAAATTATTCTAGTGTTTTGCGAGTTTAAACTGTATGGAACTGCATTCCCATGGAATGGGTAGCAGAACATTCTGTCATACATACACTGCTTTTCCTTTAGTTTCTCTACCCCAGAGTTTGTAGTGACCAAGTATGGAGTATTATGAGAATGGGTAAAAAAGTATATGGAACATGCCTGGGGTCCTTTGGCATCTGAACCCAGCATGAGTCCAAAACAAAACTAAGTTTTAGTTATTCTAAAGTTAGGTCATTGACTAAGTAGCTGAAAGCAAGGGGGGAGAGAAGAGATAATACACAGTGCTGTAGCTACAGACATAGATTTCCACAGAATTTGTTTTTCCTTCTTCTGCTCTAGAGCCCTGCACTATTTGGTGCAGATCCATGGCTGTGAAAGTTCCTCTCCTATGCCCATCCCTCACCCATTTCTGTTATCCTCTGATAATCTGTACCAAGCCTCTGAAAGACCCACTGTCAGAGCACCCTGCATGCACCGTAATAGTTTAAGACTACACTAGTCAGGCACACTGTGTGAAGACAGACAGTTTTATTCAGTAGAGCAGCTCTAAAAGCAGCCTTACCAAATAGTTACTGTCATTAACCCAGAGTTTCAGTACTGTAACTTTTGTTTTTTGCTATGTTTCATAGGTCTAGTTAACAGGGAATAATCCTAAGAATGGTTGAAATATGTTGTATCAAAAGTATATCTAGTACAGCACCTTGTCTGTTACATAGATATGTAGTGGATACTTAAGGAAGACAATAAGAACATACAGGATTGCTTTCACTCCAGCATTTTCAGCAATCAGTACTTTAGGCCTTGTAAAAGTGAGAGGTTGCAGTTGGACTGCTGTGTTTAATAGTTGCTGATGTTCCTATTCTCTGTCAACTAGTCTAGTCCTTCGGAGAAGTCATTTATGCTTTTGGCTTCTAGAGATTCAGAAAAAAATTATGCAGAGAATATGCAGCTCCACAGCATATTATGTGCTGTAAAAAGCAGTACTTCTTTTTAAAAAAAATCTATTGTTTGATGATGTCACTGAGTGTTTGTAATTTTAGTTCTATGAGACATAATGACTTATTCCAACCTCCTCTTTTTCCCTCTGTTTATGACTTTGGATTTCTATTATATGGCCACTCAGTCATGCTGTCTGTGTCAGGTCCTATCTGCTAAGCCTTTTCTCTTTTAAAGCACTACCATGCTTCTGACTTCTTACCTTTTTCTACTTTTCTATTGCTATTCTTTCCTTTTTTTCTTAAAAAAAAAAAAAAGGCAGATCAGAGTTATATGCTATATTGATTAAGTAGATATTTTCTTAAATAGTGCACAATAAAGTCTTTTGTTTTTCTGTAGATTTCTTTCTTTTATTTTTCCACCTTCTTCATGGCCACTGCCAATCTGTTCATGTCACTGCCTGACTAGCTTGTTGAATGAAAGGAGAACAATTGATGTTTATCTTTAGTAAGGCTTTTTACTTGGTCTCTGCATAGCCAGCTTGTCAAAGTACAGGTCAGATTAGTTCACAGGCTCACAGAATTGTGATCAGTGGCAAAAAGTCCATCTGGAAGCAAGTCACTCATTATGTACCTCGTGGTGTTTGCCTGGGCTTGTAGAGGGGCCGCTACTGTTGAACACTTTTATTAGTGACCTGGATGATGGGGCAGAGTGTACCTTCAGCAAGTTTGCAGAGGATATGAAACTGTGAGGTGTACTGGACCTAGACAGGCTAAAGAAATGGATCTGAGATGAATTTTATGAAGTTTTACAGAGGGAAATGCCAAATCCTGCCCCTGGGGAACAATAACATGAGGCACCAGTGTGCACTAGCAGCTGGCCTTATGGAAAGCTGCACAGCAGAGAAGGACATTAGTGTCCTGGTGGACAGGAAACTCATCGTGAACAAGAACAGAAAAGAAGGCCAATAACAGAATCACAGAATCATTTAGGTTGGAAAAGACCTCCAAGATCATTGAGTCCAACCTTTGACTGATCACCACCTTGTCAACTAAACCGTAGCAATTAGAACGTGCTGGTCTGCCTAAAGGAGGCGATTACCAGAAAGCTAGGAGAAGTGTTCTTTGCTTTCTGCTCTTCACTGGTGAGATACATATGGACTGCTTGGTCCAGTTCCAGATGATTAAGGAATTGAAACACCTTGCATGCCGATTAGGAAGGCTAAAAGGCTGTGTTTCTTTGAACTCAAGAAGAGAACATAAACAGTTTTTTGATTCTGTGAATTGTCTGCAATGACTTCAAAATCTTTCCTGAGTTGCCACTCAAGAAATTATTTTGACTATTCCACCTGCATTCTTTGTATCCAGTGCTTTGAAATCCATCTGCTGTTTTATCAGTTGGCCACTCGAATCATTGAGTCATAGCCTCTTGTCAGTTGGCTGGGTTTTGACAGGATAAAAAGAAACTTTGTAGGAAATAGCCTGGGGATCCCAGTGGACAGGTTGAATATGAGTCACCATGTTACTCTCACAGCAATGAAGGCCTATTGCATAGTGCAGAGGTGGAGGCAGGGAAGTATTTTTTACTTTCTGTTCAGCACTTTTGATGCTGATGTGCCCAGTTTTATGCTCTGCTAGAGGATGCATAACACAGGAGGAGCAGCTGGGAGAGATGAGTTTATTTGGCCTTAAGGAAAGAAGGCTTGAACTACCAGTGGGATATTACCAAGTATACAGAGGCAGAAACTTCTCAGGGGTACACAGAACTATGAAAAGGGGCCTTCCAATTAGAGTGTGAAACACTGTTTTGTTTTGTTCCATCAAGCGTAATCAAATGCTGGAACAGGCTGCAAAGAAGTTTTGTAACTGTCATTCTTGGAGATACTCAAAATTCAGCCATACAAGGCTGTGACCAACCTGATCTGACTTCAAAATAGTGCAGCTCTAAGTGGGAATAGATGACCTTCCAGTCTAAATTATTTTGAAATTCTGTACTCTTTCTGTGACTATTTCTAGCCAGAAATAGATACAGTATGTGGAATAATGTTGGGTCATCCCATTGCTTTTTCACCTCAATATTTACCCCATTTTTAAGATTAGGTTTGGATAGCCTATCTTCATTTGGAATATTGATTATGTCTTTTAATCAATAATTAATTCTTAAAAGTATCTTCTATTTATTCCCTAATTTTTGCAGCTTTCTTTTTAAATCTTTTGATGAGGAACAACTATGCAAGAGATCACCCATATCATATATCTCAAAATCCTCTAAAAGATTTGTGAAGCATCCATTTACAAGCAAGCTGTTTTCTGGTTCTCCATGTGTTTACTAACATATTCATAATTTTAATTTGTAACAGTTTGTTTGATAAAGAAGTCAGAATTTCTAGTCTTTAGCTCCCAGATCACCTCTGGAGACATTTTAATGAATTGCCATTATTGAATGCCATCTCCCTTTCCCTTGTACAACAGTAGATTTAAATAGTTATTCAAAAACCACTGTTAATATACCAGCAATTTTATTGTGAATCTTTTAAAGAATATACATGGTTACTCCTCATGGTGATTCTTTGCTTCCCAACTAATCAGTTTGTTCAAAAAACCTCCTACTTTCTCTCAGTTTGAGACAATATTTTAGGCTTTTCCCTGTCAAAGAATTGCTCTGATAAAAATTTTTTTTCTTGATTCTCTAGTGAGGTGCTGTGTTCATGGGGTGAAGGCTAATCTTGCTGAAGTCGATCTTAGTTTTAGTTTTAGGAGTATGGAGTTCAGCCTTGGTGTATATCCACTGACAGATACTGTGTGTTTGTGCTTGGAATCCTTGGTTGTTTACATTCAAGCCAGTTATGTCTGAATAAGGATATAGCAAAACAGAAGGCAAGTTTATTTTGTTTCCAAATATATTGTTTAAGATATGTGAGTAAAACCCAATAAGTACAAAAATGCTGTTAGGCATTTAAATACCTATGATTTATGTTACAGGTGTGCCCCTGATGTAAACTGACAGTGGGAGGAGTTAAAGCTACTCTAGAAAGCGGTGAAGACTGGGATGTTCTGCATATATTCTGTTCTTTAAGATCACTAAAACCAAATTTGCAAAGCAAAGCCAGTGTATTCAGTGACTGAAGTATTTTAAAAAGAAAGAATAATATAATCAGAATCTAGATTGAGCCTAAATTTTGCATTGTGCCCTTTATGCACAATTATTATCAAGTAGCAAGCTGTGTAAAATATGGAAACAAGTTACCAGCAAATAGCCTACAAAATAAAATGAGTAATTATAGGATGTACTCCAAAATAGAAAATAGGGTTATTTTAAAGTAATACTTGACACTGAATATTTGTAAGACCATGCAAAATTGAAGATTAGTCAAGAGGAGCTCTAGTAAATCAGTGTGTTATAAAAGACAAAGGAAAGAATTTGCTTGGAAATGAGGAAGAAATATTCGTATATGCAAGAATCCTACTGCAAGAAAGCACAGGAATCAGTAGATCTGTATAATCTGTGCATCATTCAGCATGGAGGCTAGTTCTGAAAGAAAGGATCATTAATTTAAGCATTTAGGGAAATTGTTAGGGTTTGTATTTGGTTTTGCCTTGTCTTTCTCAATCCAGTACTTCATCATCTCCTTCCCAAACTGCAAACCATTAGCAGTTCTGTATTCTAATCTCTCCCTTGCTGCTTAAAATTATCACTCTTTTATTTCAAATATGGCTTCTTATCCTCTGCTCTGCTAATTGGCTTTATTACCCTCGACCCCTTCTTCCCTCCACTACAGGCAGCTTGACATTTTTACATCAGCTAATCCTCATTTTTCGCACCCCTCCCTTCTCCTCCCCCACCCCGCATTTGCTTCCCTCTCCTCTTTTGGAGTATTCAGAGCTGCAGAGAGCTTTTCAGCAGATATTCAACCCCCTGGAGAAATTCAAAGAGATTGAAACACAGCACAAGAACTAGGGGTGTTTTCTTCTTCTTCTAGGGGACTGCCAAAAGCATAAGGTAACATTCAGAATGAGGTCACTGTACCATGATCTCATTTTGAATTGAAGTCGCTTATGGAGTGTAGACAGCCTGGTAGGGAAAGCATATTGTTTTGGTAGTTAATATTACATCAACAAACTGAAAAAATTAAGCATTTACTTTCATTTCTTAATTTATAAATTCATGTGTCAGGAGTTTAAAAGAATTATGAGAAGATAATAAAATGGTGGCTTAAATTAGGCATGAACATGACTTAAGCTAGTCATGGACTGGACTTAACAGCAGTCAAGCGTACAAGGCACATATGTACAGAGGTGCCAGAACAAAATGAAATATTTGAGAAAAGTATTTTGCAGGATAACTGAAAAGAACAGCAGTGCTTTTTGTGCTAAGAAAAGCAAGAGTGGATTGGCAGGAGAAAGCATGGCATGAGTGGGTACCTCAGAAACTTCCCTGCACATAGGGTGCTGCCAACAGGCTACTTAGGAAGAATGTGGCATTCTGGTTTTTCCCCTGGTTTCTCTTTGTTGCTTCTTAACAAATGAATATATATTCTTTCCTATGAAAAAGACAGAAATAGGTGTTCCATGTCCCAAAGAGCCTACATAATGTCAATAGCAGGAAAACAAGATGCACCGGAAAGCTGTACCACCTGCTGTCAATTAAATTGGGAAACATCAGTAATTCTGCCCATTAGTAGTATTTTGACATAGGGGACTTGGCAGGACTTTGCAGTGATTTGAATTAGAAGTTCAACAGCCAGTGTACTAACTTTGAAACTGGTATTGAAGCACCAGCCAGGCTGTGAAATAAAATGCGTGTAGGTGCAATAGGAGTAATGGCAGAATGTGGATGAACTTTGTTTGTAACCTAACTATTGAGTGGAAAGAATTAAAAATCAGAGCGGGAGAGAAAGAAAAGCAAATGTAGGGAGAAAAAACACTCGTCTGAGCTTTAGTGATCGAGCAAAATTTTCAATAAAGCTTCAGAGTGGCTGAGTGATCCTCAGCTTCAGTGTGTGCAGAAAGAAACCCTGGCGGATGGAGGACACTTGAACATAGGAATATTTGCTCCTGTGATTAAACATCATAATCATAAATCCAGAGGAAGTGGCAGAGATAGGGTTAGATTTGTGGTTTTTTTGTAAGAACAGTTTTGCAAATCTCTTACCATTATTTTTGAAGTGCATATATAATTTCTGCTAACTCCAGGGGTTCTAAGCATGCCAAGTTTCGGAATGTGTATTTTTGAAACTTAATTAGAAAAGCTAGTCAATAACTTTTAAATTTATTTTATTACATTAGAATTATATCTTTAATATGCATTTTAAACTATGCCTTTCTGTGTCATAAATTGTCTTTCAATATTAAAGAAAAGATAGTGAAAATTTTCATTTGTGATTAAAAATTGTATTACTGCTGTAAAGAAAACTACTCTGTATAGCAATGCAGGCTGCAAAAAAAGATCCAGCAAAACTCCTTTCTGCCTGAAATCAATAATAAAATAAGTTCATTTCATACAAACACACATCTAAAGCTTTCATGACAGTCTAAAAAATGTAAAAATGCCTGCAGAGGATATGAGTTTATTGAATTTTCTTACTTTACTGTTTCATATACTCTACCTTAACCAGATAGTATAATCTGATTGTATCAACCTAGAAGTATATAGGATTTTATTTTAATGTTAAAAAGGTCAATAGCTTTGGAACTTAAATTCTTTCTGTCTTCTATACTGCACTAGAATCTCAGCACTGAAGTATTACCAGATAACTTTAATAAAAAGAAGTTCAATTTTATAAACTAAAATTTACTTATTCATTTCCTATATATACAGTTAAATTCTTTAGATGAATGCTTCCTAAGTATGTGGCAAAGCAATATATACTTTATTGAATGATGACGGAAATTTATATTAATGTGGTTGATATAGATATAAAATTTATTCCAAAGCGCTTTTGCTGTATAACTGTTATGGAATATTACATCTTTTTATCACCTCAGATGATATTCCAAAATTTTAGTGCTTTATTCCAGCTCTGAAAATATTTTAGTCTTGCCAAAGACATGTTCGGCTAAGGTCTGCATTGAAGCACTTTCGGTTTGGAATTTGAGTTAGACTTTAAAATTTGGTGACAGATATACTCTTTGCTGATCCATGCCAAGGCTTTCAGTTGGTCTGTAGAATGGATGCCTTTTGAAAGATTTTTTTTAGACTTCCATGAACCTTCTGAAAATCTGGATCACATTAGACATAAAGGCTTAGGCATTTTCAGCACCATAGAAGAAGTTTGCAATCATTTTCTATAGTACAAATGGGCTTATTTAGCACTCCTGTTATGGAAAAGATTCTACAATAATAATACTACTATTATAATACCATTTCTGTAATAATAGCACTTCTGTTATAAAACACCATTATTATAGGAATGCTATTATAAGACAAGCTCTGTTATTTAGAATTGCTTCTGCAATAAAAGTGCTAAAAAGTCCGCTTGTATTACAGAAAATTATTGCAAATTTTTCTTGCCTGGCAGTGAAATTTTTCATTCTGAATCTTGTCTGTCGCTGTTGGAAAGTCATTCTCATATGTTCTCGGAAGCCTCTGTGAGTTACTCAACGGTGTGTATTTAAAATAGGGAATTACTGAACAGGCAAATGGAAAATATGCCAGTTGTCATTTATGCGATCTCCCATGCTTCTAATCTGCTGCTCACTTTTTGTCATAGACCACAACTCTTATGTGGAAAGTGTATGCACGCTTGTAGTGCAGGTTTTACCATTGTGCATAAGGTAGAGGAGATGACATTAAAAAAGATATGGAGAAAGGGAACAAATCCTTTTTTTTTTTTACATACTGTTAATTTTTCCAAGTTTTAGCACAGTTCACAAGAAACAGCTTCCAGTTTTTCCATTTGACTTTGTACTATACTCACGCTCATAATATTGAATGAGAGTAAAATTCAGTCCATGGAGAAAGACTTCTAAACACTTTGAACTAATTAAACCATTAGGGTCAGATGTTCTTAATGAGTACTTTGAATAAGGACCAGCATGCTCTGATCATCAGCCTCCATTTACAACCCCCCACCAGTGAGTGCATTCCAGAGCCATAATGAATATCTCTTTTGGGAGGAGAGGAACAAAGGGAAGAGCCTTCAAATATAAATCCTCTAATTCTACTCCTGATTCCCCCATATCCTGTGTTTTCTTTACAAAACTTTCTTTTCCACTACTGTAGCTGTTCTAATGCACTGCCTACTTCCTTCATGTGCAACTGCCAATCCACCAGTGTTCCTGCACACAGAGCAGAAATTCTCATTGGTAAGGGATTTTTAAAAAAAGATTAGGACAAATTTCTATGTTTAGCCCTTGGACAGTCTTTGCCTGATGGGTCAATTTTAGTGTGAATGAATTACTTATAATTATTTTGGAAACGCATAGGTCACGGTGTGAACTTTGCAGTAAGCACACAAGATAGTTTCCAGAAATTTCTTTCATGTTCGCATACACTCTGACACAAGAAGTTTCTTGTTTGTCTTTGCCCTACTCTTGCAAAATTCCAAATACATTACATTTGTTTCTTCTCCTGGACAAGGGTCCTCTAAAACGAAAATATTCAACATGAAGTCTATGGAACTGCATCAATCATATGCCAGAAGATCCACTTTCTAAGTTTCTGATTTTTATTGTAGCTGTTTTCTGCTGAAAATGCATCTCAAAACTTGAATTAATCCTAATATTTTGTTTTGTTTTGTTTGTTTGTTTGTTTGCAGTGCTTCCTGTACCAAGATAATGTCATTACAGTATGCGTTTCTCTACACATAATTTCAGTGAAATAGTACTTTTAAAAAACGTGCAAATCTAATCTTGAGTTTTGCCTTGCAGTTTTTCAAGGATGTCATTTGGGCATGAATTGGAGCCATTAAAGATACCAACAATATGACTATTACTGCGCTATGACTTTTCCAGTAACATAAGGAGAATATTAAATCTTTCTCATTTAAAATTTCTCCTCACTCTCCTTCGCTAATTCTATTTTTAAAAATTGTATTATGAGTATCAACAGACTAGAATTTTCTTTTTTATTTTTTTAAGGCAGTTTTGTTATTTAGTGGAAGAAAAAAAATGCCAGTGAGTTTTGATGCTCTTTTGCACTCCTGTAAGTTGCTAAAGGCTTTGTTTTTACAGTGCTAAATACATTACTTAGTCCATAGAGTTTATTAGTGCCTTTGGGTACCATATTTTCTTGAAAATAGCATACACTTTTGTGCTTATTTGTATCTCCTAATGCTTAAGTGCTTGTGCTCTCTTTTGTGTGTTATTTTTCAGTTGATACTTACCAGTACTTATATTGGGTAACATCTGCTGTTTTGGTTCTTCATTGCAATAGCTCCCTTAAGACTTTTAGTACAAAAAGTGATTTTATTGTTAGCAGCTACGGTATCACAAAGACAATCTCATGGTAGCAGTGGAATGGTACTTTTTTCTTGGTAGAGCCAAGAAAAAGGTTCTTACAGGTGATAATTTGCTCCAAAAGTTGAGCTTTTGGTAAGTTAAAAGGTTTCTGTTTTAAAAGGAAGAATATGTCCCATAGTCTCAGGTGGAAAAAACCCAAACATGAGCAGTTAAAAAAAATCAGATATTTATTTTTGGTATCTGTGCGGTGGAAATGTTGTCCAAAATGTCAAAAATAAAGCTACTTTTGGTATTTAAATACAAAGTACTTGTATTTTCTATTTCAAGCATACACTTTTCATTTAAAATGAAACTTAAACAAAAGAGCTAGACAACCCCAGGGCAAAATACCTATTTTTAGTCTTAAAAAATTGAATATTTCAGGATTTTTGTTTTTCTGCAAAAAAAAGAAGATAGATTGGTGTAAGGACTTAAAGAACTTAAAGTCATATGTCTCAAAACACTCTCCCCATAAGCTAAGCCAGCACAACAGAACTTGAGATAAGCACAGACAGCAACAACAAGAAGATGCTCATTCCAGGCCTGGTGAAGCAGATCTGGGTAACACATCCAGACAAAAATTCCCACCATGGCAAACTGTGGGAAAGGCAGCAAGTGCTTATGCACAGGCCATCTCAAGTTATGGGAACAGCATCCACACCCTGTGAATACTCAGGACCCAGACAATATAGAGGTGGTACCTCCAGAAGAGCCACTCTGGGACCCTTCCTCACTGAAGCCAGGGTGAAGAAGGACCAGTGGGACACTGCAGGAATCCACATGGGGTGATATCTATTGCTTAATCTCTCTCTCCCTCTCATTCTCTTCCTTCCACTCCCCTTCTTTCCTCCTATTTCTTTCTATCTCTCTACCTCTCATTTACTATTAAATAAAATCCGTACCATTGACTTCAGCCCATGGTCTCATTTGCACCTTAATTCAGGGCGAAGCATCCATTATAATTGGATCATACCAATTGGTCAGAATAAAATTTTCCATTATTGTTTTTTTACCTATCAATTCTATATCCAAATTAAAAAAAGCCCTTTTTTTCTGACTACCCATAGTGAAGATTTGACTATGGCTGTGCGTTGGATGTGGCACCTATATGGCATTATGACCATGTCCCTGTAGTTCTCAAGTGTAACAATTAGTGCTTTTTGTTTTCATCCCTCATTCATTTTCTAAGTTATTGCACCAAACCCAGGAAGTTAAGGCACTTCTGCACTAGAGGGGGTGCACTCTATCAACACCTAAGCCTCAGGGTGGTTCTGAGAGGTTTCCTCTCAGAACAGCTTAACTCTCAAAGTGCCTACATTCAACCAGTCAGATTATGCCTTCTTAAGGTTTAGCTACTTCTCATGATAACTTTGGCAGGTCAAACACATACATAAGTTTCCAGATTCTCTATTTTTTCATGAATGCTCTTTAAGCAGCGAGGTAGATAGGTATTTCTTATCTAAAGTTTATGAAAACACATTACTAAACCTGCAAGGTCTCTACTGGCTTATGTCTTATAGGTATGTCCAAAGCACAGACAGGAAGAGGGAGCAACAATTGCCTGCTTCTACTTTAAAGAATGGTGCTAAGTAACCATGGTGTTACTATACACCTTTGTCATAACAACCTAGTAACTTCAACTTGCACACGTGAAGTAGATCTGGTTTTTTGTACCTTTTCTGCTGACAGGTTGGGTGATATCATGCTCAACCCTCACACAATATTTTAAACTTGAGCACAAATGACACACTAACACAACCATGGAGTTCTGAACCAAGGTTTGTCTGTTGCCTGTCCCATTTGTTCTCCTTCTTAAGCAACTAAGAAGCCAGAAGCTTATGATCAGTATTTTACCAAACCACCTATCTTTCTGGCTTCTGAAACCTTAGTTTGGTGTACAAATAGGTGCTTTAAAATGAGAAGAAACATGCAGGATTTTAGAAAAAAGATAAGTAAGAGTTCTCTTCTGAGAAATAAAATTTCTTAGGGAAGCTGAGATAATACAAACAGCTTTGGCAGATGAGAGAATGCGTAATTTTATCTTGCCTCTGTTGTGTTAAAGGGAAGCTAAGCCTTTACATAGGATAAGCATAAAAATAAGACGATATTTTGTTTTTAAAAGAAGCCAGTCAAGTAATTTGGTGCCAGTGATTGTGGAGTATTAACAGGTATCCAAAATTCAGCCTAATCCACTGTTTTAATACAATTTTTAGAGAAGTTCTGTAGCCCAGCATCTAGTTTAAAAGTGGAACAATTATTAACCTAGTGCCAGAATGGGTAGATGCTCAGAGGATTAAAATCAAGCAAGCCAGAAGAGAACAAGCAGGTAACTGCCCTGATAACCATGACACAGGGGAGTTTCATTAATGAATCTACCTTTTCACTATGTCATCCCCATCATTCTGTTTGTTCTACAGGGGCCCTGATAATTAACAGCAGCTTCTTATTCAGTGCTCTGCACTAGAAGAATTGTGTGGTCTCTTGCCAAACCCAGGGTACAGCGATGTTTCTTTGGCTCTTAAATAAGCAAAGGAGTTACTGCTGACTTTTCCACAAGAAAGTAAATTTTGTCTAGGGATGCTTAACGCTTTTAAGAAACCGTAATTTTCTTGTTATTGTTGAGACAACAGAATCTGAAGGGAATGGGCAGACTTAACGAGGCTTAAATTAAATGTGTTCATGTTCTTTAGATCCAGCTTGTTCTACAATAGCCTTTTAAAGTTCATCACACTGATCATATACTTCACTGCAAATTGTTGCAAGTCCTCCCTAGTAAACTGTGGCCCAGTGTTAAACACTGTGTCAGATATTCTATATCTAGCAAAAATATATTTGCATAATCACCTGTTCAACTGCAATGCAATCTAGCAATGCTATCTCAGGAAAATTTAAATCATAGTCTAGAATTAATATACACATCTCCTGAGTCAGTTTAAGTAAATCAAGGACTGCTTTACTCCAGGGGACAATTTATTCTGTCCCACTGTATAGGTCTCTTTGGACTGTCAAAGCCTGTATTTTTGCACATGTGACAAAGCCTGGATAAATTCTCCAATGGCACTATTCAGGAGCAATATCAAACATGTCTAGCCTGTCTCTGGGATTTTTCAGTCCTTTGATTTATCTTTCAGTTACCTATTTTAAAATACTTTTTCAGTAACAACTCTCCATTTTGATAATTTTAAATTCCGTGTATGAATTCAGGTCTTGATTTTGTTTTGGGGCATGGAAAGTGCTGTTCTGGCTACACTATACTACTTATAATCATATTGTCATCCTGAACTTCTGCAAACTACACTTCTTCTGTAATGGGACAATTTTAAAAATCAGTGTGATAGTGACTCAAAGTTTGAATTTTATTCCAATGAAGTTTTATCAAATGCTTTAGACAATATTCATGCAGCAACCACGTTTCCTTCAGCTTATAATTAGTTTGCAAATCAACAATTTTTAATTTAAAAATAGTTATCATACTTTCAGGGTGCTGCTTTGCTAAGCTGATCTTGGGTCTCTGCTGCATTGTTTACAGTTGAAACTGGTCTTCTGTAAATGAAGACATGAATCTTGTGTCATGGACTAAACACAAACCCAATTTCTTTGCACTGGACTAAGCTTTTGTTGGTAGCCAGAGTGAGTTAAGTGCTGATTTGCAATTTAGACCATATTGCTTTATGAAAATTTTGTCAGTTCTCTCCTTTGACCAATCTGTAATCACCTCATTTTGCCCTTTGATGCAGAGTTTCCTTGGGTCTGCACCTCTGCACAGTAGTGAGTTTAAAATTGTAGTTCAATAATCTGATCTTCTATTAAAAAAATAGAGTAAATGAAATGAAACAATAATGCCTGGGATCTTCTAGTCTTGGAGTAGACATTTTACTATCTCATGTATTTAAATTTAAGGAAAAATGCACCCTCCTTTGTTTTACCAAAGATTGCTTGCAGCCTGTTCTTTCAGTTAATTTGGTTCCTTTTGCCTAAGCGGAGTTTTTATAGGAACATGAACAGTGAACTTGTTATGTTTTCAGCTGCTCTCTGTTCTTCAGAGCTTCTCAATACCTAAGTAGTCTTCAAACTTCCTGACGCCGTGACCCATCAATAATATCGTGCTTTTGATAAAGGCTTTGTGTCTGCAAATTACTGCTGCAATATTTTTCTTTAGCACTTTGCTGTCTACCTTCACCTCTGTTTTGTGGATATTTTTAATTGTCTTTTATTACCCCTTTTAATGCTGGTAACACTGTCTTTGACATCCCACTGGCTCAGTGCTCTAATGCTCAGCTTAAAGTTAATAAATGTCCCATTTACTTTCAGGTTGACAGTCTATTTATCTTCTGATGATGGGCAATTCTGCCAGAAAAAAAAATATCCAGGGAAGTCATGCTGCAGTTAGCCTCCCTGGCTGTGCTACGCATACTTGACTGGTGCCTGCAAACTTTCATGCACTGATATTAACTAGTGCATGTCTTTAATCTTTTTCTCATCTGACATATTGTGCTATTTTTCATAGCCTGTGTAAGTCTGTGGTCTCTTCCAAAGTGGCTTTGATTTTGTGCTATTATGCCTTAGGTATCTCTTCTGTAGTCTGGATTTTCAATCTTATTTATACTTTAAGATATTGTCCATTTCCATAAGCATTATTCTTGAGGGAATGATTCCAGCTGCTTAGCACATTCTGCTTATGATATCGGGTTAATCCATGTCTCCCATCTATCCTAGTAAGCTACAAAGGGTTGGGGCATGGACTTGAAAACTCCCCTTTTCTCATTCCTGCTGTTAAATGGTGAGCATGGTCTCTGTCAGATTTTAACCCCACATGTAGAAGGGTGAGTAGCCTGAGTCAAGCTCTGTTCTCAGTAGGCAGTCTGCACATGGCCAGTCTGGTTTTAGAGATAAAATAGAGAAGCTGTATGGATGCAAGTCACACTGTGCCATTTCACCATAGGGCCAGAAAATGGTCCCTGGCCCACTGTAATTCCTGGCCTAAAACTAGCCTTTGAGGTCTTTTTCCATCCTTTCTTCCCCTTGCCAAATTTTATTAACAACCTGGTCTTTATCATGGACTGCATCAGTTAAGATTGACAACATTTAGATAAATTGAAAATTCTTTATACTTTCTTTAGGTAACTTTCTATTTAATACATTCCACTCAGAAGACAGGACAGTACTCACATTTTTGCAATGTAGTTTCATGGTTAGCATCTTTTATCTGAGCTAGCTGAAAATTACTGAGCACACGAAATGCATTAAGATCTGCTGTTGTCAGTAATAGGGTTATTTTTTGATGGTATTCTCTGACATGGGCAATTGACATTGATTGCAAATGCAGAGTGAGACAATTGTTTTGATTCAGTGACCTGTCAAAAACTGGACCTTCTTGACACACTTTTAACTCAGTAATAAGTATTCTCTTCTCTAGAACTATTTCAAATTGTGTACCAGAGATCTTCAGTTCTGCAGTTGTGTGCTCTTCCACTAGCATTTACTCTTGTTTTGCAATTTCGATTTATGATATCATGCTCAACAAGGGTCTCCAAGCAGTGGGCATTATAGAACTCAATTATTGCAAAGAATCTGCACAACAAAACTGAACCACTTAAAAGCACGGATCCTAAATCATGCTACCTGTCAGGAATGTTCTTTTCATGGAGGGTTGTGTTTCAATCTGTAACTGATGAAATAATGAAGACGATACTGTGTTGCATTAAGTCATATTTCAGTTTGGGAATGCTGGGAAAAAAATGGAAGCTTTCCACATCACTGCATCTGAACTACAAATGGATCATCAATTTTTAATTCCTTACAGAACAAAATAGGAAAAATAGATTAAACAGAGATAGTTCTTCCTTGGGTTCTCTTTCAGCAGTTACATTTGAGAAACGAAATGTTATACTGAACCAAAATCTGCTTTAATTCATAAATCTGTAAATACAGAGTACTTAGATGTTTCTAGGCTAAGAGACTAGCTCTCCTAAGTTCACTCTATTTCCAACAGAGGGAGGCAGGCATTTCCTGAAGGGAATTATTTTAACTACTCTAGCTAATAATGCCATTTGAATTCAGCATCCCAAACCAAGCTGAGTATTATTCCACCCAAGCAGTGCTTGCTACTTGCAAGGAATGACATCATCTAACCCAGCCTTCTCAAGCAGAAGATTTTACACACTCATCTATTTCCTTGGTGTTTCCTTTGGGATTACCTTAGTTTTAGACTATTAGATGTCAAGATTGCATAGTCATTGATATACTGGATAAATATTGTTTAAAGTTCCACATAGGCATTTCTATATTGATAGGCAAATCTATATTGATTTCATTTTGTAGAGCGTGAAAATTTGTTTCTTACAGCACATTTTCTTTGAGAACAAAATCTAAATAACTACACCACACCCTAATATTTTTTTGTGACATATCATATTAAAGACTGGGAAAAGCTAATATTTTTGTTTATTCTCTTTGTGAGTTTGTCACAGCTCCCTGTGAAAATTGGTGTTGTATTGGTCATTTAATGACTTGCAGTTGGCTTTCTGGATGTTTTAATTCACCTCTGTGAGGAAGAATGTTTTAATTCACCTATGTGAGGAAGAACTTGTTAAAAAAAAGACAAACGAAAACCCTCAAGCACCCTCCCCCTTTATTATGGCAGAAGTCTCAAGCAATGCATTAGAATATAATTGTTATTGAGGTGTGATCTAAAGATGTGCGACCATAATTTCACTTCCCTGGAGAGGGTGGTCAGTTCACCGAAGTATGGAGGATCTGAGTGATTCATCTTCTTGTCATCATGCATGTGTTGTTATCAAAGCAAATAAAGTTGCATTGCTATCTGGGGAGCAGAAGTTAGGACATACAGTTGCTAAGAGGTACAAATGTGGTTATTGCTATGTGATTTATCTATAATTGTAAATATTTTATTGCTTTTTTAACCTCTTTTTTAAACTACAAATGATGTATTGTGAAATAACAAAACTAGTCTAGTCAATTACTCTATTTTATAATAAATTTCCTTTCTGGGCTTTCTTTCATGGACAGTTGATTTTTCTAGTAGTGTAAATAGATGTCTGAACTTCTTGTTAGTAGCTAAATTATCACACGTATTGTGATCCTGTTACGTTTGCCAATGCTGCAGCAACATCTGGTGGTATGGTACGATGAAAGCTGATCAAGTGAAGGCTTCCCATCTTCTGAATTTTGATAAGTTTTTGAAATGTCATCCTGCATCTCAGAAATGAGCTCTGCAGGGAGTTAGGCAAAAGTTTTTCATTTTGTTCCTGCTGCACTGCCATAGTCTAAAGTAATGTCAAAGTAAATAAATTTGTGCTATGCTTTTGGACTTGAAACAGCTCTTCTGTTTAGAGACGTTTACAGAGGTGGTTTGATAAACTATGGTTAGCCCTGAGCCCTTTTCTCCCCCAATGAACAAGTCATGTAATCTTCATGCAGTTTGAACTAGTGTTATGAAGAAACACTTAAGGAAAAATGATTATGCTGACATACCCGTGTTCTCTTCCTTGACATTTTACATGATCCTACCAGTCTTTCAGAGCTGTGTGTAACTTCAGAGACCAGTGTGACTCATTCTTTATGGTTAGTAAGATTGAAAAATGATTATAGATGATTACACCCTAAAGTTGCCTCATGATTGTTTAAACATTCTTTTTTTTTTTTTAACTACCTCTCTTCTAGATAAGCTAGCAAATTATTTTAATGATATTGAAGGATTTTAAAATGGAGTGATTAGAAGAATAAATGGAAATGTTTTAGTGTGTTGTAAACAACACTGAGCATACTCAAGGTCTGTAACTTTTTCAAGGGAATAACCCAATGGAGCCACTAAAAGTTAATGTCTACCTCTTAACTCTTCTTGATTACTGAGGACTTGCATATAAAATAACTTTTATGAAATCTGAAGGAAGTCAACCAACAATGCAAGACAAACGGGAGATGTACAAGCCATGGGCTGCACTTCTGCAAGCAGCTAAGCAAGGCTAAAAGCTCTCAGCAGCAGAATTTGCTTCCTTCACTTCCACTGCTTTTACTAGTGGCAAGGTGGCCTCTGTCTCCTTTCGTTGTTGAAAGCACTAGTTCAGCACTTGCTGAGCCTTGAATTGAGGCAATTCAATTTACTAACACTAAAGAAAACCATCAGGTTTGTTTTGTTTTTGGTCTAGTTTTACTTATGTTAGTGTTAGTTCCCTGAGAGGTCCAGTAGTCAGATGATCAGTGGTGGTATCTCACTTCTGTGCAAAAATGCTTTCCATTTCAGGAGGAGCTGGCAATGGAATATGTTGCCTTATACAGCGCAAATTGGTTTTATTTCTGTTTGTGAAGTGACAGCTTTTGCTGAGTTTTGGCTGGTAGTAACTTGCTGCCGTCTAGTGATGAGAAGATACTAGTAAAAGTGAGGAGTTTTTGTCTCTCATAGAATGAAGGTACCACCGACCAGGCTGATTTGCCTCTCTATTATATTAGCACCTTACTCTTTAGCCATAAACACAGAGTTTAGCTAGTTTTCCTGATTTCTTATTTTAAATAAATGAGTTTTAATAATAAGTAGGTAAGTGGAGTGGCAGATGACAAGTAAAGACACAGTGATCTCAGACTTTTAGTAGACAGAAAACATGCCCTAATCTGTGCCCAGTGAGCCCAGACCTTCACACTTTAGCCAAAACCACTTGCCATCCATCTCTACCACTTTCCTTTTGCTTTGGTAGGATAACAGGTCTGCCACTGATTTCTTACTTTTGCTGTCACACTCTTCAGAAAATTAAAAGGCCAATCTAATAAGCACCTGGCTGTATTATGCATCCTGAATTGTTACTTCTAAAAGTGTGATGTTGGCACCTGGGCTGGCTTTTCTCAGGCTGGCAGAGTTTATTTGCCCGGGCTGCATCTTATTTGTGCAGTCCTTCACTTCACAACACAGTGCACAAGTAGAGCCAAGACATACTGTATGGCTTAAGTGTGTCCAATGGTTCAGGTTCAAGAGGCAGGTACTGCCATGAGTTTTACATCTGGTGACGGAATTATGAGAATCAGAGAAATTGAAATGTTTTTAACATTGCACAGTGACATAGTTTATTATGTATTCATGTGGTGCTACTTCGTTGTTCTTTGTTTTTTATGTGTTTCAGCACTTCAGGACACGTGCGAGTATTCTCAATACCTTCTATGACAAAATGTATAGTGAGAAGGATACTGGTTACTGAGGTACAGAGCTTCAAAAACCTGAAATTTCAAACCTGTCAGTGCTGCAGACCTGGTGTATGACCATGAACAAGTTATTCACTGAATGCCTCAGTTTTCCTCTTTGAAAGCAACATAACACTAGTAGCAGAAATGACATACTTTTTTAGTACTGTGAAGTGTGTTTTTTCCCCTGGGACATTAAGAATGGTCATAATAATGATTAATTATTAAACTAGGAAATGGATAGCACCCTCAGACTTCCAAGGAAGTTCATATGAACTCAATACATACAGAAATGTCTTACAGAACTGCATCCATTGTCACTAATTTATATTAGACAAAAGTCTATAATCACACTTCTTGGAGTCATCAAAGAGACATTAGCTATTAGCTAGCATGCGAAATACAGAAACTTTACTAGAAAACCTGATATACTTGAAGGTGGTCCCAGTAATATTCTCTGTAAGGAGAATCATAGAATCGTGGGATAGTTTGGGTCAGAATGGACCTTAAAGATCATCTGGTTCCAAACCCATTTCCTTGAGCAGAGACACCTTCTACTAGACCAGGTTGCTCACAGCTCCATCCAGCCTGGCCTTGAACACTTCCAGGGATGGGGTATCCACAACTTTTTTGGGCAACCTCTTCCAATGCCTCAGCACTCTAACAGAAAATAATTTTTTTCTAGTATCTAATCTAAATCTACTCTTTTTCAGTTTGAAGCCATTCTCCCTTGCCCTACATGCTCTTGTAAAATGTCCCTCTCCATCTTGTAGGCTCCCTTCAGGTACTGGAAGGCTGCAATAATGTCGCTTCAAAGTCTTCTCTTTCCCTGGCTGAACAGACCCAATTCTCTCAGCCTTTCCACAGGAGAGGTGCTCCATCTCTCTAATTATCATCATGGTCCTCCTTTGGACTCACTTGAACAGGCTGATTTCCTTGCTGTGCTGGAGAGCCCAGAGCTGGATGCAGTAATCCAGGTGAAGTCTCAGAGTGGAACAGAAGGGCAGAATCCCCTCCCTCTCCCTGCTGCCGATGCTGCTTTGGATGCAGCCCAGGACCCGTTTGGCTTTCTGGGCTGTGAGTACACATTGCCAGCTCATGTCCAGCCTCTCACCCACCAGCACCCCAAACTCCCTCTTGGTAGGGCTGCTTTTGTGCTGCTCATCCCTCAGCCCGTGTTGATACTGGGGTTTGCCCTGACCCAGGTGCAGCACCTTGCACTTGATCTTGTCAAACCACATGAGATTCTCATGGACCCATTTCTCAATCTTGTTCAGGTCCCTCTGGATGGTATCCCATCCTTCAGGTGTGTCAGACACACCACTGAGTTGGTGTCATCTACAAATTTGATAAGGGCGCGGTTGATCCCTTGTCATTAATGAAGATATTAAATATCACTGGTCCCAATATGGACCTTTGAGGGACACCACTTGTCACTGATTCCACTGGAACTCTGGACCGTTGATCACAACCCTCTGGATGTGACTGTCCAACCCCTTTCTTATCCATCTAACAGTTCACTCATCAAATCCATCTGTCACCAATTTAGAGAGAAGGATCTTGTGGAGGAACACGTCAAAGGGTCATTTCTTTAGATCCTCCTGTCTCTCAAAGCTTTCCTCTCTCTAGATCCTTCTTCAAATAGCAGTGGTGTTGGGGGAAGGGGATTCTAGCATAAAAAAATAATTGGAACACTGGATTATAATTAATATGTTATAAATAGAATTTTGTTATACAGAGTAAGTTGCCATGCTTTTTAAAGATTGAATTGTTGAAGTACTTGCCACTATACTCTCCGTTCCACAGTATATATTTTCTTTTTACTGCTTTTTTCTTAATAGTTCCAATGTATTGTAATTATTTCATTTTTTTCACTCACATATTCTAGCTGATTTTTCTGTATCTGTAAAAAGGGAGCATGTGGAGGGGAAGGGAGATTGTTTCAGAACTGTTGGATGAATACTTCCATGGTGTTGGAGATTTACTGTGTCGTGATCAATGAATAATTGTTCCTTTCTGCTGTTGGTATGGTCTGATGAGAACAGGGTGGATATGATTCATTGTTCCCTTTGAAGTTGCCAACAAAATATAGAACTATTAAGCACAATTTAATTGTTTAACATTTCTCTAAAAGCATATTCAGAACCTTTTGCAGACTGAGACAAGTAACAAACCAAACATATGGTGCAATTAACATTGGGAAAAGTGTGTCACAGTTGAAATTCATAGAAATACTAGTTCTACTGTTCCTTATAAGAAAATTGTAAATATATTCATCTAGCCTTCGAAGGTAAACATATCTCAAAATAGAAAGTCAGAGATCTCTGAGTTGGGATGAAAATGCTTTTATTTTTGTGTGGTACCTTTTTACCATGACTGCAGTACCTATCTTGCACGTGAATTGGAAGATCTATAAGGATGATTTTCACAGAGTAAGGAAAAATTGGTTTACTTCATTCAAGGAAAATAATTTAAGTAATATTTTTTTCTCAAGAAACAGTGGCAAGAGAGGGCAGTGGTCTGTATTCTCTCAATCTAACTTTTAAAAATCTGTGTGTAGTACTCTGCAGGCAGTTCTGTGCATGTGAAATAAATGTATTTTTTTCTGAGTAAAAAGAAGTTAGATTTTTTCATAAAAATAAAAGCTAACAGGAGAAGCTAAATCATAAAGAAGCTAAAGAAGCTATGATAAAGATTCTGATCTGGAAAATAGAGATTTTGGCTGCAGTATGATCTTATCTAGGCAACCAGAAAACTTTTAGAAAACCCAGGGCAGAATCAAAAAAAGACAGAAGGAATTTAGATACCTGGATCTAAAGAGAATTTAGATACCCAAATCTAAATCTGCAAATCCATGATTAGTTGGTATCTAACCATTGGATTAAGTAGGAAGAGGTGGGCTTTTTATTTAAGTTAAAAATGCCCTGGGTACATAGAATTGCACTAATGAGCCTTTTCAGGACCATCTCAATACTGACCATGTTGTAACAGTGTGAGTCTACACCAGATGCAAGCCAGGTGATGTCCAGAAACAGTTGGGTTTAGTGTATAATTTTAAGAAACTCAATCATTTGGCAGTGTGAACATGTACCTCACACATGGTAACTGCTGTACACTCCTATCAAAATGTGACTTTTGAATTAGTATCAAACTCCTAAAGTAAGTCAATAGAAGAACAATTTACCATTTTATAGAATGACATGTTTTAAAAAAATTGTTTAATATCTTTAAACTTGGGCTTAGTTCCTTTCTTTAGTAGAGCAGGTTCAGGTGTACACTGCTCAAAATCTATCTTACACTGGTAGACGCAAGGCTACTCTAGGATGGAAGTCATGCTCTCTACTCTTCCTGTTGAAACTGCCAAAACTGAGATTTGCTGTGCCAAAGACAGACTCCTCCAGTCTGAGGAGTGAGAACACAGCAAAAAAGTTCAAAGTCCTGGTCTCCTACAGACAGAGGTACTGGTTGAGTTCCTGAGTTAGGAGGGTTGAGAATATAACTAAAGGGCTGATCTCCTCTCCCTAAATGCATTGTAGGAAATTGCTTGTGGAATATAATAATTCTAGGTAGCTCACAGCTCATGGCCTCACTCTTTCTATAATACCCCATTTTCCCCATGTACTATTTAAGGATCATGGGAACTGAATAAGAGATTTTTGATTTCACTCCAAGAATCAGAAACCTAAAAATTATCTCAGTTTGGCAGCTAACTTTTAAACACTGACATTTCCTCCAGGTCATGGTCTTGTTGCTTGCTGATGGATGGCATCAAACTTAAAAATGCCAGAGTGACAGATTTTTTTTGAGGATTATATATTTTTTCTTGCGTAGTGACAGAATCTGCTGAAAAAGAACAACGAAGACCCCAGGATTTAAATCCTGACCTGAATTTGTTTGAAGGCCAATCTTTAAATTAGCATGGCTGTTGAATACAACATTACTCTTTTGTTTGTACAACACTTTACATAACATCCATAGCTTGGTGGTGCTTGCAGGTCACACGCTGATCCACAAAGTACTGTAGTACAATGTACCCATGCTACTTATCCATGAATTATTTAACCTGCAGATCTTTAGTACAGTTCTTTAGTACAGCTCTTTCTCTGCTTGTATTATCTTTGGCCTTTCCTGAGCAGAGACTATTGGTTATATTGACAGTATTCTAGCACTAAGATATTGGTTGTTCCTTTCTGAGACTTTCTAGTATAAATACAGCGAGTTTATTTTGTTTAATTTAGTAATTATTATTTTATGGTGTTTTAATACACTGTGTAAGTTCTTTGAGTGTATTTTATTAACTTGATAGAAGGTATTGTTTAGGTTTTTGAGGGCTATGTATGTACTGTGTATTTTTGCACTGTTGTTACTTTTCTTTTTCCTTTAGTTAGCTCTAAAAATGGTGTGTATTGGTTCTGATCCTGCACAGTTTGCTGTTTGTTACCTGTCTGCAAGGGAAGGGGTGAATGTTGTCACTTGCTGGTGGACATGGCTTGAGTAAACGCCGTAAGATATTACAGAAGGATTTGTAAGACCTAAATATTGTATTATTTACTGTTTGTACAACCAGATCTCAGTTATAATATCCTTTTGTGTTCCCATCTGTAAAAGGGAATGAGAAGCACTAATTAGTAAAGAGGCCTTTAATAAAAGGGAAAAAACCAGATCAGCCGTGGGTTTCACAAATAATAGATGGTTTTTCTCCTTCAATTTAAAAGAAAATTTCCAAGGACATTCCTTTCATTAGGCAGGAATCATCCTGCATCAAGAAATATTGGCTGAGAAATGAAGAGATGGAGAAAATTAAAATTCTTCAAGTCACTGAAATCCTTCAAAGCAGACTGTTAACCACCACACACCTACACATGCATGCACACCTTGACTCCTACAAACTATTCTCAGCAATTCAGTATTGCCTGGGAAGCTGTGGCTTGTGACAATTGGTCAGCTAAGAGAGGGCAAGAATTTGGTGCTGCAAACCCCATGTTTTACCTGGCTTTACTAGAGAGGATAAATTGATTTAAAGGTTGCTAAAAATCACCTATGAAGACTACTACAATGTTACAAAAGATTGTAGCATTTTAAAAGATAAAAGCTTCTTCTAGAGTGTACAGAGAAGGAGACCTTGTGAGTATGATTTTGAGACAAGCAGTCACTGAGCATTAGACAATTGATATCAGAATTTTGCATTAAAGGCTTTCAATGACTGCTTCAAATCAGGCCATGAGAAAAGCCATAGTTCCACACAAGAGCCTTCAGCCACTACATTATGCTGAGCCATTTGAGAAATTAGTGTTCAATGAAGGCAGCAAAGTTGGATGTCTGTGAGGAGAGTTTATACAATTTTAAGTAGTAATGCGAGGATACAGTACTTCCCTCAGCTTTTTCAGTCTTGCCAATGTGGCTATCGTTACTGACAGCTTGACATGATGTTAGTTATTTAAAGTGTCAGATGAGAGTGGCTGATGCCATGGTACTGCAGTGCTCACATTTGTTGGAAAATTAGATGGTGGGTTTTTTTAAAAAAAGGCCTAAAACCCCCCAACAACCCAGCTGCTTAAGTCTCTGACTCCCTAGGTTTTTTTTCTGTTCTGGGTGTATAATTTGAATGAGCAGTAGTGAACATGCCTGAGGTGTTAAGAGAATGATGCGTTTTCTGTAGGCATGAATACTCTTAAATAAAACAGGAACACCTTCCTGTCATTTGTTGTCTTCCAGAAAGAATTTTTAAAAGGAAACGGAAGCCAATTAGCCCGGAAGTTTAACCTCTTTTAGCTGAGCTTCTTTTATGGGAGCTTTTTAACCTTTTAAATAAATCATTTTCTTTCTTTTCTCCCCTCCCCTTTGAATCTGTTAGCAGCATTTCTCATGCTGGGCCCAAGGAGCAGGCTGCTTAAATTCAAGAATGATTTTGAGGGTATAAAGTGTACAAGATTTTGAATTCTTGCCATAAGTCCCTGGCAGACAGCCAGGAAACCTCAGAGGAATAGGACTAATGAAGGGAGGGTAAAGGAGATCTGGAGTGTGTGGCTGGTAATGCAGTATTCATTTAATTGGGAGCAGGTATCGGTGCAAACTTCTCCATTTTAATTGGAAAGAAAAGGAGGGTGTTAAGGAAGATGGAGAAAAATAAGAATGCATAAAGTTTTCAAGCTGAGGAGCCAAAGGCAGGCCTGTATATGGCAGAGAAAGAACTCAATTTAGGGCAATTTGCTCTGCAAGCTGGGCTGCAATCTCCCCTGGGGATAGGGATGAGGAAGAAAATGAAACCAAAAGAGAACTTGATAAAATCACCTAGCACAGACAATCTCAGTAGAATAGGTTTTACTGAGTTAAATCTGCCCCAATCAATGTGATTCTTTTCATATAAGTTACAAATAAAAAGCCACAAGATTACAATAAAAATTGAGGATGTACTGCTGCTGATGTAGCACATGGGAGTCTTAAGGACTTGTTGTGGAATACAGGTTTTTTGCAACCATCATGTTTGGTTTTGCTTTTTTTCCTAGTTAGGAGGGAAAAACCCCTTATTTCTGCCTCCTCCCTAACCTTTTATTATCTTTAAACTAAGGTTAGTGGTAATGTGTGAACCTTACAGAGCATAATTTTCAATGCTCTGCAAAGCTGGACGTGCTTTAGTCCTGACAGTTGCTAAACCTGCAGATTTTTCAGATACTCTTTTTTGCCTTTATACACGACAGAAGTTAAAATAAGAAAAAGACACTTCTCACCCATTCCACCCCTTTCCACCCGTTCCTACACCTGGGCATACAGAAAAACGAGAGTAAGTGCCTGCATTTTCATGATGCAGAGAAAGGCATTATGTTGTTTTCTTTACATATGCAGTGTCTTTCTCAGTACAGATGTTAAAAGAGTTGGTGCACCAAGTGCTGAACAATTATTCATTCTTCATCTGAGGACTAGCCTGAGTGTATTTTCCTTTTATTCTCAGTAGTGTGTTAACCTAAATATTTGGCGTTTAAGGACCCTCTGGGAAATGGCACTGCTGTGAGTGGTGAGTGTCTGAGGTGGACAGCTGCTCTTTTGTCTGCACTGTCACACAGCTGAGAAAGATGAGGTGGCTCCTGCAGGGTTATCAGTTGTGTGGTGAGATTTATACCAGAAGAAAGATAATGTGAGATATGCAGCTCCAAGTTTCTGGAGGAAAGAGCAAAAACTGGAGTAGAGAAAATGCAGGACTAGGCAACAAGATGATGACTTGTAGTTGCAAAGGAGCAGCTGAGATCTGCACCTGTAATTAAGTGCTTTTCTTTGTCTTGCTGCAGCACTAATTTTACCTCATTAGCTCTCCACTGGCAAAGGCAAAGGCATGAAGAGTATAAAGAGGAATAACATTGCTACCTGAAATGCACACAGCTCCTGGAATATGTGGCTACTGCTGGTTCTAGCTTTGTTTCCTAAGGATGCTTTCCATTAGCCTCCTGGTAAATAGTTTGTCCAGCTAATGGACATTCTGATGAAAATCTGGAAACCTCAAAAGTTTGAGCCTCCTACAAGTTTTGTGAGAACAGTTAGCTAAGTAGAGAAGAGAGACTCAACCTGAACATCTCTGTTGAGATGGTTACAGCTCACTCTTTCTTCTGGAGGCAATGGTCAGTGAGAGGCAGTCCGAGGATGCCAACCTCTTCGCAGGCTAAAGCCATGGGCAGCAGGACAGGACAAAGAGGAGCTGACAGCAAAGAGACGGCGCCAGGCAGAAAAAAGGCTAGGAACTTACCTCTGCTTTGAGGACAGGGATGTTGAGGAGACATTGGATTCTCCAGTGTAGCTCATGAAACTTCTTCAGTGTCATCACTGTGAAACTTCATAGACAACAGGCTTGGCTGTGCTTGCCTGGAGATGCCTTATGCACTGATTTCCAAAGCTATCTTATGCCAGGCTGTTTCTGTATCTGTATGAATATGTGCAAGCGTTTTTCAGCTGTGGCTGAATAGGATAAGGAGATTTTGACACAACAATGGGGAATGACAATGGAATTAGGGGGATTTTCAAAAGAAATTAAGCATTTTTGTATCTAATATATGTATATGATTATGAAGGCTTAGAAGATCAAATGGAAACAAAGCATTTGTGTTCCTTATGCATGAATTTCATGTAGGTCCATCCAAACATACACAGGGAACGTACATTGAGAAATTCATATGATGGTGCAGATAACACAGTGTATTTTAATACTAGAAAGGCTAAAGTCTAACTGAAGGTAAAGTTCTTGTTGAAATGCATGTCCACAAATACATGTGTCAGTAGACTGTGGGTATATATATTTTGTAGAAATAAATTTTATATTGCATTGAGTATTCAAATATTATTTCCTTTCCATAAAAAAAAACCCCAACCAAACAAACAAAAACCACTAGATTCTCAGGCAATAAGAGCACTAAATTTTACATAGGGCCCTCAGCACTTGTATTATCCTGTGACATTTGCAGGGACATTCAACAGAACTAGTACATCGTATGTAGCAAAAAAGACTATTTAAAGTTACAGTAGAAAGATGAGAGGAAAACCCTGTATTCTGTTAATGATGATGGAAGTGATGGTGGAACTGAATTTATTCCTTTCTGATCATATTGCTTAAAAATTCACAATCATCTGTGATAGTAAGCTAGATTCTGATTTTGTGTAATGACTACAGTACTGTCAGACATAGCTACATTGATATGATCTGACATGCTGTCTTTTATTTTAAACACAGCACTTAATGAAAAGACTGGGAGCAAAATTCTTGTCTTGGAGACAGCAAAGAAACTTAGCTCAAGTCTCATTTCACTGGTGTATGTGAAAGGAAAATTTGACCTAAGGCTTCCTAAGTAGTAATTATGGAAAATTATTTTGACACAAGGTAAAAGATAGTCATACAGTTGCATTTTCCAGCATATGTGGAGGGTTTTAAACTAATTGGAATTTATTGAGAGACAAATTCTGAAATTCCTTCCATGCTTTTCCTTTACATTAACAGACTGTAAAGTTCACTAACTGCAAACTTCCACCACAGACATTAAAGAAGAGTAAAATATTTTGTATCTGCAAAGTGCATTAACACCTTTAGTTCTGTGAACCCAAGAGTGACTTTGAAGATTAATTTGGTGTCTGTTTAGTTATGAGAAGAGATACTGGTAGTGAAAACAATAATTCTTTTCTTTTTATTCAGATTTCAGTCATTTGGCCTTGTTTTGTTTTGCCTTGCACGTATGCAGTTTAGTTTAACAGCACAAAGTATTATCCATAATTACAGAAAGACCTTTCCTGCTCTTTTTCTATTATATTGACATCTCTCTCAGCTTTAGAATCTCCCTCTTATTTGTTGTACTATTTATTGACTCTTCTCTCCTTCCAAATGAGGGAACTTAAAAGACTCCTTCTTTATTTGAACAGTGTGTATTCTTTCTGATTTCTTAAGTCAATTTCTGAATTAGTAGAAATTGTGTCCCACTGAGTATAAGATGCCTTATCAACTCACATATCATACCTCTTGTTGATAGGAATGATACCACTTTTGTCTTAACACTACTACCATCCAGCACAGGATTTGTTAGCTATATTTACAAATTATAAAAAATTTGCTTTTTACATAGCTGTACATATGATTGCATTGACATTCAAATTATTGATTTTCCTGTGGGTGATTTTCCATATCTGTTTTCCTGTTGTGGGTGTGAATGAACCCATTTGCTTTAGCATTACCCATCTGGTGTATCTATGTCCATGCTTGTGCAGTGGACAGAACACATGCCAAGAGAGACACATGGTAAATGCACCTTGGGTTTAAACCATGTCCTACACTTTCTTGGGCCTGCATTTTGTGAAGCTGTAAAACTTTTTCTGCATTGTTTTGAATCTTCTTTTGTCTGTGACTCTTTCATGATTATTATTCTTATTTTTAACTTTTTATCTCGTTCATGGTTTCCTTGGTGGATTTCTCAAATTGCTTCAGAAATGGTGTCAAGTTATACCTTTATCAAGTGGTCATGCTAGAAGTCTTTATTGCCTCAGAGAGAAGCTTGTCAGATGATGCTTGGGGATCTGAATCCTGTTGAGAGAGACAGAACAGGTAAATCTGTGAGATCTATCTCAGATCTGAGTAGCTTTGAGCTTTTGGGTGGTGTCCAACCCAGCCTTTTCTTCCAGCCAGAAAAAAGGGTGTCTTACAGCTCAGTGACTATGTTAAGAGATCAAGCCCCTATGCACAGCCTTGCAAAAGCTGTTTCTCTAATGCCATCTTATTCTTTGCATTCTTTGCACTTCCATCCTCAAGGGGATGAGATGTACAGAGAGTCTCATGAAACCTACTATTGAATTTCCTTCAGTGATGAGAAGGCAGAGGACAGGAAAAGCCTGGAACATTTTACTTCACCAAATAAATGTTTAGTTCCTTTGAATTTTCAAAATACAGACTTTTTGTGTTGCATTGTCCTCCATTTCTAGAATATCCTATGCTTCATGTTAGGAACTGCTTATGTTGCATGAAGCCCTAGACATTTCTTCTGATTTGCCACCAATTTTATCTGTGCCTTCACTCACAGTTAGCTGGCGCTGGGAAGTTACTCTGACAGCTTTGCCCACACCTTTATGATTTCTGTTAAGATGTGTAAGTCTACATTTCACCTCTCTCCTGGAGTCCTATTAGGCAGTTTTCCCTTGAAATTTATTCCTTCAGCTACTTAGGCAACTTACTAGCTGCTGGCAAATGAGGTATCAGAGCTCACACAAATTGCAATTTTCCTTTGATTGGTAACAGGATGAGTAGCACAGACTGCTGTTCTTCCTCCTTCATATTTTGATCTGGCACTTCAGGCAGGATGCTTATCCATATACGTCCAGGTCACAGAGCAGCAAGTCTCCTAAAGACACATCATTTGACATCTTCAGTTGCTCTTTCTTTGCAGAATAAAACTCAGCGGATCCCTCCAAATTTTGAAGCAAGACTTCAGGTTTCTTTTTGGCTTGTCAAGTTCTATTCCTGCTCCGACTCTTGAATGCACAGACAGCAAGTACAGTCATTGTGCAAATGAAATGGTACAACTCCAGTGCAAATGAAGTGGTGCAACTCTAATCAGTGCCTCTGAAGTTGTGCCAGAAGCTGTGACTCCATCGTTACTGACTCAGTCCTCTCTATCCAAATGTGGGAGTTATTTAGCAAAGCAAATGAGACATTGTCAGGATTCTGGATACTCTGTGCTCTGAGGCTTTGTAATTGCTGACTTCTCACCATCTTAACCAGGGAAATGTTATACTCTGTCATAAGTATCTGCTGCAGCAGGTGGTGGCTTCCCTTTTGATTTTGAAGGTCAGAGAGACCTCTCCGTATTTTAGGAGGAAAAGGCTTTATGAAAGCTACAAAAACAGCTAAAGCAAAAGAATAGAAGCTCCTCTGAGCCTTATGAAAGCTGAAAGTCTTAATTTACTTTTTTTCCATCTTGCATCATGAGACAATGAATCTGCAGAAATTGTTTAACTGGCACTAAATTAGCTCATCAATGTTTTATCTGCTAGAAGATCGACTCCAATGGATGGCTTAAACCATTTCAGCCAATTATATCATGATTGGGAAGTTCAGGACCACATTCTTGAAATGATTCTCTGCAGTATTAGGTCATTCAGTGTTGTTTCTGCAAGTCAGGGGGCAGATTAAAAGGTACAGAATACCTTGAGAAATGTTGCATTCCGAAGCCCACCTATGTCCGGATCTTTACTCTGGAAGAGTCTTATGAGACAAACTCTTGTATTAGGGCCTACAGTCATCAGAACCAAGATAAACCCCCCTGCTGTGGTTTGGTCAAGCTCACAAAGATGATCTGAACAGCCTCTTTGAGGCAAGTTCTCATTTGGTTGTCCTTAATGTTGTTATATGTAATCAATTGTTCTTCACAACAATTGGATATTCTTTGGGATATACTGCCCCAAGATACAGCAAAACCTACTCCCCTTGCCCACTTCATCTGAGCCCTGCTGTTATTTTAACTGAAAGGAACAGAGACATCCCAACCCTTTATTTCTCATGTGCTATACACAGGAGTGGAAGGCAGGTTCACTTATGCAGTAGTGCTGGGACTTAAGAATTAGGTGTTTGTACTTTCAGCCACATGCATACAGATTACATATGTCTCAAAGTACCTCTTAATGTTAAATAAGTTGTCTAAACATTGTCTGCACAAATACTAAGCTATTAGATCTTAGGCTTATTCTGCTTTCAGAAGGCTTCTCCTAACCAAAGGGACATCTGGAATCATAAACCATACTTCTGCTCTTAGGAACAATGAATTTAATCCCTTCTGGGACTTTAGAAAGGCTGGTCTTATTGAGAAGTTGCTGACAGAACTTCATTCTACATGAGATATTTTTCCCCAGCTTCCAACTTGCCCTTACTCATGGCCAGAGTATTTTCCTTTGCTCTTGTACCTTCATCTTATGTGCTGCTTTGTTTTCCCAGGTGAATTCCTTCCAAAACAAGACCAGTTATTGCCCTTCAGAGTCCACAGGACTACATCAAAAAAAGTCAGCCTTGTAGTTTTTTCTTGTGAGGTCCATACTATTCTGGTCAAGCCAGTAGCTCCTCTCAGCAACTCTGTTAATAGTTCCCTCTTGCTTTAATGTACATGTCAAGAAAGGAATGCTCTATTTGAGAACATGGTCCAGTGCCTTTTGGATATCAGGGTAGTGTTTGGTTTGTTGTTTTTGGAGTTGTTTTGTTTGGTTTTTTGTGGTTAGTTTTGGGGGTATTTTTTGAGGTTTTTTGGGTTTTTTTGTTTGTTTGTTTTAATTTTTCTTTCCTACCCATCTTTGGAATGCTTCTCATTAATAAATTAATTGTTCAAAAGATGAAAATTTATTTTTTTCCTATGCTGTTGCCATCTGATGAGCTCCAAATTTAATGCAAAAATTCTTACTACGCTGTTAGTGATTGACCTTGCCCTCTGTGCAGTTAAATGTCACTCATTTCCATTATTCCAATCCTAGAGATCTTCTATTTTTTCTTGCATGATATTATAATTCTTTGTATTGAAAAATACCTTCAACATTGTCATCTGCATATTTCATCAAGCAGTTCTGATTTCTCTTCTGATTAAACAAGGTGGGCCACAAGAGTGAGCCATGAAAAATTTTAGCAGTCCCAGACAAGGGATAAATCTGTAACTATAACCTGTTTCTGTCTTGTATAATTAGTACCCTTTCCCCTGTGCAGCTTTCCTTCTAATTCACATCTTCAACTTCACCAGTAACTTGCTCTGGCACTCTGCCAGTTCCTTCTCTTGTCTGGATAAGAGAGAACTACTCTTTTTCTTTTTTCTCCTGAAAAATCAGGTATCTTAACAAAGATAACTGTTGATTGAAGATTGCATTAGCCACCCTTGGTAGCTGGATGTTTTTTATTCTATTTTCCATTTTCAAAATTTCTTCTGATCCATGTGTACTATAGAGGTTTCCTTAAACATGAGGGAGGAGGTGGAGGGGCAAACAATCCCAGCTGTCACCCAGGTACTTTCAGGCCTCTTAGATGGATATTTTACTATGTGAGTATACTGAGTTCTTAGGAAGTGGGGATTCCAGCTACATAGGCTTCACTGTAATGTCAAAGTTAGAAATCTAGTCAATCAAGGTGCCTTTCAGGCAGTGGAGAGAAAATAGATGTCTGTGGCACATGATTTCATTCTTTAGGGGCTAATGATTAGGGCTCCATGAAGACAACAGCCTGCTATAGTGAGTTTTGTATAAACTTGGTTTCCCAGTGGCCTTCTAAGCAGTGATTTTCCAGAACTAGCTCAGTTCCAGATTTATCAGTTCTGATGCTTATTCTAATCTCCTGGAATTTCCTATAGCATTTTACCTTCATAATGCACCTATAAGCTATCTACCAGTGATCAGTCGTCAGGTACGTGGATAGTTTTGATTTTTAGTATTAGCATTAGATCATGCAAGGCCATTTTCTGTAAATGGTTGGAAGGTACTTATATTCTGTAATTTTAGTTCAACTCATTAGCTTAAGCCTGGATGATATTGCTTAGGGGAATTGCTGTTGACTCTATGGGAACTCTAATAAACATCTTACATTAAACAAGATTCACAGGCCTGTTTGTTGGGATAATTCTTGGCACATGAGTTCAGAACTTCTGTTTTGATAAACCATTATCATTTAATCATTCATATCACACACTCACTGCAAAGACTCTGGAAACACTTAACTGCAGATGAACTCTCTTCAGTTGAGTCAGACCTGGTATGTCCCAAACATCACATTTCAATCATTATTGATTTATTTTTGTTTCTTTTTTGGGGCTTCTGTTTTTCTTGGTGTTTTTTTTTTTTTGTTGTTTGTTGGTTTTTTGGGTTTTTTTTTTGTTTGTTTGTTTTGTTTTTGTTTTGTTTTGTTTTAAGCAAAGCTTCCAATATATAAAATTTAAAAAAATTTTAAACGTTGTTATAATCACATTTAGTAGAGATATAGCAAACAATAAAAATCTAATACAGTTTTCCCTGTGTTTCACTTAACTTTTTAAACAATTTTAGATTTTTCAGATCACTTTAAGACTGAGGAAACTGTTTCTACTTTAAAGCAGAAAATAATCTCTGATTAAATCTCTGATTAATCTTTGCATTTAAATGAAGTTTCTTACAAATTATTCTGAATATGGAACAGAAAACCACCCAATTTTATCATTGTTAACACATTTTATTCTAGAGAAAATTTCAACTAAGTTGTTCTTAGAGTCTTTTTAACACGAAGTGTTCCAGAAAACTACACAACACATTCCAAATTGGGAAGCAAATATCTTGTCAAACTGGGAAAAAAAATTGCCATATACCCTGGGATTTAGGTAAAACTCATAAAAATGTTGTACCTAGCCATTTTAATTTAGCAAAATTTTCCTGTAATAGACTTTTCCATGCCCAGATGTTGGCTAATATTAAGACCAGAACTTTAGCAGTCTCTTCACTTGAGTCAAGGTTACGCTTGAGCAGAATTCTTATCAAAAGATACTAGCAGCAGTAAGAGCTCACTTGAGGAAATAAAATTATGCAGAAATTGTTCAGAATCTTGTAACTTTTCCAAGGTGAGAGAGAGACTGGGGTGGGGAGGTGCAGTGGATATTTGCTCCTCACTACTAGGACTACCTGCTACACAAGAATTCAGGCAGAAAATCAACCTTTGTGTCTCGAAAATTTCTCTCATCCATTCCTGAGACAGCTTTTGGTTAGTGAAGGGTATGTGTGACAGGTGGGTGAGTGTGTATTTTAGAAGTTTCAGTTCGGAAATTTTTGTATCCAATTCACTTTAACAAAAACACACTTGGAAGCATGCTAACATTCAAAATCCAGTCTCACTTGTGGTTCCAAACTGAGGAATAGGCAATCCTGCCCAACTCAAAGTATTTCCCGAATACTGTGGTAGGATCAATAGGCAGGAGCAAAACCTGAAATGTGGTGAGAAGTATCCTGTGTCTGGAAGAGGTCGAGAATGGACAATGATCTGTGATGATGTCTACCAGTTTGTACTTTGAATGACAGAAATGACTGGTCAGACAGTACTGATATGAAATATAGGAAATTTTAGAAGGGGAAGAAAAAGTTTCCATAAATTCTAATAGACAATGACTGGACTTGTTAAGCACAGCAATATAGTTGTCGTCTTTGGGTTATTATGCTGTAATCCTGAGAATCCAAGCACTCAGCACATTTGTTTGACCAAAGCTACGTTGAAGTTATTGTCAGTCTTTCTCTGTCTTAAAAAATAGCAGGATGGAATCAGATTTTTGGTGGCATATCCATGTGCAGCAGTTTAAGAAACAACCCTCCCAACTGTTCATCCCTGTCTTCTACCTCTTTCCCTCTTCATCCACTCATCTCCACTTCTCTCCCTTCCTCCCTTCATTTTAGTACATATTAATGAATTTCTCCATGGTTTCCATCTGTTTTGGTGTAAAATCTGCTGACTTATATTAGTGTGCTTCTCAAGCTGACTGTGTAAATGTGTCTGTACTTGTACTAAAGAAACAGCCTCACAGGTGTGGTGAAATGCTAGCTGGTTTCTAGCCCAGTTTCCAGGTGATTTGCTTGGGATATGGGCTTCCTAGTTTTGAAAACTGTTTCTGACACTGTCCCATCTCCACATAAATTCTTGGTCTGTTCCCAGCTTAGCTGTGCTGGGTGAAAGAATCCTGTCTCTTTTGTAAAATCCATAAAGGTAATTTCATAGCCTGAGTCTGAGGCAACTGTTGATGTATGTACAAGGCAGCAAAAGAAGGCAGTGCTAAACCACAGCCATTTCCAACTTCGAGTCCTTTGGTTTTATCTTGAGACATTTTATGCCTGATGGTTACAGCTTCATTTTGACCCTGGCTTAGTGACATTAGTAGAAGATAGATATCAGTAACTTCAAGCAAAATCAAGCCAGGAATTATGGTTATATGAATCTTCCTAAGAAAAAAATTTGCCCTGTTCACTGATAAAAGTATGAGATACATGAAAAGATGGATTTTAAGACTGGTTGAGCATTATAGCGATCTAAAATTTCAAAGCCAAGGGGAGAACTTCTGTTTATTAAATATTTTTCCTTTATCAAAAGGATTCAGTTAAAATTTGCTCATATACACTGCTATAATTGCTTAAATATGTTTCTGGTAAAAAGACCTAAAGTTTTGTCTCATTCAGATTGTATTAAAATCATCCTCCTGTCACTTGAGATTGTTGCTAAACTTCTACAACTGAAGTCCTCTTAAATGTTCCCTTGGGAAGAAATAGGACATGACAGCTATTATTTATCTCTATGATATAGATTTAGCACATTTAATGTATAGAATACAGCACAATATTAATAAATTACACAGAAGAAGAAAACAAGATACTGCCAGGTCAGTGAAGTGTAAGCAGTAAGAAGACTGAAAGAGAGGCAAAGGAGGACTGAAAATAAATCAGTCCCCATCCATGCCTCCCTAGTAATCCTCTGTAACATTTTATAATGTTATATATAAGTTCAAAGTACATTTGAGCTAGTGTTAGAGATGTTGTGGAAGCTGAAGCTGTACAGAAAGACAATACATACCTGGGAAATTATAAATTCTTTTAAAAGTAGTGTTTTATCCTTTGGTACTGTGAAACTACATACAAGAGATGCATAACCCACCTTTCCTTATCCAGCTCCATAAATGCACACTGTATTTTTGTTGAAAATCCTCAGCTCTGTACACTTGGGACAAGCAACTGCCTAGCGGCAAAAAGTTCAGAGAAACAGCACCAAGGAACTGAGTCTAGTAATTGCTCTGAATTCATTGTTACCTACTTGATTTCATACAGTCATAGCCAAGCCTTCCATCTGTCTCTTCCAATCATCTCTCCTCTCCAACAATGATTTCAGGACATGTGTAGCTGAAACCAAACTGTGGGGCTTTTTTCCCTTTTTTTTCCCCTTTGGTTTTTTTTTTTTTT